>JAJSOF020000011.1:3185000-3617500 GCA_025594305.2 Periplaneta americana
CGTTTACATATTTCGACCTATTTATGGGTCATCTTCAGAACTGGTCGTTGTTGGTCTTGGCTCCACTTGTTCTGTTTCCTGTGAGGGTGTGTTCCTGTGGTATAGTGTAGAGTCAAAGAGTGTGTGTGTTTTGAATTTGAGTTGTGTGTTGAGAATTTCGTTGGGGTGTATTTTGTGTGTCTGTATATTTCATCGTCCAACCAAAAAGCCAGAAACTAAACACACTAGAACAATATGAAATATACAGACACACAAAAGGCATTGAACATTAAACGTAAACAAACAACAACAACAACCCTTCTCGTCTCTTACAAACATCTCAACAAACAAACAGGGGTGCACACATTCGCATATATTGACATACGTCCGCGCAAAAACATTTTCAACGGTAACTTCGAAACGACGCGTCAAAAGACATAGGCTGTTTAACAAAAAGAGTTCCTTATTGTTAGATCTATCACCCCTCAGAGTTTGTCGCAGAGGTTTTGAATCATCCTGTAGATATGTCTGAAACGCAAAAATTTGTAAATATGTAGACTTGTAACTTCTCACCTGTAATTTGTACTTTCGTGAAATAGGGTCCTGAACAGGGTTACCATGAGAAGAAATTGTATAGGATGACATGGAATATAAAATAAGAGGACATTGTTGAAAAAGGAGGACTTTTTAAAAATTGGTATGGACAAAATTAAAGATAAAAACAATGACTTACCTTAGTTAGTTTTCTCACTAGTTGCTGGATTAGTATTACATCTGTACCCTACTTATCGGTGGAGCTTACTTTGTGCACAAGAGTCTGAAGGGACCAACTTAGGCTATATCTTGTAACAAATAACTATGGAACTGTTCACAGGACCTGTCCTTGAAATTATATTTCACCATGATGATACCTCTGTCTCCGTTAGCATGCGATTTCGTTCCTTTGTCGATTGAGAAGATAGTAGGGAAAATACTCTCAGCACTTCTATTATGACTTGGGATAGAGAAATAGAATTGTCATATTTTTTAGAGTTCTGAGGAAGTTTCAGTGCTCTCAGAACTATTGGAATTGAAGAATTTGCACCATTGTTTATCTAAACTTAAATCTTTGTCAAAATTAACTTGATTGGCATATCAATAGGTCATCATATTTTATGTTTTTTATATGTTCCAGCTTTAACTATTGAAAGCAGTTAAATTCTTTCATACGTTTTCACAATTTGTTTAGATATTCTATGCATAATATCGCACATTATTAAATATTTATAATAATTCTAGTCGAAATGCCGGACATTTCAATTTTTTTTTAAATGCCTGCCGGACAGGATAAAATTATTAAAAAAGAGGACATGTCCTCCTTTTTGCCGGACGGATGGTAACCCTAGCCCTGAAGGACATTTTTTCGAGGTGTGATCATGAAGGGAGACATCTTGCGGACCTGAGGGAAACCATATCACACGGAAATTCCCAGCCATTCCAAGAGTGCAAAATGGCGAGGTGAATACAAGAGTTTCCAGTGTGGAGGAGAGACTTGTGGCTTCCATGTGGGTTCACTAGAGATCGCTATCTCTGTAAGCCACCATTTTCCCCTCGCTCATGTTTTCAAAAACTGGAAAGAAATTTAGCTTAATCATCCTTGCATACAATCCTGTTTTTGAGGATACTGAAATCCGTTTGATACATACCCCTTGTTTAGATTAGTAGAATTCCAGAAAGGTCTTAGTTCACTACATCTGGAGGAATTGTAAATCAAGCACAGAATTCTCCGACCTGTGTATCACCACAGCGAACAACGTTTATGTTGAATAATTTAGAACTTTAGAGGAAAGAAGGATGCTATTGCAGGCTTTGTTGTTAGCCTATAGAAAATATCGGAAACGAATCGTCCAGAATCTTTGCATTGCAAACTGACTGACTCTCAGAGTCGATATGAATTGATTTCAAAGAAAAATATCGCCGGTTCCTACCTACTATAAAGCTTGCAACCCTCCGGCTCGTCGTCGAAGTAATTTCCTATGTTTAATCGAACAGTACTTTTGTCGTTGTGTAAATTTACATTCAAAATCTGATATCCAAACGAATCGTCGCTCAACATGAAATTCGAAAGCTAGTTATTGTTTACACTAGGTATTCCATACGTTCTGTCAAAACAAGCAGTTGTGACGTTCAACTTATTTTATGTTTTTATATCTGTTGTTTTAATTTTATTGCTTGTTCTCCATTCACGCTTAAGCGGAAACATTATAGGTTCAAATCTGGCAGACATGTGTTCTATTCTCGGCGGAGAAATGGAAATTCATCCCTTACATAATAAACTCGCTGCGTCGTTTGTTTTGTGTGTTTGTCTCGAGTTGTCTCACGTGACGACATACTCGTTACTCATGTCCAGCATTGTTTCATAATCCCCACAAAACTGAGCACGAAACGCAGTAAACGGACCAACATTCGAGATAAGAGCCTATCGTCGTAATTTCGTTCTTGGAAAGAGTGAATGTTCTTGTTTTTGTTATTAGCCCGAGTTGTAGTTCACCACGAGACAGTTTGGGTAAAAAATACTTCCAATATGGAATTTTTTAAAAAGGGTTGCTATGGAAATGTATTTAATTATTTTGTAGCATAAAAATGTTCATTTCAATGGAAATATGTAGTCCATTGTTTCAGTATTAAATTTTGAATTAAGTGAAAACATTTAGATAGATAGATAGATAGATAGATAGATAGATAGATAGATAGATAGATAGATAGATAGATAGATAGATAGATAGATAGATAGATGGATGGATGGATGGATGGATGGATGGATGGATGGATGGATGGATGGATGGATGGATGGATGGATGGATGGATGGATGGATGGATGGATGGATGGATGGATGGATGGATGGATGGATGGATGGATGGATGGATGGATGGATGGATGGATGGATGGATGGATGGATGGATGGATGGATGGATGGATGGATGGATGGATGGATGGGCGGACGGACGGACGGACAGACAGATTTATTCGTTCCATAATATTCTTACATTTGCTTTATAGCATAGAATAAAGAACATGTCCAAATGGCTTATATGATAAAAACCGTAAGAGGGAAAAACATGATAGTCCACAACAATTATACTTACCACTTTCATTCACATTATTATTATTATTATTATTATTATTATTATTATTATTATTATTATTATTATCGTAGTAGTAGTGGTAGGAGTATAGTAGTAATATTAGTTTTAAACGATTTATGCAAATGGACAATCATTAATATTGGATACAATGTACTGGACGAGACAATAAAATGAACAACTTAATAAAGAGAACAAAGATAAATGTAGGACATAATAAAATGTGAACCAAACTTTGAGAGCACAAAATAGCACGATGGACATTTAAACTATGGACGAAATAATAGTGGACATAAAACACCAAAGGACGAAAAAATATAGTGGCCAGAATATCAAAAGGACGTATACGAAACAGTGGACGAAATATCCGTCTGGTAACCCAGACAGAATAAGAAACGAAGCTGTATTGGAAAGAGTGGGTGAAATAAGAATAATGACGAAGCTGTTGAAGAGAAAAAGGAATTGGTTGGGTTACTGGCTGAGAAGAAACTGTCTGCTGAAGGATACACTGGAAGAAATAGTGAACAGGAGAAGAGTTCGGGGCAGAAGAAAATCAGATGATAGACGACATTAAGATATGTGGATCTTATGGAGACAAAGAGGAAGGCAGAAAACTATGAATGAATGAATACCAGTATAGCCTCTCTACTTGGGAAAGTTAACGTAGGTATTTACCAATCCTGCGTTACAGTGAAGTAGATCCCTAGCTGAGTGCAAGGTGGAAACAAATCGGGCGCTTTGAGAGGAGATTTAGTGCTGACAGTGAGTGAGCGACTTCTTTGTCGCCTCTGTGAACCCTTGACGCCCGATTCTTCAACTTGTGAGGTGAACTGCATATGTTATAATCCACCTGCCATCCGGCCACGCGACGACTGACACAAACAAGGCTTAGCTTTTAAACGAGCAGCACGCTGCTTCGCTGCCCGCTCAAATATATAACTTAAGACGAGTGAGTCTATTTCTGCTCATGCGGACGGAGGACAGGTCTGATGCTAAAATTGACTGTGAACTTGCATACAGTAGGAGCGTTGTCCCTGTTATGTAATGCTGACAAAGGATATTTTCACGGAAATATTGTTTCAGCAGACTTAAGACCGAGAAAGTGTTCTTTTCCGTTTGTCAGTAAGCCCATATATAGTTTTCTATAGGCTATTAGCGCCCAGTTTTAGTTTATTTTCGTCGGGAAGTACTGTCATTGCAAGTTATCTTGAACCTTACATCCCCTAATGCCCACGTGCATCAACGTCGGTTAGTGTAACCATCGGTTAAAATTGTGACCTAATCCCCGATTAAGCATTTTTACGGTGGATCGACCTCGGTTACGACTTAAATAGGAAGTTAACCACAGTAATCTCTAACCGGCCAAATATGAGCGGTTAAAGGAGATAACCAGCGATTAGTAGAGCAAGTAAAGCAAAATGGCGGTCATAACCACAGGTGATTATTTCGAAGACGATTATTATTGTGCAGTACTTGAATTACTTGGATAGAACGTGAGCGTGAAGGTTATTTAGTGGAAAGAGAGAATTCTTGCGAGCAATTAGGTGACAGACAGAAAATTTCAGGAGGGATTTCGTTTATCAAAATCTACAAATGGATCAATTGAAATAACACAAGAACAATCATATTTCTCCTACGGATCGGCTGCTTATATTACGATTCTATGTAACTATTATTTTCTGTAATTTAAGAGGGAATACTCGAATACCAGTATCTCTTTCTCTATGTCACTGGCTGAACAAAGAGAGGTTATGGATGGATCTTAGGATAATGCACAATTCCCTGGTGTAGTCCAAGATCGTACACACATTCCTACCAATTTTCTGCATCCTTTTCCTTTATGGATATTCTATCTTTTTTATATAATAGGCCTACATTTAAATCTAGTAATTAAGTCTATCGATACTTCAACCTAACATTGGGATATAATCATTTTTGGATTCAATTTTCCATTTTGTACGATTTTAACCTAAAAGTACTGAAAAACAAAGAAATGGAACTCACAAATATAACAGCGCCCAAAGGCAAACAAATGCAACGCGAAAATGTAGGATAAGTTCATTTCGATGTAGAACATAGTGAGCGCAGTCGTTTTTAGACGTTGACTATTATCTTTGCAGCGGTATGGATGCTTTCCTTTAGTCATTTTGTAGAAACAATGTACCATCATAGACTTTACTCTGGTTAAATGAGGTGTCAGCTAGCCATGTTTTAGTAATCGGTGATTATGAATGGTGCACATAAATTACATTTTAACCACGGCTACTGTTTAACCATCGTTTCGTAATCTATGATTACTGCGTTTTTAATCAATGTTAATGCACTTCGCCATAAGTCTGTCTTTGGAACTGCTCGGTACGGCGTGTACTCATCAACGTAACGGCACGGCAAGGATGCCCCTCCCTCGGGTAACGTGACTCTTTTCAGAAAACGTTGGTTCTTTTACCTTACGGCTCTCTACTGTAAAAGAACTTGGTTCAATACAGACATCATCTTCTCTCGATACTCCGGTTTTGAGAGGAGAACATAGTTTCGTAGCAAGCTTTAATTAACCTGTAATGAGTAAGTATTTAAATATAATCGTGTGTACACTCCTCTCTCATCCGGGCTGGGGACCGGCAATGGAGGAGTTACTACAGCTGCTTCTGTACATTATATAGGCCTGCATGACTTACACCTTCAGCTAATAAGTACATATTCTTATAACAATATTTTACAGGCTTATTATTTGAATTTACATTGATTTACAATTATACACAATCCATATCCCTATCATTGCTGCCATCATCGCTTGTTCCAAAATTAATTATTTCGTCAATGGCATCATCCATTCGGAATTATCTTCTTGATCGTAGACTATGTACTACTTTCTGAACACGATAGAATTCTTCGATTGTATCCCGAATAACGTGTTGATCGAAGTCGTCCACTTCAACTTTACACAAGTCCTAATTCTGGAATGAAATAATATGTTTAGTAGAACTATAAGAAAATAATAACTTACAATAGTAATTCATTATGTCGTTCACAGTACACACACTATTGTACATAACTATTATAGCAATAATTTCTAAACATTACATAACTATTCTTTCCCGAGTAGTGTGAAGTTCATTGGGTTGTAATTCAATATTATTCTTAATTCTCTTCACGGAACTAATACTTTTGCCAGAGTATTTAGCCGCTCTCTCATATTCCTTAGCAAGAGGTTCCAGCAAATATTTGTTTAATTTTTCCTCCTCGCAACGCTTAATTTTATTATATTTGCGATAATTTCTCTTTCTCGGCTATGGATAACAGCGTTACTTTTTCTCCGCGGTGGTGTGATTTCACCATAATTAATACCCTGTGGTTGCTGCTCCATGATAACACTACTGGTACGCAGTGAAGGAAATAGCTCTATGTTTCTTGACAAGAGATTATGCTGCTGAGCATGCGCAAACAACTCAGTTGGCTCCACCCGCGTTACGCGCTTCCTTCCCTCTGCCCCTCTGTCCCCGCTCAGAAGGTTCAAGATAACTTGCATTAACAATATCTAGACTCTGAAAGGCACGTCGTTGGCGGTCTAGTGGTTACTGTTACTTGATTTAGTCCAAAGTTCGCGGTTTCACAATCAGCCGAGGACAGGATTTTTAAGGGCGAGACAAATTCTTTGCATAAGTTTCTACAAAAAGCAACGAATAGCATTGCAATCAAGAAAGAATTAGAGAAACTCGCTTTAATACAGTTTGTTTAGTCAACTCTCCGATGACAGGTCTGAACCTCACAAGTGATACCAAGTAGTTGTTAGTTTAGTTTAGTTTAGTTTTAGTTTTAGTTTTTTATTTTCCCTGGCAGAGTTAAAGGCATCAGGCCTTCTCTTCCACTCACCCAAGATCAAATCACATAAGGAAAAATACATACCGGTATACAAGTATTAACTTGAAAATAATAATAATAATAATAATAATAATAATAATAATAATAATAATAATAACAATAATAAAATAAAAAGAGAGATTGAATACATATACACAATCAGTATTAACTTAAAAATAATAATAAAAAATAAATACAATAAAATAAAAAGAGATTGAGTACATAAGCAAAAACACAAAAATACATTCTAGTATACAAGTATTAACTTAAAAAAAATAATTAATACATATGAATATAATCTCACAACTAAAGGAATAGTACAATTAATTAGTATAACCAGCACAGCACGGGTTACATTGAGACAATGACAATTACCTAGATATTAGTGTTAATGGAAAAATAAAGTAATGACTGTGTTAAATAATAATAGTAAATAAAAGTTATACCTAAAAACTAATTCTGTGCATTTAAAGTATTTCTAAACAACCTAATTTTAAACAACTGAGGACTAAGACTACCCCTGATTTCCAGACAATGTAGACAATTTAAAATAAATTGTGAAACCAATCATTTTTGTAAGGATCCTCTTAATATCAACTCTTATTTACTCATTTTGTAATTGTGGGTTAGTCGCCTTTGGCTCTGAGCCCTTCACTTGTTCTACTGTTAATAAAGCTTTCCATGAAATTGTGTTTTCTTTCTGTAATGGGCCCCAAGGAAACTTACTTTCTGTACGCGTCTCCTGTACCCGGTTTAACGGAGTCCGGCTGAATGAATTTTACTGCATTAAGCTAAACAGTATCGAAAAGGCAAAGGAAACTCCATTGCTGCTTGAGTAGGGCTACATGTAATGCTCTGTCTTGTTATTAAACTTCCTGCCCTTCTGGTAACAGTGTGTGTAAAGTGCATGTTCTCAGATAACCAGTAAGTGCTAAGTTTGCTACACGCAATTGAGGGGAACCCGAGTACGTCTTCTTTAATTACTAGAATACCCTCATGCTTCTTCCAGCTTGTTAGAGGAAGATAATCGCAGTATCCACTTTAATTGTTGGCTCAGTTCCCTTCGGGAGAGTAGGCGGCCTGCTGAGGGAAGTTTCAGCGACCGAATAATCTATAGAATACAGCGAGCTAACTAACCAAACTAATTCAATCCGTTTGAAAAGTAAGCTTGTTAAGCGCCATGAATTCTTAAGTTCAGCGCACGGCAGAGTGTGTTACTCTATCTGTCCTCTCTGCTCATTCATCTAATTAATTAGTAGGTAAAGGTATCCCATTATTCCTTTCGGAGTGTCCGCGTATGGAGGTAAAGTTCACATACAGGGACATAATTTTATTTTTACTTCAACTTTTATTGTACCTGAGTTTTTGAATGTACTTCACTCCCACCCCTTCTACTAACGAAGTTCCAACTGTCCTCCACACAGAACCAAGGCCGCAGTACTGAATTAGTGATTATAGTACGTTTCAGAAATATGTTCGCGTTTTCCAGTGACGAAAACTTCCAATATTGAATCATATTTTCGCACAGGTACTGTCGTCCGTTTGCCTACGCCGCATCCCGATTTCCCCCACCTGCTTCTGCTCGGGGCTGGACTGTCTTAGCTCTTTTCTGAAAACATTAATTTCTGTTAGGAATTAATTTGACGTCTACGTAATATGCAACTGTTAAAAATAACTTAAATAAAAGGGCCTCGTTAAGTAATTAACTATCACGTGATTCCCCCTTTCTACGATCGTGCCAATAATCACTTGGACGGAGAGTAGATAGCATGTCTGAGTAATTTTATCTGCGTGGGTCGGGCAAAAGTGAAGACTGAATTTACAGTATGTAAGGTACTCTTTTATAGAGTAGGTACAAAATTATTTCAACATGAGTTACTAAGTATGAAGGACGAAACTGGTAATTGGAATTAGATGCAATAGTCTGTAGTGCGATAATAGGCACAAAAGAACTGAAGCCTGTATCGAAATGAACGGCCACCATTTTCAAAAATGTGTTTAAATATCCATATTATGATTATTTTTCATTTTAACTTCATTCTCTATGTCGTACGCTAATGTGCTGTAGACAGTATAATATACACTGCATAATGAATACGTTCGCATGGAATAACTCAGTTCGTGAGTAAAAACACTTATTGTTAATACTGTACTGTATTTTGATTAAACAAAAACCTAATGAAAATTATCACACTCAAAATCGCGATATTTCCTACTTTACGTAAATGGATGAACTACTTTTCTTCCCTCCTATACCTAGTAGAGTGATTTGTTTGTATTTTACGCCAGTATCATCGAACTCCAGTTGTGGAAGGAGGTAGCAAACGGTGTTTCCGGGTCTCAATCATTAATCCAAAGGTATAGCCAGGTTAATATTAAAAATGTTAGTAAAAATAAAATGATGTCCCTGTACTTTCTTCACTTCTGCACAAGAAAGAAGTGATGTGGTCGGCATCAAGCTCCTGCCTTCTTTCATCCCCTGAAAGAACCGATAGGCCTACTCATTTTGATAGTAGGCTGGTTGCACCTGAATTCGTCTTAGAAGTTATAACGAGACCTTCTAGTCAGAAATCCGGTGCTCTACAAACTCAGCTACTAGTGGAGGGAAAAAATCGTTCTTTTTCCGTAGCTGTTACGAGTGTTCCTGTTCCAAAAAGTACTAGTTCCAAACAACAGTTCAGAAATAATAGCGTCTGATACAGCGTAGTAATTCCAAAATCCCAGATCATAATGCAATTCGAACGATGACAACTGTTCTGGTCAGGTGTATGTGCAGTCATTTATGCAAGCTATAAAATATCGTAATTTTTTCGTCATTCCTTCTGTTAAATAAAATGTATTAATATGTGGTACCAATCTCCATTAATGGTTCATAATTTTATTTGTAATAAATATTAAGATTAATTAGGCTACATTTGCAGTTTTATTATCTGTTGTATTTGTATACTTATTTTATTTTAAACTCCACCACCAACAGAAGCAAGCTTCCAATTATAGGTGGCTTACATTGATATATATAAAAAATAAATAATAAGAAAAAATAAAACAAACACAAACGAAAGAAAGATACATAATAGATGCTAGAATATAATATTTCAATTAATATAGTGCCAAATGTCAATATAATAATGCAAAATTATTTCAAAACTAGAGTAAAAAACATTATCATACACATATTCATAAAAAAAGGTAAAGTTATCCCCGTAACATGCCATGAAGGCACTTGGGGGGGCATGGAGGTAGAGCCCCATGCTTTCCATGATCTCAGCACTAGAATGAGGTGGTGTGGTCGGCACCACGCTCTGACCGCCTTTTACCCCCGGGAAAGACCCGGTACTCAATTTTATAGGAGGCTGAGTCAACCTCGGGGCCGTTCTGAAAGTTTGGCAACGAGAAAAAAACCTGTTACCACCTGGGATCGAACCCCGGACCTTCCAGTCCGTAGCCAGCTGCTCTACCAACTGAGATACCCGGCCGCCCCGGTGTTGGTAATAGCTTACATCTTTCTCCGACTCCTATATCCATTTGTATAGTACATTAAAATTTTCCACTCTGTAGGAAGAACTGCAGGTAGTGAATATTGAATGCTGCTACACAAATCACTCAAGTCTCGAACCGACGTCCACTCCAACGGCAGAATGCGGTCTGCTGCAGCCGTGGCTTCCCACCCTCGACCGCCTCCAGACGTGCAACACCGCCAGCAGCGGAGCCTATGGACCAGGCAACCGATCCCAAAGGCATTTCTCTTTTTCTCTTGCCGATAATTACTGTCCTGGACCAAACTGGGCTGCTTCAAACTCGTCCAAATTCTCTCTCCCGGAAAAAAGACTAAAGAGATAAGGGATGGGAGGGAAGCCGGTTGCTCTTGGAGAGAAACAGGATTTCGAATCAAACGGCTTGTAACTGCGGAAACGAATCGTCTTCTAGGAAATCTTTCAAGTTCACCTGGAGTGGAAAATCAGACTGTTCTTTCCTTCTTCGTTTTATTAGATATAGCACTGTAAACAATGCTTTTACCGCTGCTGCCTGATACGGTACGGTACAATTTAAACGGCGCAAGTGATATAAAAATCCGTCTGCTATAATAGTACATTATGCAACGAGCCTATAATTATAGTAATTAAGACGCAAGTATGGTTGTTTATGAAACGAGCGCAAGCGAGTTTCATAATATTCATACGAGCGTCTTAATTACCATTATAGGCAAGTTTCATACGACTTTTTATGCTCGACCATATTTTTAACTTGAAATTATTGAGATGTATACATTTTATTTGTATCTGACAAGATCGGAAGTGACCTTGTTGTAGGTCGTGAATTGTGAGATGTGCGCAGACGCGAAAGTATTGATTTCTTTCCGAGGAACAATAATGTCATTGACCTTGATGTAATCCCGTTAAACTTTATATAACCTTGATTATTGAATTCGACATTGAAAAACGATATGACAAATTGAATTTATTTGAATATTATTTACAATTAACGCTAATTATTATAGTAACAACATAACCTTCTGCGACAGTATTGGATTTCGAGCCTCCGTGACTTTTCGCTAATTCTTTTTCGATTGCATATCCGAGAATAATCGATACTTGCGGTTTTATAACGGTACAAAGCTGACTTGTCATTGGCTGAACATCTGTAAGCTGAGTTGTCATTGGCTGAACACCTGTACTTTAATGAGTAGGTGTACTTTAATGACATGCATTAAAGGACTGCTACCAGGTGTATAATTACTACATTTCGGCATGGTCGAGCATAAAGTAATTTAACAAAGCAAGGAATACTTACTTCAATAAAAATTAATTACTTTCGTGTTTCGTTCATAGTGTGTTTTTCCATTAAATTGTAAGACTCGGACTCTGTCCAGTCCCGCTGAGATGACACTTAATTTTGTTGGTTTATCGTGCATCATCTCGTGGGCTACGTGGGATATTCAGAAAGCGGATTTATCATGGATATGGTTTTCGTAAAATTCTAGTCTAAATGAAATATAAACTACTTCCTAAAAGTCATTTTTCTGCGTTGTCATGTTTTTATTCTATTTCAAACTCTTTTTCCCGTCGTGTCACAAAACTGTAGCACTGTTTCATAACGGGTGTTTACGAATATAGTTGGCAACACTGATGTTAAGGGAAGGATATTCAAGCTGGGTTTGATATGGACAACACTGTAGAACAGTAGTGTCAGAGTTGTAAGCTCCAAAACCGGTTGTGGAGCTAGAGCGGAGCTTGAACTTGCTTATGTCTGTAGAAACACCGGAGCACGCAACCAGTCTAGTGGATCGCTCCGCTCCGTTTAGTCTCTGACAACGCTGCTGTAGAACATTACTGTGATTGGTGGAACCTATAAACACATGCATGCGTTTTGGAAGGTTCAGATCACTCGTTACATGCTGTACATGTTGAAAGAATGTGAGTGACTCCTAATGTTACCATGTAGACTACACACGAAAGGTTTTAATTCTGCACTGAAATCGTTTTCCCACAGAATTTTATTTTATATATGGTTCAAAAAGCTTTAAATAACTTGAATGCCAAGATATTTCCCAACCACGTTATCATAAAATAGTTCATACGGCACTCACCGACAGTACGCCTTGCGGTATCAGAGATGTCACGAATAATTAGTGAACCTGCCGGTGGAAAGATTCGCTAACCCAGCAACGGCCAAACACCTGTTTTCTGTGTTCCAGTCGCTTAACCCACATCATTTTATTTTATGTTGTGGCTGTTGAGAGTTTGCTAGAAGAACAAGGAAGACAAGTAAGCCAAGGAGAAGGATGAGGAACGTAGGAAGTGGGGCAAAGAGGAGGAAGTGGGACAGTGAAGAGGAAGAGAAGAAATGGGGCAAGGAGGAAGAAGAGAGGAAGTTGGAAGAAATGGGGCAAGGAGAAGGAAGATAGGAAGTGGGGAAAGGCAGAGGAAGAAAAGAAATAGGGCAATGAAGAGAAAGGGAGGAAGTGGGACAAGGAGGAGGAAGAGAATAAATGGGGCAAAGAGGAGGAAGATAGAAAGTGAGGTAAGGAGAAAGAGAAGAAATGGAGCAAGAAGGAGGAAGTGGGGCAAGGAAGAGAAAGACAAGAAATTGGGTAAGGAGGAGAAATTGGGGCAAGGAGGAAGAGAAGTGGAGAAAGGAGGAGGAAGCGAAGATGTGGGTAAAGGAGGAGAAAGAGAAATTGACAAGGAGAAGGAAGAGAAGAAATGGGGCAAACGGAAGAAGAGAGGAAGAGGAAGAGAAGAAATGGGGTAAGGAGGAGGAAGATAGGAAGTGGGGTAAGGAAGAGAAAAAGAAGAAATGGGCAAGAAACAGAAAGAATAAATAGGACAAGTAGGAGGAAGAGAAGAAATGGGGCAAAGAGGAGGAAGATAGGAAGTTGGGTAAGAAGAAGGAAAAGAAGAAATGGGGCAAGGAAGAAGAGAAGAAATGAGGCAAAGAGGAGGAAAAGAAGAAATGGGGCAAAAACAAAGAATAAATAGGACAAGGAGGAGGAAGAGAAGAAATGGGGCAAAGAGGAGGAAGATAGGAAGTGGGGTAAGAAGAAGGAAAGGAAGAAATGGGGCAAGGAAGAAGAGAAGAAATGAGGCAAGGAGGAGGAAAAGAAGAAATGGGGCAAGAAACAAAGAATAAATAGGACAAGGAGGAGGAAGAGAAGAAATGGGGCAAAGAGGAGGAAGATAGGAAGTGGGGTAAGAAGAAGGAAAGGAAGAAATGGGGCAAGGAAGAAGAGAAGAAATGAGGCAAGGAGGAGGAAAAGAAGAAATGGGGCAAAAACAAAGAATAAATAGGACAAGGAGGAGGAAGAGAAGAAATGGGGCAAAGAGGAGGAAGATAGGAAGTGGGGTAAGGAGAAGAAAAATAAGAAATGGGGCAATGAAGCAGAGAAGAAATGAGGCAAGGAGGAGGAAAAGAAGAAATGGGGCAAGAAACACAAAGAATAAATAGGACAAGGAGGAGGAAGAGAAGAAATGGGGCAAAGAGGAGGAAGATAGGAAGTGGGGTAAGAAGAAGGAAAAGAAGAAATGGGGCAAGGAAGAAGAGAAGAAATGAGGCAAGGAGGAGGAAAAGAGAGGAAGTGGGGTAAGGTGAAAGAGAAGAAATGAGGAAAGGAGAAGGAAGAAAAG
Organism: Periplaneta americana; assembly: GCA_025594305.2. Classification (NCBI taxonomy): domain Eukaryota; kingdom Metazoa; phylum Arthropoda; class Insecta; order Blattodea; family Blattidae; genus Periplaneta; species Periplaneta americana. The sequence continues at coordinate 3,199,085 of JAJSOF020000011.1, forward strand.
AAATGGAGCAAGGAAGAAGATAAGAAATGAGGCAAGGAGGAGGAAGAGAGGATGTGTGGCAAGGTGGAAGAGAAGAAATGGGGCAAGGAGGAGAAGCTGGGCCAAGGATGAGAAGTGAGGCAAGGAGGAAGAGGAGAAATTGGGCAAAGAGAAGGAAGAGAGAAATTGGGGCAAGGAGGAGGAAAAGAAATAAAGAAGTGGGACAAGAAGGAGAAAGAGAAGTGTGTCAAGGAGGAGGAAGAGAAGAAATGAGGCACGGAGCAGGAAGAAAAGAAGAGCTATAGTAATGAAATAAATGAGTACGAAGGAAATGGGGAAAGAAAAAAAAAAGAAATGGAGGAAGCAGAAATTGTAGAAGTAAGGGAATGAATCCCAGAAGAACAAATGATATGAATAAGAAGCGAAAATTTGAGAAGACATGATGAATAAGAAAAATAAAGAAAATATAATATAAATCGCTTGTGGACATTTCCGAATAGATCAATCTACGAATTTTATGAGAATTGGTAATCGAACTCGAGGTCGGTATCTTGGTTGTAAATTTCGTCTATGCGTGAAAATCCAGGAGAAGTGTTCCACATGGAGGATGATCACTCTGTCGTATTCTTAAGCCGAGGAGCGCATTTGAGAAAATGTAAAAGGGGCTGCATCTAATACTACAGTCACTCTACCTAGATTACAAAATGTCGTTTTCCTAATGAAGCTTTTCCAAAATGCCGGAATTGCAGCTCGTTAATGGGGTGCAGTAAGTTCTAATGTTAGCACAAGGAGATTGCATGCTATTACCGTCTACGACCGTCTCCGAACTATGCGACATCAGCAAGCAGACGGGGTCTGGAACTCTGAGTGGCGAATAAAATCGCAATCAATACACAAGGGAAGAAGGACACATTCACAGAAACATGAAAACCGGCGTTTTGGGGATCATTTAATTGAACATTAACATGTCGGTTAAAAATGTCGCTCCAACGAACTCAAATCTATTTTATTTTGTTACTTATTTCTCTTCTTTTCTTCTGGAGTTCACTTTCTAAAATCATAAGCTTTCTTTCTAATTCTTTTTTTTTTCGTGTCTATAAATTCCTTTTCTAACGTTCTTAATCGTTTTTATGCGATAGAATGATGTTCTCACTTGAAAATTAATTATCAGCAGAAATTTGCTCACAAATGCTGTTGCTGTACTCCTAGATCATATGGGCAGCTTGAGACGAGTGCTTCACGTCAGAGAACATAGAACAGACACAAATCAACTGACATACTCAGTTCTAGTAATTTTTAAGTTTCTTATTTAACGCCGCTGTATTAACTACGAGTCTATCAAGCTGGTGGCAGCGAGATGGAATTTTGACGAGATTTGTTTGAGAATTTCTCAGTGTGCTACCAGAAATTGCCCTAACAGTTGCGGAAGAAGTCCGAAAAAAATCGATAGATGCATAAATTTTTTACGTTGAGCTAGAAATGAAATAAGTATACAAGATGAACAACTAGAATATAACGGAAAGACAGGAAGAACAAGAAGAATACAATGAGAATTAAAGGAAAAAAGAGGGAGAACAAGGGGAATGCAAGGAGAACGAAGGGAATATAAGGAGAACAAGTTGAAGACAAATAGAACAAAAGGAAGGCAAGGAGAGTAAGAGGAATTCAAGGAGAATGCAAGGAGAACAAGGGAAATACAATGAGAACAATGGGAAGGCAAGAGGAATATAAGGAGAACAAATTGAAGACAATTAGAACAAAAGGAAGGCAAGGAGAACAAGTGAAATAGGCCTATGAGGATAATACAATGACAACAACAAAAAGGAAAGGAGAATGAAGTAAATATAAGGAGAACAAACCAAAGACAATGAGAAGAAGGGCAAAGCAAGGAGAATACAATGATAAAGAAGGGAAAAGCAAGAAGAACAAGGGGAATATAAGGAGAAGAAGCCAAAGACAATGAGAAGAAGGGCAAAGCAAGGAGAATACAATGATAAAGAGGGGAAAGCAAGAAGAACAAAGGAAAGGCGAGAAGAACAAGGGGGATATAAGGAAAACAAACCAAAGACAATGAGAAGAAGGGCAAAGCAAGGAGAATACAATGATAAAGAAGGGAAAAGCAAGAAGAACAAGGGGAATATAAGGAGAAGAAGGGCAAAGCAAGGAGAATACAATGATAAAGAGGAGGAAGCAAGAAGAACAAAGGAAAGGCGAGAAGAACAAGGGGGATATAAGGAAAACAAACCAAAGACAATGAGAAGAAGGGCAAAGCAAGGAGAATACAATGATAAAGAGGGGGAAGCAAGAAGAACAAAGGAAAGGCGAGAAGAACAAGGGGGATATAAGGAAAACAAACCAAAGACAATGAGAAGAAGGGCAAAGCAAGGAGTATACAATGATAAAGAGGGGAAAGCAAGAAGAACAAAGGAAAGGCGAGAAGAACAAGGGGGATATAAGGAAAACAAACCAAAGACAATGAGAAGAAGGGCAAAGCAAGGAGACTACAATGATAAAGAGGGGAAAGCAAGAAGAACAAAGGAAAGGCGAGAAGAACAAGGGGGATATAAGGAGAACAAACCAAAGACAATGAGAAGGGCAAAGCAAGGAGAATACAATGATAAAGAGGGGAAAGCAAGAAGAACAAAGGAAAGGCGAGAAGAACAAGGGGGATATAAGGAAAACAAACCAAAGACAATGAGAAGAAGGGCAAAGCAAGGAGAATACAATGATAAAGAGGGGAAAGCAAGAAGAACAAAGGAAAGGCGAGAAGAACAAGGGGGATATAAGGAGAACAAACCAAAGACAATGAGAAAAAAGGCAAAGCAAGGAGAATACAATGATAAAGAGGGGAAAGGAAGAAGAACAAAGGAAAGGCGAGAAGAACAAGGGGGATATAAGGAGAACAAACCAAAGACAATTAGAACAAAAGGAAGGCAAGGAGAATAGAAGAAATTCAAAGAGAATGCAAGGAGAACAAAGGAAGTAGGACTATAAGGATAATACAATGATAACAAGAAAAAGGAAAGGAGAATGATGGGAATATAAAGAGAACAAACCAAAGACAATGAGAATAAGGGCAAGGCCAAGGAGAACAAGGAGAATACAATGAGAACAATGGGATGGCAAGGGGACAAGGCGAAAGCAAGGAGAACAAAGGAAAGACAAGGAAAATACAATAAGAACAAGGGAAAGGCGAGTAGAACAAAGGGAATGCAAGACGAACGATGAGAACAGAAGGAGAACAAGGATAGACCTAATACAATGATAAAAGGAGGAAAACAAGGAGAACAAAGGAAAGGCGAGAAGAACAAGGGGAGGCAAGGAGAACGAGGGGAAAGCAAGGATAACTAGTAGAATACAATGAGAACAATGGAAAGACAAAGAGAACAAGGGGAATGCAAGGAGAACGATGAGGACAGAAGGAGAACAAAGGGAATACGTGAGAACAAGCGGAACACAAGAAGAAAATTACACTCTTTTAAGTTGCCTAACATTTCACATAGGGCGTAATAGTAATGAAATATAATTTGATACCATTTACCATTGTTAGACATATGAAGCTTCCTCGAAATGACTCCATTGCTCTGGTTACAAGAATGTGTCTCTCTTTCTATTGTAGAAATTCATCTGATTCTTTTCGTTTTTCAAGGATCATACTGTCCCGTCCATGCATTTCAGCATAAATTTCGTACAACTCCAGGCAGTCAAGAATTTTGGACTCCTTGGTCATACTGCGAACATGTTCTGCGTCTAGCTCTGACCGCTGCCAGTATATCTAGGCCTATCCTAGTATTTCTTGAAGTGCTGCTGTAGGGCTATTTGTATCCATGCATTTTAGTATAGAGAAGGCGTTGCTGTCTCATAAAATTCACGGAATTTCGAGAGTTGAACCAGAGCCATTATGAATAGGAGTCAAAAACGCTGAATACAATATAGGAGCGCTAGTTCTTCTTGCTTCCTGTTTTGTAAATTGATCGATATGAATAATATGGCTTTGTCTTGGATGTCTGTCTCACGTACAACAGAGAGCTTTTGTCCCGAACGAAACAATGGAAGCTTTGTTTTCGAAATAATAAATAGGTTAGTGTGCCCGTGTCTTCTATTCTGTAACTTACATTTACCAGATGTCTTCCTACTATAGTTTGTAATGCAACATGGCAAATTCTGTACTACAGTAGCAGAGCTAACACGTGTAACTAAAACCAGAAGTGAAAGTTCATAACATTGCGTGTTGATTTTCACTTTCAGACTTTTATGGCTATTATAAGTAGCCTATATTAAAGCAAGATACAATATTTTCAAATTTTTGGATATGGAATGCAGGATACGAGGTTAAGACATACTTTCCCATTAGGCCTACATCGGAAACAGCTCAGTACTTTTATCTGTTTACAATGTTGTAGTTTATTATTTTAAATATTATAGACAGACATAATAATTAATAATAATTTATTTATTTAATCTGGCAGAGCTAAGGCCAGTAGGCCTTCTCTTCCGCCCAGCCAGACTCTAATAGTCTATGTAAATGATGTACCGAAGTACATATGATATTTCCATGCAGAAATTCTGCTTCATATGATAAAGGATGAGTGGAACGGAGAAAAATTCTCTCCGGCACCGGGATTTGAACCCGGCTTTTCAGCTCTACGTGCTGACGCTCTATCCACTAAGCCACACCGGATTCCCTCCCAATGCCGGATTGAATCCTCTCAGTTTTAGGTTCCACCTCTTAGGTTGCCTCTTAGGTTTCCAACCCTCATGCACATGTATGACAGTGGCACAATGTCCAACACATTATGTGCAGAGGTGCACTCATTATGAGTGACTATTCTGTAGTGCTTGGCAAAAGTGGTACAAGTCAAAAATGGTAATTTTACAGGAGAAGGAAAAAAACTGTCTTCACACTCGTTTATGTCGATTTGATTTTCTTCTGTATGAATTATTGTAATGGGAGGAATACTTACGTCTCTTTTCCCAAGCGAGCAGATGTTCTGTAAGTTGTCAATAAATTAATAATAAAATTTAATTAATGTTTGTGGAAACTGACATATGCCACTTTTCCCAATCGCTGCAGAATTTCTGCATGGAAATATCATATGTACTTCGGTACATCGTAATAATATATGATATGCGAAAAATAATCACTTATTGATTTAAGACGGCGCTTATTCCGTCGGATCCCGGCCACTTAATCACTCATAATGAGTGCACCTCTGCACATAACATAATGTGTTGGACATTGTGCCACTGTTATACATTTATGACGCACTGCATGAGGGTTGACCACCAGAGGGAACCTAAGAGGTGGAACTTAAAACTGAGAGGATTCAATCCGGCATTGGGAGGGAATCCGGTGTGGCTTAGTGGATAGAGCGTCAGCACGTAGAGCTGAAAAGCCGGGTTCAAATCCCGGTGCCGGAAAGAATTTTTCTCCGTTCCACTCATCCTTCATCCTATGTAAATTAAATTATTCTCTATGTACTCGATAAGAATAGGCCTTTACTGTATTTTTTAATTTTGTGAATTGCACACAAGAAGTAATAGGCTACATGGGTAGGTACGAATGTGATACCTCCTCCTCTTTTTTTTTTCTTCCCAAACCTGGGGACCCATAATGTTGCGAATTTCATTTAGTGATCACAGGATGTCTCTAGTTTTGTCACACGAAGCGACAGTGCGATACCTCACATGAGTGCATTCTCAAAAACAGCTGATAGTTGTAAATGATAATTCAAGAAATAAGCTATTGATACTCTTACTAGCATCATCCTGAACATGATAAAGGAATTTATTCGTTGCGAAACGCTTTTAAGATTGGAATGAAATGGAATTTACGGTAAGGGGACGCTTTGACCCAGCACTGCGACCTGTTAAGGTAAGCGTTCACTACATCGTATCGCACTCCTTGTACGAATCGCACGCAACGGATATTTTAAGTGCAGTGCGTTCACTGTAACGGCTCCACCTCATCGCCTCATCGGATTCCCTATCAGCTGTTTGAAACATGACGTCGTACGATATTGACATTGCTGAAAGCAGAGGAGTTGGGGTTAGGTCTATTAATTACGTCTGTTAGCGATTAAGAATTTGTAATTACTTCATGCGTCTTAATTGAAGAGGAAGAAACGAAAGAAATATTGGTTACGTAATATATTTGCAAGAAATGACTTGATTACTGTAATGGGAACGCCTCAAATTATGTAATTCTTCGCAATTTTCTACACGCGAAATAAGTTTTCCGTCTGCCATTTTGGCACGACACTGAACATGGCACAACATAATAGTAACAGTTGACCAATTAAAATTGATTTATTGAAGAAGGCCATGATCGCACGCATCGGAAAAGTTGCCCATCCGAGAAACGTGAACGGATTTGCCGAGAGGCTATACGTGCGATACGATGTAGTGAACGCGGTTACATAACAATTACAGCAAAGATAGTCTTTTTCCGATCCGTGCGATTCGTCCGATGCGTGCGATACGATGTAGTGAACGCTTACCTTTACTGTCTATTGCGCTAATCCTCAAACTAGCTGCATCCCCAAACCCACACCGGCTGACTACAAGACTTAAGGCTGGTTCACAATAAACCGGGAACAGAAACGAGAACGGAAATAATGTTAAAATAAATGTATTTAAATAATTGTGAAAGTTCACATTTAAATACATTTATTTTAACAATATTTCCGTTCTCGTTGTCGTTTCTGTTCCCGGTTTATTACGAACCAGCCTTAAAGTTCGCTGCGTAGCCAGGTTTCGAGCAGGCAACCCTCCTCGTCCCTAGGCCAGCCTCCTCCGTGCGTCGACAGCCGGCGATCGGAGAATCCTACGGAATGAAGAAATGCAAAAATGGTGACGGAATGATGTAGATGCCTAATATTGGAAAAAACGGGAGAACCCCGAGAAAAACCCCAACCTTGTCCGCCACAAGTGTCACTATGGATTTTTCAATGAAAAATCCCAGACGTGACCGGGACTCGAATCCGGGCCGCCTGCGTGACAGGACGGAGGTCTGATCACTCATCTACCGCAGGGGTAAGCGTATAAGAAAGTATGTGTCATGTTTGTGGCACACATTTTCTCTTTCCAACCATCAGACTCTTTCAGTTTAAGAGCACGTCTCTTATCTTCAATTTAATGAAAAATCCCAGACGTGACCGGGACTGGAATCCTGGCCACCTGCGTGACAGGACGGAGGTCTGACCACTCATCTACCGCAGGGGTAAGCGTATAAGAAAGTATGTGTCATGTTTGTGGCACACATTTTCTCTTTCCAACTATCAAACTCTTTCAGTTTAAGAGCACGTCTCTTATCTTCAATTTAATGAAAAATCCCAGACGTGACCGGGACTCGAATCCGGGCCGCCTGCGTGACAAGACGGAGGTCTGATCACTCATCTACCGCAGGGGTAAGCGTATAAGAAAGTATGTGTCATGTTTGTGGCACACATTTTCTCTTTCCAACCATCAGACTCTTTCAGTTTAAGAGCACGTCTCTTATCTTCAATTTAATGAAAAATCCCAGACGTGACCGGGACTCGAATCCTGGCCACGTGCGTGACATAACGGAGGTCTGATCACTCATCTACCGCAGGGATAAGCGTATGAGAAAGTATGTGTCATGTTTGTGGCACACATTTTCTCTTTCCAACTATCAAACTCTTTCAGTTTAAGAGCACGTCTCTTATCTTCAGTTTAATGAAAAATCCCAGACGTGACCGGGACTCGAATCCTGGCCGCGTGCGTGACATGACGGAGGTCTGATCACTCATCTACCGCAGGGGTAAGCGTATAAGAAAGTATGTGTCATGTTTGTGGCACACATTTTCTCTTTCCAGCTATCAGACTCTTTCAGTTTAAGAGCACGTCTCTTATCTTCAATTTCATGAAAAATCCCAGACGTGACCGGGACTCGAATCCTGGCCACCTGCGTGACAGGACGGAGGTCTGATCACTCATCTACCGCAGGGGTAAGCGTATAAGAAAGTACTGAGTGTTCATTTCAAAGTGTGTCATGACGTCACTGTTGTTGAGTCACCGATTTGAAGCGAGTTTCACCTTATATGTCAGAGAAGTTGCCTATTATTCAAGGCATTCAATCTGAACTTGAGAACGTGTACGGTATAACTTGAATGTCGCAGCAACAGATGGCGGTCTGTACGGTCTGTGTGCTACCATAACCTCTTTCGAACTGTGTTTTGCGCGGGCAAGTCGTACGGAGGGTATTTGTTATCATCTCTTGCGTACGGTAACATTCCACAACACAAATCAAATGCTTCTTGTCCATGTTGACCGTCGAAATTAATGTCAACAAATACGTAAGTAATCGTCTTAACCCTCTCTCCATATCCCGATAGTACATGTTTCCAAACAGTTCACATTCCTGCCACTACTGGCGTTACCGTAATGTATCGGTACGTACTCTTCAGAATAAACGCCTTACTTGCTAGGCAACTTCTCTCGCTCATAGGTGATAGCCTCTGCGGAAGTGTAGGAAGATTGGATTCTCTAGGCTCATCGGCTAGCCACATGACGGCATACAGCGAGCCATGACACACTTTGAACTGAACACCCAGTATGTGTCATGTTTGTGGCACACATTTTCTCTTTCCAACCATCAGACTCTTTCAGCTTAAGAGCACGTCTCTTATCTTCGATTTCCATACGAATTCGTAAATTTATATTGTGTAACAATTAACTGGAAGTTCAGTGCAGCGCTTTGTACGTCCTACAACAGTTATAAATAAAAGTAAATGGTCTGTGTGTATCAGTTTGGACAGATGCGACGCGGGCGATGACTTTAATAGCGAGGGTCGTTAAACGCCTTGAGCGTAACGGCCGTGCTACACGAGTGGACGTTTTTTATTTAGTTCGTAATTAATTTTATTTCACTCGCTGTATATTTGACCAGCGAGCCAGTTGCATTTCTGAACTGTTTAATGCTCTCTAATGAGCATTTTTGTCTTTTGAACAATTAGAATTCAATCGAATGCTTCATGGACCGTGTAATCGTTATGGACGAAGGGATTCTAGCCCGGTTTCTTAGAGTCAAATAGTTTTCGGTGGTGTAAAGGTTACCATGTTGGCCGTTGAATCCGGGGATCGCGGATCCACACCCGGTCGAGGACAATTTTATTTTAAGGGGAGAGGATGGTATTTTTTAAAACCTTTTTCCTATTTGGTGTAAAATATTAATTTTTTGTATGTAGAGAGCTCATAGCTGTGGAAACTCAACCAAATAAAAATATTTAAAAAAAATTATTTGGGGGCCCAAATTTGAAAAAAAAAAAATACCCAATGCAGGATTGCACTAAAACCGATATATCTAAACCGTTTTTAAAGATAGATTCAAACAGTTTTTGCAATGTATTTGCAAAAGTATGTTCTACAAACTATCTGTAACAGAATTTTGATATTAGTCCCTACGTTTGTAAAATAAACAATTAAAATTTAGTAACAATTTTCTGATTTCCTTTCTTGCAAACAAACGGACGTATTTTTAAAATGGAATCAATTAACAAAATTCTGTTACAGAGAAAAGTTTCCTAATAGTCTAAAGAATGTGTGTTCTAAATTTCATACATGTATCTTTAATAGTTCAGAAATTATATTCATTTTGTCTGGCAATGTAGCAAAAAAAATGAAGTTACTGGAAACCGATAAAAGCGAGCGTGTGATTTAAAAATCCATAGCGCTGGAAGTTTAAAAATGACGTCTCAACATCCGATAAGGGCACAAATACTCATAAAATGTTATGCAATGAATTCCACACATATCAAAGGGTATTTTAAAGAAAAAACATTTTTTTGAAAATTTAATTTACCGGAAACAAAAATAAAAATGGGCGAGTGATTTAAAAATCCATAATGCATGAAGTTTAAAAATGGCGAACCACACATATCACAGGGTATTTTAAAGAATTTTTTTTTTAATTGAGTCATTTTTCATCAAAAATACCATCCTCTCCCCTTAAAGGGCAAAAGAATTCTCAGCATGGCTCTTTCCGGAAACGAAATAAAACTCTGAGTTCCATATCGTAAAACTACGGAAGGTAAAGGATTTTTTTTTATTTTAGATGGTTATTTAACGACGCTGTATCAACTACTAGGTTATATAGCGACGATGAGATTGGTGATAGCGAGATGATATTTGGCGAGATGAGGCCGAGGATTCGCCATAGAACCTTGCATTCACATTACGGTTGGGGAAAACCTCGGAAAAAACCCAACCAGGTAATCAGCCCAAGCGGGGATCGAACCCGCGCCCGAACGCAAGTTCAGACCGGCAGGCAAGCGCCTTAATCGACTGAGCCACACCGGTGACGAGGTAAAGGAATTGTGAGGTAAAATTACGGAACATAACGGAATGCTTTGCTGATAGAGGGCTCCAGGTGAAATGTGGTGACCATTTCACGTCAACTTTGAATTTCAAAGCTGAATATATTATAAAATCGATACCGTATTTAAAAATGGCATGAATGTCTAAAGATATTAGCGGTTTATGATGACATTCTAAGCATATTTTTGGTCATTTATTGTTTTTGTATTTATTTTATTTTTCTCACTCTCGTCTATGCAACTCTTTGGCTCTTAAAATGGTAGACTATTGCGGTCGTCTGTTCAAGTCTTTACCCCACACTGTTTTGCGTCGACCAGTCGCGAAAACTTCGCATAGCTAGCCAATGGGAACTTCTCTTTTAATAGCCCCACCCCTTTTTCACCACTAGATATATATAACTCATCCGATCCAGACATTTATTACTATACTGCAAGCCGGATAATCACAAAAACTTCACGTAGCTAGCCAATGAAGACTTCCCTTCTAATAGCCCCACCCATTTCTCACCACTAGATATATGTAACTCATCCCACTCTACACTTGTCCAGTCAGATGTCTTTACTGTACTACAGGCCAGGCAGTTATAAAAACTCCACTTTACTACCCAATGAAGACTTCCCTTCTAATAGCCCCGCTCCTTTCTCACCACTATATGCAACTCATCCCACTCTACACTTGTCCAGTCAGACATCTATTACTGGCAGTTGTAAAAACTGCACCTTCTTAGCCAATGAAGACTTCCCTTGTAATAGCCCCACCCCTTTCTCACCACTATATGCAACTCATCCCACTCTACACTTGTCAAGTCAGACATCTATTACTGGCAGTTGTAAAAACTGCACCTTCTTAGCCAATGAAGACTTCCCTTCTAATAGCCCCGCCCCTTTCTCACCACTAGATATATGTAACTCATCCCATTCTACACTTGTCCAGTCAGACGTCTATTACTGTACCACAAGCCAGGCAGTTATAAAAACTCCGCCTTATTACCCAATGAAGACTTCACTTCTAATAGCCCCACCCCTTTCTCACCACTATATGCAACTCATCCCATTCTACACTTGTCCAGTCAGGCGTCTATTACTGTACCACAAGCCAGGCCGTTATAAAAACTGCACCTTCTTAGCCAATGAATACTTCCCTTCTAATAGCCCCACCCCTTTCTCACCACTATATGCAACTCATCCCACTCTACACTTGTCCAGTCAAACATCTATTACTGGCAGTTATAAAAACTGCACCTTCTTAGCCAATGAAGACTTCACTTCTAATAGCCCCACCCCTTTCTCACCACTATATGTAACTCATCCCACTCTACACTTGTCCAGTCAGACGTCTGTTGCTGTACTACAAGCCAGGCAGTTATAAAAAAAACTGCACCTTCTTAGCCAATGAAGATTTCCCTTCTAATAGCCCCCACCCCTTTCTCACCACTATATGTAACTCATCCCGCTCTACACTTGTCCAGTCAGACGTCTGTTGCTGTACTACAAGTCAGGCAATTATAAAAAAAACTGCACCTTCTTAGACAATGAAGATTTCCCTTCTAATAGCCCCCACCCCTTTCTCACCACTATATGTAACTCATCCCATTCTACACTTGTCCAGTCAGACGTCTGTTGCTGTACTACAAGCCAGGCAGTTATAAAAAAAAACTGCACCTTCTTAGCCAATGAAGATTTCCCTTCTAATAGCCCCACCCCTTTCTCACCACTATATGTAACTCATCCCATTCTACACTTGTCCAGTCAGACGTCTGTTGCTGTACTACAAGCCAGGCAGTTATAAAAAAACTGCACCTTCTTAGCCAATGAAGATTTCCTTCTAATAGCCCCACCCCTTTCTCACCACTATATGTAACTCATCCCATTCTACACTTGTCCAGTCAGACATCTGTTGCTGTACTACAAGCCAGGCAGTTATAAAAAAAAACTGCACCTTCTTAGCCAATGAAGATTTCCCTTCTAATAGCCCCACCCCTTTCTCACCACTATATGTAACTCATCCCATTCTACACTTGTCCAGTCAGACATCTGTTGCTGTACTACAAGCCAGGCAGTTATAAAAAAAACTGCACCTTCTTAGCCAATGAAGATTTCCCTTCTAATAGCCCCACCCCTTTCTCACCACTATATGTAACTCATCCCATTCTACACTTGTCCAGTCAGACGTCTGTTGCTGTACTACAAGCCAGGCAGTTATAAAAAAACTGCACCTTCTTAGCCAATGAAGATTTCCCTTCTAATAGCCCCACCCTTTCTCACCACTATATGTAACTCATCCCATTCTACACTTGTCCAGTCAGACGTCTGTTGCTGTGTAACTCATCCCACTCTAACTTGCCAGGCAGTTATAAAAACTGCACCTTCTTAGCCAATGAAGATTTCCTTCTAATAGCCCCACCCTTTCTCACCACTATATGTAACTCATCCCACTCTACACTTGTCCAGTCAACGTCATCTATTACTGGCAGTTATAAAAAAACTGCACCTTCTTAGCCAATGAAGATTTCACTTCTAATAGCCCCACCCCTTTCTCACCACTATATGTAACTCATCCCACTCTACACTTGTCCAGTCAGACGTCTGTTGCTGTACTACAAGCCAGGCAGTTATAAAAAAACTGCACCTTCTTAGCCAATGAAGATTTCCTTCTTCTCACCACTATATGCCCCACAGTTATGACCCTTTCTCACCAGTTATAAAAAAACTGCACCTTCTTAGTAACTCATCCCACCCCTTTCTCACCACTTGTCCAGTCAAACATCTATTACTGGCAGTTATAAAAACTGCACCTTCTTAGCCAATGAAGACTTCACTTCTAATAGCCCCACCCCTTTCTCACCACTATATGTAACTCATCCCACTCTACACTTGTCCAGTCAGACGTCTGTTGCTGTACTACAAGCCAGGCAGTTATAAAAAAAACTGCACCTTCTTAGCCAATGAAGATTTCCCTTCTAATAGCCCCCACCCGTTTCTCACCACTATATGTAACTCATCCCACTCTACACTTGTCCAGTCAGACGTCTGTTGCTGTACTACAAGCCAGGCAGTTATAAAAAAACTGCACCTTCTTAGCCAATGAAGATTTCCCTTCTAATAGCCCCCACCCCTTTCTCACCACTATATGTAACTCATCCCACTCTACACTTGTCCAGTCTGACGTCTGTTGCTGTACTACAAGCCAGGCAGTTATAAAAAAAACTGCACCTTCTTAGCCAATGAAGATTTCCCTTCTAATAGCCCTACCCCTTTCTCACCACTATATGTAACTCATCCCACTCTACACTTGTCCAGTCAAACATCTATTACTGGCAGTTATAAAAACTGCACCTTCTTAGCCAATGAAGACTTCACTTCTAATAGCCCCACCCCTTTCTCACCACTATATGAAACTCATCCCATTCTACACTTGTCCAGTCAGACGTCTGTTGCTGTACTACAAGCCAGGCAGTTATAAAAAACTGCACCTTCTTAGCCAATGAAACTTCCCTTCTAATAGCCGCACCCCTTTCTCCTCTTCCTTTAGTTTCCTTGACAGAGTTTTCTACTCCGTGCTCATGCGGCAACTTCTTCGACACATTTGTGTAGCGGTCATATCGTACACGCACATACAGGCGTGATGTTACCGAGGCTGACTTTTAGGTTTCTGCTCTGTTTAATCATAAATAGTAATAATAATAATAATAATAAAAATAATAATAATAATAATAATAATAACAGTGACTAATAATAATAATAATAATAATAGTTTGTTAAAACACCACATAATATATCCGGAACTTAGCTCCTGAACGTGAGAATTCTGCCCGTAAAGAATCACAGATTTAATTAGTTTTGATTGTGCTGGAGTTACCCAAACTGTCTCCACTGTTCCTCTCTGCCTCCGGCACGTACGCAGGCGAGACTTTCGCGGCAGGAATGCGTAGCCATGACAACGCCAGCATGTTATGACGAGGAATACCATCTAAAATCTTTTGTGCGAGATCGTGCGTATTCGCTTGTTTTCCGCACAGAACCAATACGCGATAAGTGTGAAATACCACATTCAGTATTCCCAACGTAACACACATAACAATTTCCCTCTTCTTACCGCTTGAGCGCGACATTCATTTTACTGCTTTAGGCTTTTAACATATTATTTTTAGAAACGTTTAACATAGTAATAATTATAAATTGGAAACTTACCACTGCAATTTTACCTAAATTGCAATATTAATTATTGTTTTTAAATATTTGCAAAAATTAAGTAAAGACTACTACTCTACGAAACTTATTGCATTCCTGATACAAGTAACATTAAGGAAGCCGTGAAAAAATCAACGAGATTCCAGATGCCGATGTTATTACTGCAAAATGTTATATAAATAATATTGCTAAAATATTAAAATGAAAAATAAATCATTACATAACCTTACCGTTTGTTTTAAGTTCGCATTTATAGACTGGGGGAAAAAAAAGACAGACGTATATCACGGCCTGCTGGAGTATAGTAAACACAGAAAACATTTTACAGCAACAATGTCGAAGAAAGATATTTTGGTGTTCCGAAGTTGGCGTCATTAAACAGAAACCAACATGGAGATTTCATTGCAACTAATTAGAAATTCGTCTTTCAGGTATGTAATAAACGATCTTCGCACAAAATAATGTACGATACACGAGCGGTATGTTTGTTTTCATGTTCTCGGAAATTAAAAAAGCTCAACTACGTTTCGCTTTTTCAATCTTTCCTCGAACATGAAAACGTCAACATTCCGCTCTTGTAACGTATTACCGGTGCTTCTGATACCAGTTACTATGAACGAAAGGGAGGAAATTAGCCTATTGTTATATCTTCTGAATGAATCGAGGAGTAATATTGTGTGCATTCAGAAGTAGTTATTCTCTAAAATTAATCGTTTTCTATTTGTTATTATGTTTTATGTGCTAGGGAATAATTCACACTAGCCTACTTTAAATCGAACTCTGTCTGCAGCATGCGGATTGAGGATTACAAACACCCTGTGATTATATCACTCCATGATTATGCTCGCTTGTTTTCTTATTATACTAAATATGATATGAATATTTCTGTGTTTAAAATCTAATTGTTTTTGGCATGCTATTCTCGTTTTTTTTATGTGCACATTATTTACTGATACATAATTGGACGAATTTTATTCTTAAATGCTAATAAGTTAATTTATTATCGAAGAGAAATTAACTGCTAAAATATTTGATTCTAAAAACAGGATGCCATTTTAAACTCTTTAACTATAGTTTTTCAGGTAAAGCTCCCTGTAAAGCAGATTTGAATAATTTCAAGGGAAAAATTTTTCAGGGGTCGGGTATCGATCCCGGGACCTCTGGTAAGAGTAAACAGATCTTATGCGCTCGTGTAAATTATCACCCTCGGCTTCGCCTCGGGCGCGAAACTTTCTACTCACGCATAAAATCTAATTTTACTCTCTAATTCTATAAATTACTATTAGCTGTTTTCAATCATTATTAAGACTAAAATACAAGTGCTGCGAGCTAGAGAATTTCAACGACGAAAAGTGTCTAGCCCTAATGTTGTGCGTGATGCCCAAAACAACTTATGAACGGCTTGAGTCAGACATCCTGTACATATTTACTTACATACCTAATTACATGCTTACTTAGCTCAGTTGGTAGGGCAGCTGGCTACGGACTGGAAGGTCCGGGGTTCGATCCCAGATGGTGACAGGATTTTTTTCTCGTTGCCAAACTTTCAGAACGGCCCCGAGGTTCACTCAGCCTCCTATAAAATTGAGTACCGGGTCTTTCCCGGGGGTAAAAGGCTGTCAGAGTGTGGTGCCGACCACACCACCTCATTCTAGTGCCGAGGTCATGGAAAGCATGGGGCTCTACCTCCATGCCCCCCAAGTGCCTTCATGGCATGTTACGGGGATACCTTTACCTTTTACCTTACTTATATATTTACATACTACTTACATACTTACATACATATTTAATTACATACATACATACATACTGTACTTAATTACATACTTACACACTTACTTACCTACTATTTACATACTACTGTACTAACTTACATACTTACGTACTTACTATTTACATATAAACTTAATTACATACTTACTGTACTTAATTACATACTTACTTTTTCTTTATTTCAGTTGGTTATTTAACGACGCTATATCAACTACTAGGTTATTTAGCGTCGACGAGATGAGGCCGAGGATTCGCCATAGACTACCTTGCATTCACATTACGGTTGGGGAAAAACTCGGAAAAAACCCAACCAGGTAATCAGCCCAAGCGGGGATCGAACCCGCGCCCGAACGCAACTTCAGACCGGCAGGCAAGCGCCTTAACCGACTGAGCCACGCCGGTGGCTCATACTTACTTACCTACTATTTACATACTACCGTACTTACATACTTACTTGCTTACATATTACTTACATACATACTTAATTATATACTTACATACTACTCACATACTTACATACTACAGACTACTTACATGCATACTTAATTATATACTTACATACTACTCAATTACATACATACTACTTACTACATACTTACATACATACATATTCAATTACACACTTACTTATTTACTTACTTACTTACTTACTTACTTACTTACTTATTTACTTACTTACTTACTTACTTATTTACTTACTTACTTACTTATTTACTTACTTACTTACTTATTTACTTACTTACTTACTTACTTATTTACTTACTTACTTACTTACTTACTTACTTATTTACTTACTTATTTACTTACTTACTTACTTACTTACTTACTTACTTACTTACTTACTTACTTAGGCCTACATACACACACGGAAATAGTCCAAGCTGTATCTCTTCTGAATAATCCGCAGTTTTCTTCTTTATGTAGAACGATGCACTGAGGTTCCCCTTTGCCTTCAAATCTAACATATTTTAACATTTCGTAAGACTGTTCTTAAGTTTCAGATTTTCTTTTTCGGCCAGAAGAATGTGTATTATCGTCACCACGATTCCTATACGTTGGATAATGCATTCAACTCTGACTACAAGTTGGGGTGAACTTGCAGCTCTTATGCCGGAAATGACTTCAGACCCGTCCCACTTGCAATATGTTGGGAAACCAACCATTCTGCGAATTGCTGTTTCAGTACGGCTAGGTGGGAAGTCACACACGTTCCATAAAGCAATGCGAAGTTGGTAGCGATGATTATTGCAGCGTAAAGCATCCAGCACTCCCTCTAAGTGCTCCAGTCTCTCCTTTTTTCCATAACGACGTTGTTCCCCCGCGTAGTAATTGTAGTGGTCATGGCTCGGCGGCGCATCTGTTTTGAACGCTCGTACTGTGGGGCGGGTTGCATAGCTCCATCCTCTACATGCAAAGTCATGCCAGATATTTGCTTGTGCAGACAACCCCCAGGAAATAAACATGTAGAGTAATTTTTGTTTGTTTGAATGTGTCTCCACGTTCTCACTCCGGGGAATTTCGTAATGTGCCCGTTATTTTTCCATTGTGTGCAGTGCCTCTATGCAGTTTTCATGGTTATCAAAAAAAATACTCCTGTAGTGAATGAAATACTATATTTAAAATACTAGACTGCAGCATTCAGAATTAAGAAAGTGTACGTAAGAAATTATCATCGTCAGCCTTCAATCATTGAGCCTCGTTTTCTTCCATCTTCTATAAGGACGACCCACAGATCTCCAGTTAATAATAAATTACAGATCATTTTGGTTCTCGAATGTAATATCGATTGATGGAATAGAATGTGTGTAGTTGTCGTGGAAGTTACGTTGGACAATTAAAAGAAAATTCTTTGTAGGCTCAACATAGGCTATCGTGTTGTATAAGAGAGAGTGAGCGAACGAGTTGGCTCAGACGGTAGCTTTTGAGACTCGAATTCGGAAGATTCCGGGTTCAAACCCCGTGACTGATCAATCTGATTGCGTTTTTTCGTGGTTTCCCTCAATCACAAAGACAAATACCGGATTGGAAATTTGCATGTCATGATTCATCACCTCCTCAGTCACCAATATCATAGGCTTAAATATTAATCAAAATCTTGTTTTGATTACTACCACCTCTTAGAATATTGAATGCTCCTTTTTTAGTGGAAATCACATTTAGCACCTCCTATGATGTTTATGAACAAGTATCTCGGAAAATAAACTTATTATTTTTTGGACTTATGTCTATGATACTTTTTCATGTTTTCATGTCTGCTATCACCTCTCAAAATAATGAATGCTTTTTAACACCCTTGGTAGATTGCAAGAACGCATTTATTCCTTCTTTAGCCGCTAACACTGCTCTACTTAAAGTGACCGAAGACATTCGTGAAGCAATCGACTCTAATAAAGTAACAATACTAACACTTCTTGACCTTAGCAAAGCTTTCAACTCTGTAAATTTTGACCTGCTCACCCATAAATTGAGAAATATGTATTTGTCAGAGACTGCTGTGAGTTGGTTCGAATCCTACTTACGGGAAAGACAACAATGTGTTGTATCCGGGAATCGAAGCTCCTCCTGGCTTGACATAACATCAGGTATACCACAGGGGTCGGTACTCGGACCATTGTTGTTCACAATATATGTCAATGATATTACATCTCTTGTAAGGCATTGTAACTATCACTTGTATGCTGACGACCTTCAATGCTACATCTCTTCCCGCTTAGACCGAGTAAATGACGCTATAGATAAATTTAACGAAGACATTGACTCGATTGTGACATGGACAAAGAAACTCCGTCTTAAAATCAATCCTGGAAAGACACAAGCAATTATATTAGGACACAAACGGCAAACCGACGCTGTAAAACACCTCGACATTTCCCTGTTAAAGTAAGTACAGTGCATATCCCTTTCAGTTCTTCAGTAAAAATCTTGGCATTCACATGGATAATAATCTCAACTGGGACATGCAAATCACAGAAACCTGCAGAAAAGTATATTCTATTATCCATGTGCTAAAAAGGATAAATGTTCATCTCCCCTCTTGCTTAAAAAGTCCCTTGTGCAGACACTTGCATTTCCCTATTTTGACTATGCGGACATTTTACTGACTGATCTCTCCAGCGACAACAAAATGAAACTTCAACGTGCTCATAATTTGTGTGTACGTTTTGTAAGCAATGTTCGTAAATATAATCATATTACCCCATCCCTGCAAGCAATAGGTTGGCTTAAACTAGATAAGAAAAGAAATTTACATTCACTTCTCTTTCTCTTCGAAATCTTGAACTCTTCTATTCCTTCGTACCTGTCGTCTCGCTTCACTTACCTTTCTTCCCACCATAATCTGAACACACGCTCTCGTCATGAAACAATACTAACAATACCATCCCATCGCACCTCCTCATACTCATCTTCTTTCACAATAGCCCTGCCAAGACTCTGGAATTCGCTACCTGCTAGCATCAGGGACTGTCGAAATAAAATTGAATTCAAACGAAAACTTACTAGGCTCTTGGTCAGTAATTGATT
The DNA here is from genome assembly GCA_025594305.2 of Periplaneta americana. Lineage (NCBI taxonomy): Eukaryota > Metazoa > Arthropoda > Insecta > Blattodea > Blattidae > Periplaneta > Periplaneta americana. The sequence goes on from JAJSOF020000011.1 coordinate 3,218,887, forward strand.
ACTTGTAAATAGTTTCTTTAATCTATCACAAAATATTTCAATATTCAGTAATTTCATCACTATACAATTTTGTTATTCTAGATTTAATTTGTAATTCAGTAAATATAAAATATTCTTTGTTTCTCTATGATAAATTATCTAGCTTTAATTATTCAGGTAATCTTTTCGTACTTTGATTTTATTGTAATTGTAAATTTAATACTAATTGTAATATTATTTGTAATTGTAATTGTAAATTTAATACTAACTTAATTGTAATTTTATTGTTGATATTGTAGTTGGAATCTCCTGGTAGAGGGGCAGAGAAGGCCTGACGGCCTTATCTCTACCAGGTTAAATAAATAAATACTACTACTAAATAAATAAATACTACTACTAGTAACGGGCCAATAAGTTCGAAAGACGCGTTGCAAGAAACACTAACTTATAGATCTGATTTCCCTCCTATAATAATAATTATTCCTCCGTTAGACAGCCATCTTACGTACGTTTTGTGTATTGGCGAATAGTTTATATATTTTGATTCATCATAATGTTAACTGTACTTACGGGATTCAGGTATGCGATATTTTTGTATAATAGACCTATATACACGATATTAAAATAATACTGCATATCAATGCCTAAGAAGTGATACTTCGTATCTGTAAATTTACAGATAAATTAAGGAAAAAACTGTTTTAGACATTATTTTCTCAAAATACAGGAACTTTGTATATATGTTTCTACTTTGCATGATCTTCTACTCGAGAACAAAATATTAGTACACTGTCCAATTTTGTGAACACGACAGTAATGTAGGCCTACTTAGTTAATGTAAATAATAATAATACTAATAATAATAATAATAATAATAATAATAATGTAGTTCAACTAAATGACCATATTTGTACATACGAGGTATCTCTTCATAGCCATCGATTACGGTAATTTATTTATTTATTCATCGAATAGCGAAGTTATTGTTTATTTCTTTATTGCAGACTCTAGTTCATCGTCTGACGACGAGGTTAAGTGCTCTGTAGTCTGTCTTTTATTTTCTATAAAATCAGTAGTACTCGTGCGTTATTTCTGATAACAAATAGGTATATTTATCTTTCTCTCTAAAACTCCTGTTCCTGCTTTCTTCTGGTCCGTATTAGTCAATATTTATTGAAAATTTTTACAACAGTGAAAGCAATGCCACATGTTGGTCTAACAGCCGATGTTCACTTTTTATTCATTCACGTCCTATTGCGTCACTTGTGAAATCCAAAGATGCTTGGTTCACGATCCAATAACTAGTGACCCGTTAAATGTCTCTTCTGCAACCCGACAATCCACTGACTTTAAAAGTAGCCTGCACTAACTAATGAGGGGAATACATTATTTATAGATATGTTTTCTTGCAACCCTGCATCTGTATATTACTTTTTCTTTTGTAGTTATACCCCATCCTTTTTAAATGTTATAATTCATATAGGTAATATTATCTGCATTTTAAATTATTTTCCGTAGAAATTTAGTGCCTCTTCTGCTGTTGGTATATCATCAAAAGTGCTGTGTATTTAGTACTCCTTTTTAACGTATTGTGGGCCTTGTTTTAAGTCGCTACTATCCCCTCTCATCGCGTCCAATTTCCGTTTCATCCATCATCGTCGCTCCGCGCCTCGTGTTGCGGAAGACGTGAAGTTTGAAACAAACGTTGCATTGTGCTCTGCAAGGCTGTAATCCCTCTCTGTGGGAGGAGGAATCGTCACACAATAATACTAGAAGCGCTCATAATTACAGCACCGAGCACAGCTGTACCTGACTGTGGAGCCGGGCGACATGAATGATGGTGATGAAAGAGAAGCTGCTGTACTTCCACGTCTTGCCATGTATACGGACTCCTGTAATGCATATGTGGAAGAGCGAAATCGAGAGCTCTCAACAATAAATACATTGAGAGCTGCACTTCTTGTCGTCGAATGAAGACACTTTGTCTCAGTACTGCAAGGATTATTCTGCTTCCATGCCAGTCTCTGAGTTCAGAATCTCGGAGGGCTGTCAGCTCTGAATTTCGTTGTTTATTTGTTGACATATAGGTACAGAAGTGATTGACGAAGACTAAGAACTTATATAATAACTAGTGCCTTGTGCAAGTTCTTTAGACGTTCAAATAAAAATTTTTCAGATTTATTTTCAATGAAAAATAAGCTAGACATTTTGAAAGTTGCAAATCAAGCTTTCAGGTATAACTCCCTGTAAAGTTAATTTGAATAATTTCGAGGAAAATTGTTCCGGGGCCGGGATATAGAGGGAAAAATTGGATCGGTGTCGGGTAGAATTCCCGGGTAGCTCAGTTGGGAGAGCATTGGTACGTTTAACCAAAGGTCCCGGGTTCGATACCCGGCCCCGGAACAATTTTTCCTCGAAATTATTCATTTTGAAAGTTATTTGCTTCCATAATAATAAAACATACTCCCTCTGAATAGTTTTTTTTATGTCAAATACTTTTTCTTGAACCTATCCACCTTCAGATTTTGAGTTTCAACGCGAAAACGCAAGTAAAAATGTCATGACTATCAGTGGGTTTTCCATGTGGAAGTAAAGCAATAGCTATTTCAGGTCATTGTGGATTGTAGGTGAAAGTTAAAGGAAGTCAGGTTTGCTATGCTTTCGTACAGTGGACATAGCATCTTGGTATAGCTGCTGCATGTAGAGCTTGAAATGTAGAGGGTAAGATCATTTTATCCTGCTAAGAGATCTTGCTGAAATGATCAGGAGACTACAAAATTTTCTAGGCCTCTTATTTCATCAGTACCGGTAAGTAATATCGTCTTTCCTTAGGAATTGTAATTTTTGCGCTCTCTGGAGCCAATACTCAATTTACACCACACCGCCATTAAATATATGAAAAATACCCAACCCCATTTGATTAAAAACTATAAAAATATTTGATTTTTAATAACAATATTATTATCTTACGCAAGTTTTGTAGTTTATGTATTAACATCATGGCACTAACTATAATAATAATTAATTTCTAATGGTAATAATGTCACCAAACCACCTCAAGTTTTGTAGATTATAATATCCAATACACAGCTGTACTCAGAAAATTACACACTGCAGAATCAGACCTGTAAATTATTTTTAATAAGTCTTGAAGCTTTTAATAACCAATTCAATTTGAACTCTAAATATGTCAGCAATCCTGCAGGTCATGGCCTTCGTGTAATAGCCTATTGTTTATTGTAGTGTGTGTTTTGTTTTATTTTGAAATGCAATTAGTTCTCAAAACTGACGAAAGATGGATTTTGGAAAATAGGAAAATTATGTAGGAAAACTGACATTTCACTGAAAACTACTATTTTTCTGAAAAACTTTGGATTCCAAGCTTCAAAATGAGGGGTCATTTATTAAAATCGGTTCAGCCGTTGTCCCGTAATTTCCATTACCAGTTCAAATTATATATAGTATATATAGTAAAGTATTTATTAAATATGAATTTGCTTATTACACATCACAATAATCAACACAACCAAAAGGCAAAATAATGCCAAGGCAATCTATAGCCTTCAGTATGGCGTACATATATCTTTCCTATTTAGCATTCTAACTCGTCTTTCTTTCGAATGATCGATGTGTTGGAGAAATATTATTCCATCAGAAGATTTTACCAGGTAGTTATTTGGTTCTTCAGCTTTTTTAACAATTTCTGGTAACCATATATTTTCACTGTGATCATTCTTATAACATATCCTTCCCCCAGCAGTGAAATCCTGACTTTCACATTCGTCTCGTTCCTCACAATAAGCTGTTGATTCTCCCTTGTAACTTTTTCTGGTCTAAATATATCTAATGAAGTTCTCAAATCTTTCCAAAAAATTCTTCTGAAGAACCACCTTGAAACTCATTCCTTCAGTAATGTTTCTGTTCACGCTCGTCGCCAATAATAAATTATTATTTAATTTTTGAATTGAATTTTTAAAATCTGAAATTGACTGTTGTATCATAATTAGCGCCGGTTCTGAAAACATGTATTTTAACTAGAAATTCAAAAGGAGTTTTTAAACAGAGAGAAATATTCATACCACATTTAATATAATAAGAAAACAAGCGAGCATAATCATGGTGTGATATATCACGGGTGTTTGTAATCCTCAATCCGCATGCTGCAGACAGAGTTCGATTTAAAGTAGGCTAATGTGAATTTATTGTGGGAAAAGATGCATGGCTTAATGAAAGTATCTGTTTATTATGAAAAGTAGTATATTTTAATTTATCTTTATGTACCCATTTTAAAAAGTACGTGACATTATGGCACATGCAAAAATCGAAATCGTCCCCGTCGTCTACTATATCTTTCCGAGACTGGGTTTCCTTTGACAATAGACTATGGCAGTTCAAAATAAATGTACAGTGGACCCTCCTAAGTTCGACTGAACAGAATTGAAAGTTCAGTCCAATAAGGGTAGTGGGTGTGGCAGGTGAAATGAATACAAATTCTTATTGGTTATCCATCAACGAATACAGTACTGTACTTGCATTTCCTGCCCGCCCAGAGGCTTGTGTATGCGCTTCTAGTACTACAGTGGGTTTTGACAGTTCCGTCTCACAAACGGCACATTTTCAAATAGAAAGAGAAGAGTTCATTAATTTAAAATCAGTGATCAATATGGATGTCCTAATCAATAAAATATTCTGTTTTCCTTTAACAAAAGTCTTACTACAAGACGCAGAACCAATTCCCATTCAAAAGGCAAACCCATTTCTTAGTGTCCGTATAGGGGCGTGTCTAATTCTCCTACATAAGCAATCGAATTATAGAATGTCGAACTTAAGAGCTTCCACTGTACTATTATATAACTCAGGCCTGCACAAGGTTTGCGCTCTCCGAGCCGGCTCACAGCTCATGAGCGGAATGCAGATATTAGCTGCGCTCTATATAAGGGTGGACTGGAAGAAGGGGTGATCTCGTACAAAATACGCACAAAAGGAAATACAGTACTAGTAAGAGTGTTTATGAAATGAATTCCCGTTCAGTGTTTGCAAAACTGTCTTGGACTATTATTAATTAATAAAGAAATATTTATTTTACAGAACTAATAGAAATTCTATAGCTATTTAAATGTGCAATATCATTTTGTTATATTTTTATTTATCAGTACATCAAAATGAGGTTTTATGCTGTTGGCAGCTGAAAGGAACAGTAGCCTACTGATCGTAATGAAACATCAGTTACAGATGTTCGATGTCTGCCTTTATTAAAGTTGATTATAGAAAACAGTTGCTCACAAATATAAATGTTGAGCCAAACATAGCAATCATTTTCACAGCCAGCCTGTGTAGTCGTGGATATTATTGCTAATGTTTAGTCTTGTAAAACTCAACCAGGCTAGTAGTATTATTCAAACGATCTTTAGCCCTTAGACACTGAAGATCAATAAGTTCGAGCTGTAAATCGTTAAATGTTAAATGTTACGTTCCGTCTTTTAGATTCCTCCATACTGTACTGTAGCAGTAGGTAAGCTACGTGAAACAGTTACTGAGAATGGGCCTACACACTGCACTCCACTAGATAGCTGAGTGGTCGTTTCCCTCTCCTCTACCTGTAGCAAGTCTATGTCATTCTGACTTATCTTCCGCTCCGTTTCGGCGAGCGATAAATACAGCTCTCCCGCTCCGAAGGAGCGCGCGCGCTCGTTGAGGGCTGTTTGTGCAGGTATGATATAACTGAACAATGTTTTTCTACGCCGTGCTCATGCGGCAACTTCTTCGACACATTTGTGTAGCGGGCATATCGGACACGTACATGCAGGCATGATCTAACCGAGGCTGACTTTTAAGTTTCTGCTCTTCGTTTCATCATTAATAATAATAATAATAATAATAATAATAATAATAATAATAATAATAATAATAATAATAATTAGTTTCTTAAAACACCACATAATATAGTTCCTGAACGTGACATTTCTGCCTGTAAAGAATCACAGATTTAATTAGTTTTGATTGTGCTGGAGTTACCCAAACTGTCTCCACCGTTCCTCTCTGCCTCCGTCACGTACGCAGGCGAGACTTTCGCGCAGGAATGCGTAGCCATGACAACGCCAGCATGTTATGACGAGGAATACCATCCAAAACTTTTACCGGTGCCTCTGATACCAGTTATTATGAACGAAAGGGAGGAAATTATTGTTGACATCTTCTGAATGAATCGAGGAGTAATACTATGTGCATTCAGAAGTAGTTATTCTCTAAAATTAATCGTATTCTAATTGTTATTATGTTCTGTGTGTTAGAGAATAATTCACACACTCATTTATTTACTTATTTACTTTCTTACCTATTTGTTTATTTATTTACTTATGTATTTATTGATTTGTTTGTTTTTTATTTATTTATTTTTTTATTTTTTATTTATTGTGTTTTATAGATATATATATATATATATATATATATATATATGTATATATATATATTCTAGAAAATAAAATTAATTTGTATTAACGTTATATCAGATTCACTTTTTATAATGAATTAACAGCTCTTAAATTCCCATTCCCATATGATCGATGTTTTCCTGTCCATAATAGTACATTATGCAACGAGCCTATAATGATAGTAATTAAGGCTCGTTTCATAATTTTCATACGAGCGTCTTAATTACCATTATAGGCAAGTTTCATGCGACTTTTTATGCTAGACCATATTTCTAACTTGAAATTATTCTGAAGTAGTCATTTTATTTGTATCTGACAGAAGATCGGAAGTGACCTTGTTCATAGCTCTTAAATTGTGAGATGTGCGCAGATGCGAAAGTATTGATTTTTTCCGAGGAACAATAATGTCATTGACCTTGATGTAATGTAACATGAACTAATTGTGATATAACCTGGAAATTGATTTAGAATTGAAAAACGAGATGACAAATTGAAGTTATTTGAATATTATTTATAATTAACGCTAATTATTATAGTTACAGCCATATTTCTAACTTGAAATTATTCAGAATTATTCATTTTATTTGTATCTGACAGAAGATCGGAAGTGACCTTGTTCATAGCTCTTACATTGTTAGATATACGCAGACGCGAAAGTATTGATTTTTTCCGAGGAACAGTAATGTCATTGACCTTGATGTAATGTAACATGAACTAATTTTGATATAACCTGGAAATTGATTTAGAATTGAAAAACGAGATGACAAATTGAATTTATTTGAATATTATTTACAATTAACGCTAATTATTATAGTAGCAGAACATAACCTTCTGCGACAGTATTGGATTTCCAGCCTCCGTGACGTTTCCCTCGTTGTCTTTCGATTGCATATCCGAGAATAATCGAAAACCTGAACTTTAATGAATAGGTGTACTTTAATGACATGCATTAAAGGACTGCTACCAGGTGTATAATCACTACATTTCGGCATGGTCGAGCATAAATAAAGCTATTAAATAATATTTCTGGGCTTTCATGCTCTACCGCTTGCCGATTGCGGGGACTTCCTCTGCGTGTTATATGGACGGAATAGTGTATAGTAAATTTCTCGGTGCAGAGAGTAACTGTGTTTTCCCTTGCTTGCAGGCAGCAGCATCAGGTGAAGACTGCAAGCGAAACTAAGAAAAAGAGGAAAAAGAAGGCCGATTCAAGCAGCTCAGAAGACTCCAGCAGTTCCAGCAGCAGCAGTAGCAGTAGCAGCAGCAGCGACAGCGAAGACTCCAGCTCCTCTAACACCTCTGACTCCAGCTCTAGCTCTAGTTCCAGTTCCAGCAGTGACTCATCTTCAAGCAGTGACTCTTCCGACTCATCCACGTCCAGTGATTCCTCTTCATCCGAATCATCAAATGATGATTCAAAGAAAAAAAAGAAGAAGAAACAGATTACTGTAGATAGAGATGCTAATTCAAACCTTCCTGCTCTAAAAGGTTCCAAGACGGGAAGCAAAACAAAGACTCCGGCTGCAGAGGACAAAGCCAAGTCGGAGGACGAGGAGTACAGGTCCTGTGAAGACTATCCTCCTGTTCAGAGTGCTGTGGTGCAGGTCAGAAAGGACGCGCCCCCCCTTATTAACACAGATGATGAGAATGATAATGATGATGATGACGCAGTGAAGGCCCAGGTACAGAGTGCCGATGAGATGAAACGGAAAGGCAGCAGCAAGAAGAGCAAGAAGCGTCATCACAAACAAGACAGATAGCAGGCAGCGTACGAGTGTATTGTAACCACAAGTGATTGATTACTCTTTATTTACATTACATACAGACTGAAAACTAATGCTGAAATCTGTGTAATTGTAATTCTTTTTATAACCAATGCCGTGATATACAGAATGATTCACGAAAATCGTGCCATATTCTAGGACCTGATTTCTGACATATTTATGATAAAAAAAGTTCACATAAACATAAGTTATACCGGTATCTTTAAAATTGAGTGAGTTATAGTTTGACAACTTCAAGTGAAACCCCGTAAAACACGCCAACTTCTGGAATCTCTTTCCTTCTTCTCTCTCCCTCGCTCCTCGTCATTGAGTCACCAATCACCACGTAAATATCTGAGAGGGTGTGTGTGGACATCGCGACCAATAGAAGAACCACTCTCCAGTATTACCACAATAACGGATTCTTCATTTTTGCCTCGACTGTCGGCTAGGAAGGTTCCATTATGCTAGCATTACAGGCAACTAGTCAACCTTTTAATGCTTTTGTTAGCAGGTTTGACAAACTGTGAGTGGACCTGCAAGTGCATAGTGCATAGTGCTCTCTCCCTTCCCCCCGTGCTTTCTCACTTGCTCCTACCCAAGACAGCCAGCGCTCACGTAGTAACCCGGTCAGGGTTTCAGTTCGATTTGTCACCCTCCAGAATGTTAAACATAAACCTGTAAATTATGAAAGTTTAAGCTTTTAAATTATTTACGAGAATGGTAATCGGTGTATTAAATTTGAATGAGTTATAGTTTGACAACTTCAAGTGAAACCCCGTAAAACACGCCAACTTCTGGAATCTCTCTCTTTCTTTCTTCTCTCTCCCTCGCTCCTCGTCATTGAGTCACCAATCACCACGTAAATATCTGAGAGGGTGTGTGTGGGCATCGCGATCAATAGAAGAACCACTCTCCAGTATTACCACAATAACGGATTCTTCATTTTTGCCTCGACTGTCGGCTAGGAAGGTTCCATTATGCAACTAGTCAATCTTTTAATGCTTTTGTTAGCAGGTTTGACAAACTGTGAGTGGACCTGCAAGTACATAGTGCATAGTGCTCTCTCCCTTTCCCCGTGCTTTCTCACTTGCTCCTCCCCAAGACAGCCAGCGCTCAACTAGTAACTCGGTCAGGGTTTCAGTTCGATTTGTCAATCTATACACCCTTCAGAATGTTAAACATAAACGTGTAAATTATGAAGGTTTAAGCATTTAAATTATTTACGAGAAGGTACTGGGTGTATTGTAAATTCATTAGAGAACATTCACGTTATTACTCGTCTGAGAAAATCTGTATTAAAGCCGGTTTTCAAAGACTCCAATTTCTGCAGCAATACCATGAAGTCGCCCTAGTGTGAACTGCGCGCGCCGCATTTCGTAAGTTCCGTTGTTCGCCACGAATCTCCTCGGATGCTACACTAAGGCCCGACTGTATAAACCATTTAATCTTAGATCAGAGGTAAAATTGATCCTTGTTTCAGCTGAACTTGGAATTTTGTGTTGTATAAAGTCTAATCTGAGATTAATTTGTCTCAAACTAAAGTCAACTTTGACTGAAGAAATTTCTCCGATTAAGTTAGATGATCCAAGTTCAGTTATTTCTTTTCTGTTTGAAATATACGAGTGACAGATTGTGCAAATAAAATATCCATTATTATTAATATTAATAGATATGGTAGGTACATTTATATATATTTCTTTCAGTTTCTTGCCTTAATACACAAACATTCTTATATTTTATAAGGCTCTATCGTGTTCAGCAGTATCAAATAACATAACCTATAGTTATATTATGTTTATAACAACCATTAATTATTAATGGATATGATAGGTACATTCATAAATTTTCAGTTAACTGTCTTACTAAACGAAAATTGTCGTTTTATAAAACTTTATTATGTTTAGCAGTATCAAACACCATAACATGATAACAACTTGGAGAACAGTCAACCTTCTTATTGTCTGCCATTATTTACATTGCACAGAAAAACCAGTGTCTCCAACACAGTGTACGGAAAGTCGCCAAAAAGTAGTTGTAAAGTCGCTAGATTTCTCATTATCAGCAAAGAAAGATTAAATTTTGTCACTATGGGGTGCTAAAAAGGTCACTAAATCCCTATTTAAGCAATATAGAAGTTAAAAGAAATTGTTGTTGAAAAAGAGTTAAAGTCGCTAGATTGGCAACACTGAACAAACCTGTGTAACATGGTCCGCGCATCACGTATTTCACCTGTGTATGCGATGTTGCCAAATCCTTTTCACGTGAACTTAGATTGCATTTGAACCAAGGTAATTTGATCGCAGAAAAGTTTTATACAATAGAAGAAGTGTCTGAACTCGGTTCACTTTTCGATCTTCGATCAAAGTTGGTCTTTAGTCAGGGAGTTTTATACAATTGGGCCTAAAAGCCAAGTTATGAACCGACTAAACAGGAAGTAGTTGGCAGGGCGAGAGGAAAGTGCGGGTTAGAGGGGTAGCCTGTGCAGTGATGACACGTTGAATGTGGGGGGTTGGAGTGGAAAAGGAGAACGGAGCTTTTCATTGGATCTCACGTGAAAATGTCGTCTGCTAACGAAAATCTGGCAACGGAATCACGGAGACAGTGTAGCCAAACTTCCCAGTTCCTTTGGAGTACCACGTGCATTACGGGTGCATTTCGTACCAGCGTCATTAGCTCGTGCTTTCTTAAAACAGTAATTTTAATTAATAATATCGATAGTGTTATCGAGAACTATATACAGTAGTTATTTTAAACATATCGGTGACAAACGCTGAACACGCTTTGAATCTCGCGCCACTATTTGGCAACAGAGCTCAGAAAGAGAGCAACAGAACGTTGCTTCCGGTTTAGTCAGTTCATAACCTGGCTTTTAGTATAGGTAGATATTAGAGATGAATAAAACTAACTGCCGCTCTCGCTAGCTGTGTTCGTTGCATTTGTCTTTCGAGTCTCGCTCGTCATTCTCGTAATAGCATTTGGTCGGCGTGGAAAGATTTCGTAACTTTGAATAACATACATCATTGAAATAAATAACATTATAAATGTTTAAATGAAACAAAAAGACAAAACAGAACAGTATCTTAGTTATCAAAATGTTCTGGTTCTATTATATGATATTACCTACGGTTAGGGGAGAGTCGGGTAGTATCGGACATCGGGTAATATTAGACAGTGAGTTTCTTTCATCTACCACACGATGATAGTACCTGACTGGCATGTTTACGTTTCTGTGATGTCGCATAGAGAAACGTAACCCTGTCATTCAGGTACTACCATATGGTGGTAGATGAAAGAAACGCACTGTCCGATACTACCCGACTCTCCCCTATATACGTAGAAAAAAAAATCTCAAATAAATTTGCATTTCTAAGAAACATAAAACATAACGTTAATATAATTTTACTTGAGATTGCACACTTGATCTCAAACATATGAAAAGAAAATTCCTAGCCTTTTAATAAGGGCCTAGTAATTAAATAAAGACTGGGGAACGGATTATTATACACTGAAAGGTAGAGATGATGTTTCAAATAGGCTACTTGATTGGTTATACATATATAACAGTTGCCAAAGTAGATAAAGTTCAGTCAGATATAAACAACTGTGGCGATTCAAGGATGCTTGACGTTCGAGACTTCGGGAGTGATCAATCTCGACGTCTCGAAACACTCACAAGCAGTCTTTACGTCAACGACGCGACGTATGCAACATTGTCGTGCGGGTTTTCGGCTTTGCGGGCGCTGTTAGTCTTGCTTTCTCGATCGTTGTTCATCTCTAGTAGATATGTAACTCTTCTCCCATGTTCACTCTCACAATGTACACAATGTCTTTAAACCATCCCACAAACAACAGTCTAACGCCATCGAATCACTGGGGACTGAACCAGTATCCCTCAGTGACAAACATACGAACGAAAACACCACGTGATGACGTTCTACGATCTGGATATCTCCTTCGAGATTCGTCCACAGCGTTTCTAGCATTCCCGTTACAAAAGCCATGCACATAAATCATATATGCGTGCTCCATATTGGAAAAATGAAATGGAATTTTGCTACCACATGCACTCAATGACTGACTACTACGATAATCTTGCACATAGCTCCAGACGTCAAAAGAGAAAGAAGTAGAGTTCACAAGCATGCGATACGGAAGAAATAGATGCGATTTTATCGAAAACTATTCAAAATCGTACACATGTATATGTATATGAACTTTTTTTCACAGTGATATCAGGAATCAGATCCTAGAGTATGGCACAATCTTCATGAATCACCCTGTATATGGAACAAACTATCTGTTTAAGTTACACATCTAATTTAAAAACTCGTTCAAAATGTATACCCTATTCTAATATCCTTATTTAAAGGGACATCCTACTGAGTTTTGGTCATTTCATTTGTTTAATATAGTGCCAAAAATCCACGGTTTCTTCAGGAATGCCGTAGTGAAGATTTCATCGCTATACCCGTATCTTTATTCTAAGTCAGAAAGTCAGTTTATCCCGTATAATAGGTTATTATATTGTAAATGCTTATTATAAACTTAAAAACAGTGACCAGCTCGTGCTCTTTGTGCAAGACCACTCTTCGCTGCACACTTACAGTATGCAAGAGCAGATCGTTTAACGTCTTTTTGCAATTGCGTTAGACACCACTTTAAAGAGGCTTTACCACAAATATTACATATCTTCTAAATGTCTACACCTAGACTAATGAAACACTGGACACATATTTACAAAAGGTCTGTGCATGAAATACAATTATTATTATTATTATTATTATTATTATTATTATTATTATTATTATTATCATTATTTGGACAATAAATTTAAAAACAAAAAAAAAAATCAAATGTTCAAAGTTACTTTTTTTTATTGATGAAGTATATTGACCAGGAAAGAAACAATGCACCATTTCATTTTTAAATTAATTATGTCGTGGGCATATTTTCTAAAGAGGAATTTTATAATCTAATATTGCTGCTTTTCACTTTTTTAAATTATGTTCAGAAAAACGTTAATTAACCCGTATATTTTCAGAAATATTCGTACATGACATACATTTTGTATACATAATTTTTATTGCACTTTTTGTTGTTACTATGAAATCTATACTATTTATTTATTTATCAGAGCTTCCTCAAATTAGAGGCTGCCATTAGACAAAGCATACAAAACAATACAAGAACAAAATAGAAGATGAGAGCTAAAAGAGTAAGAAAAAAGGCAAACAAATACACAAACAAACAATGGCAGTTTACAGAAAAAAAAAATTCAAGTAAAGAATCAATGAAAGCTAAGAAGGAAAAAGAAAAATGATAATGGTGCGTCAGTTTTTTCCATACACTGAATTAGAGTCCATATACGTGGTTCCGTAAAAGTTTGACTGACTAAAGTAACTAATAAGTATTCTATTAACCCTTAAATTGGCAAAACTTCATTTCTCACACTAGTTTATTAAACCGTGTCGGACTGTAAAGAAAACAACTATCGCAATGTCCATATTTTATATGTTGTACAATGTTACAGTATTGTGAAATTTTAATTTTCTGTTCTATTAATATTTTATTTTATTTGGTTATTTTACGACGCTGTATCAACATCTAGGTTATTTAGCCTCTGAATGAAATGACGGTGATAATGCCGGTGGTGAAATGAGTCTGGGGTCCATCACCGAAAGTTACCCAACATTTTCTCGTATTGGGTTGACTGAAAACCCCGGATGAAACCTCAACCAGGTAACTTGCCCCGACCGGGATTCGAACCCGTGCCACCTGGTTTCTCGGCCAGACGCGCTGACCGTTACTCCACAGGTGTGGACCTATTAATATTATAGCATTATAGCCTATTAACCTGTTGTATCCTATAGGCTACTTTGCGAATTTAAGAAATAGGAAATATTTAAAATAAAAACGTAAATTTTTTTTTCGAGTATAAAACATATAAACATTTTTTCAGATATAAAAACATGTAAACATTTTTTCAGGTACGTTTTGCAACATATAAATTTGAAGGGAAAAAAATTTCACATTTATTTTAGCAATACCTAACTGATGTATTACTTTCAAGAAGATACAATGAAAATTGTAAAAATTATAAAAACTCAGTAGGGCGTCACCTTAAGCGAAAATATATCTTATTATTTTGGGGAAAACTTTTGTGCTCTACAGGGTGTATTTGCTCTTAATATCTCATTCAGCATTGGACTAAGAGGCAACGGTACTTCGTTTCCTGCTCCCATTTTACTGTATTTTTTCTCATGATAAAGATCTTTGATCATATGTATTTTTGTATTTATATTATTTTTTCCACCCGTATTTTTCTTCACTGATAAGTTCACAACATACTAATACGAACCGTCAGTATCCTTCCTTTTCCGCCCGGAATCGGCAGATCCCTGAAATACTGTTACAGGAGGTCTGGACAGTAATAAACCTCAGGGGTTGCCTACTCTGTTATGGTCCGTCTGTAGAGTAGAAAGACGAAATAAGAACTCTGCGCAAGTGGTATGTGGGAGGGCTAGGGCCGATGACCGCTCTGGGGGGAGGCATTGGTTGAACGAAGCTACCAATCGCTTGCAGGGAGGGGATCATTTCTATCTGAACACTACCACGAGCTTCTTACCCCTTAGTGGTCTCGATCTGATGCTACCCTCAATACGCTCCGGCACAGATTGACTCCGCCCCCATATGCGCCAAGTCACTCTACAGATTCCTGGGACGGACTATAGGTGTGTTATGTTTGGGTTAACAGTTTGTATTCACTGTGATATCAAGTTCAAATACACCTTGTAAAACCCGCAACTATTCTTCTAAGCACAAGTTACTGCTAACGCTTAAAATTTCGTAACTTATCATTTACTTAAAATTTTGCAGTAAGTTCGTCAAAATGAAACTTGGAACATACTTGTTGTATGTGAAACGTAGAAATAACATGTGCCTACAGTGCGAGCAACAGAATGCAGTCACTTTATTTTGAAATTTATAAACTACAATAAAAACAATGTTCCTGCTCTAAAAAAAAGAATAATATCTTTTTGAAACAGGAATCTGGGATATTTCCAAATAATCTATAGTAGTGTAATTGCATTACAGCTTTGATTTGGTAATTGATATTAAAATATTTCTGAACCAATAAGGCTTTTAAAATTCCTGTACTTTGACAAATACATATTACTGAATAGGATATAGAAAAATATTTTTGTGTAACGCCATTGGTACTGGAAGATGGTTTATTTAATTAAGAAACCTCCCTTGTATAGTATGAGTTACATTTTTATAAGTGGTCTTTTCCGGTATTTACTTCAAGAGAATGACAAAAATTGAAAATGTGGAATTTATCAAATATTGCCAAAACGGAAAAAAAAAAAATTACGTATATTTCCTCAAAGCAAGAGATATTTCGTTTTTGTTTTTTTTTTTTAGGTTAGGATTAGATGTCATAATTTTGCAAGCATGGGCTTCGTGTAAATTTAATTAAACAATCAGAAGTAAGTTATTTTCCTTCAGTAATTGATTATTGTGTTAATCAGTATCTTGAACACTACTGAAATGATTTTTGTCATTTTCTACAAATGTAACATTTGAAATACTTTAGCAAAATATTTCTTTGGTGCGCCGTAAAAGAACATAAGTCAGAAATCATAAGTTTGGAGTAGAGGAAAAGCAAACATTGAAATCAGGTCGAGTATGATTATGATGAGCTGAAAATCTAAAGTGCTACAACATTATAAAACAGGGTAGACGTATATCCTTCATACCATGTGGAGACGTACATTTTTGTTTGTATTCAAATTAAAATCCTAACTCAAAACAACCTATTTCTGACTTATACCCTTTCATCGCGAACCATAGATTATATTTAGCAAATGGTAACAGCTGTGATCTTAGTTTATGTACATCTTATTCCAAAATCAAAATCATAATTGATAATAACAGTGAAGTAAACTTTTTCATATACAATACTAGAATTGTTATACATACTTTTAAACAGTGGACAGTATTTAGTGCTTAAAATGTGTAACACAAATACACATAGTAGTAGTTGAATTTAACATGTAAATGATGGAAACAACATTGGTTATTCAGAAGAAGAGCCTTATATAGTATAAAACTTTATTGTTGAGAAATTTACGTAACACAACATTTCGAATATTCAATCGCCTTTGGCTAGAAATAGGGCCATCATAAATGAGTGGTAATCATTGAGGAATGAAGTAGAGAAATTACAGAAAACCACGACATAGAATGACAGACGATCTCAAGATATGGATTCAGAATAAAGAAGAGATTAGAGAGTAAATTCATTGCTTTCCCGCATCTCTCTTTTTACCTAAAGATTAAGAAAGATTCAACTTTTAAAAAACTTCATATTTCATGGATTTAATCGGCAATGGAAAAATGTCTATATTATATAGAGTGTGAACCGTAAGTAATGTCATTAATTTCAGAGGGTTTTCTTTGAGATATTTCTAACAAAATGTTTAATACAGTTTTGCTCGTTTTTGCTTCCTTTTCGAGATAAAAATTGTTTTATATGAAACATTTCATAGCGTGTTTTTGGAAAGTCATTAAGATCAAATTTCTGCACTGCTCTCTTAAATTGACTGGGCATATGGGGAATTCAATCATTGGCTTTTCCAAAACACGCTATGAAATATTTAATATAAAACGAATTTTATCTCGAAAAGGAAGCAAAAACGAGCAAAATGTATTAAAATTGTTTGTTTGAAATGTCTAAAAAAAATCACCCCCTGAAATTAATGGCATTACTTACGGTTCATGATGTATATCTTCTTCTGAATGAGTGACCATTGCAACCAACTTTAGGAATATACTTTTTCCTTACTCTTAAATCAACAGTAATTAGGCATATTACACATGGAGGTTCCTCATCATCAGAATTTCGCTTCCCTAAATATTTAGACAGCATACTTAAAGCACCGATTACTTTGGATTTACCATTTATTACTTAGACCCAACAGCAGAAATACAAAGAACTGAATATCCGGATTTCTGCTTTCTTATGATGTCACTGTTGGGTATCGATTAGTGACCGAATGATTACTTGTACCACATAGAAGACTGACAAACTTGCATGTCTCTTCCGTGCACTTAGCAATCAAAATATTTCATGAAGTAGGAGTGGTGTTTGGTGGTTTAATGAAGCAGTGCATTTTCCTGAAAATTTTCCTTTTATTAAGCGAGTTTGTTTAGCTTATTGATTTTGGTAATTTTTATAATCGTTTTAACACGATTACAAAGTCTGTTGAAGATTTTCCTCTAATTAAGCATATTATTTTGCTTAAAAATGTCGAGCGAGAATCGAGCCCACGCCCGAGCGCAACTCCGGATCAGCAGGCAAGTGCCTCAGCCAACCGAGCTAAGTGGTGGATTCAGATAACTTAAGAAACAAGTCTCATGACAGATCGTAAGATGATTGAAATGTGATTAATGTTTTTTTTTTTTTTTTTTTTTTTCATCATCGTGCGTATGAATAATTATTAAGTTTTGGTAACTAAAAAGTAACTAATTTTTGTTTTACATTTTCGGCAGACACTCTGTAGTGGTATCTCAAGGTTTCTTGTCATAACTTATAATATATTTTCACTGTTAAAGTATTGAACATCTGTCCACTGTATAATTAAAAATACTAACTTAAACCTTTAAAAAAACTTACTTTTTTCCTTATCTATCTAACAGATATTGGACTAGTGCCTTAAAATAGGCAATAACCACTTTTCACATCCTTAAAATTTGGTTTCGTATACTGAGAGGGAATCTAATAATATACTGAAGAAAAATATGCATTATTTTTGGCATAAGCACTGGACACTGATGGACACTTTTTCATTCCTGCTGGCTATTTTTAATCGTCTTTTGCTTGATTTTATTTAAAATGTATTCTTGTCATATCAAATTGCTGTTCTCTGGGCCTGCTCTTGTTGATGTATAGGTGCTCTAATCAAATTAGTCTGAGAGTAGATCTCATTTTTGCAATATGCACTTATTCGTTGTGGTTGGAGTGCCTATATGTAAAGTCGTGGAAGAAACAAGATTGTACCACGATGGCTTATAATGAATTTGCTTTTGTGAATCAGTTTTATTTGAATACACTTAATCGTTATTTATGTTTGAATAATATTATAATATTATGGAAGCTTAGTTTTTCAGTCAATAATGTTGTGTTTTATGTAATTCATGTGACATTTTTGTTGCCAGACATCAGTAATAATAAAAGGCAGAACATTATATGTCAATCATTTTACTTCCTGCAAAATTGCAGGCAAAGAATATCACCCTCTTACAAATCCTTACAGGTTGATGAGTCCATCATGTACAGATGTAGAAACAAAATTCAGGTGGTCCAAATTTTGTTTCTGGGTCTGTA
This sequence comes from Periplaneta americana, assembly GCA_025594305.2. Classification (NCBI taxonomy): domain Eukaryota; kingdom Metazoa; phylum Arthropoda; class Insecta; order Blattodea; family Blattidae; genus Periplaneta; species Periplaneta americana. The sequence continues at coordinate 3,237,453 of JAJSOF020000011.1, forward strand.
CAAGGAACAGTCGGGAAGTTACAAGTAGAAGTAGCGATTTACACTTTTTAAGGAGGCATCTGAAACTATCATCACTAGATGGGAGCATTATCAATGTGTGTACAAGCGAAAACAAGAAGCAACAGTTGCAAGATGGCAGCACATCTGGACCAGTGTGCCATTGGAGAATTGTTCAGAACATTGATGCACACTTTGTCTCGAGCTGCCAGTAATGACACAAGACTCATCACCCATGACTAGAGTCGACGGCAATTGGGAAGGCGGTCGTCTGCTAGCGTTTGCGTAGAGAGAGACAGATAGAGAGAGCAAGGCAGTGTACAGCATGGCCACATCGTACTTCACGCGCGTATGCAATATAAATAGCACAGGAGAGAATTTAAATTCTCAAAAGACAATAATGACCTTAGTCGTTGATTACTGTAAGCATGACACCAAACAAACCCTCTTTCCTTCACTAACAATATTCTTTGTATGGTTAGCAATTCCACACCATATGCTTCTACAGTCGTTTCTTGCTCGTTGGCAACATTGCAGCCAGCATCAAGATGGCCGGCAGCTTTCTGCTCGTTAACGTTTTTAAAATAATTATACACCCTAAACATTATCTCCCGCGCCCGTCTGGGCAGTACTTGTCTTCTTACAATCTCTCCTTCCATTTATCACATATGCACACACAGACACACACACACACACAGTATGTTAGTTTTACTTATTCAATGTTTTGAATCATTCACACGTGAACAAACGAACTCGGAAAGCACTTGTTACAGACTGATTCCGATTGGTTCTACTGTACAAGCTTGTGACGTCACATACCAGAAAAGCTATAGCAGCCGACTGCCTTCCGAAATGCCGTCGACTCTAGCCAATCATCCCCTTCATCCTGTTTCCTCGGATCACGTCGCCAACCTGTTACACACTTGTGTCTTATGTCGCCATCACATGTTTTAAGTTTGACGAAGAAACAGCCTGTCATCTCATGGCATACAGGGTGCGAATTAACGGGGAGATTTCCCCCTGTTGGTAAGTTATCCTCCTCTCATAAATTCGTATTAACATCCCTGCCAGGGATAATTTCTATCCCCCTCATAAAATATATTTGTTTTAATACGAGTATACTTCATAAAGTACAGTATAAAGTAAGCAAATAAAATAATATTGATGTATTATCATCACCGACAAGCTGACAACAATCAATAACTTAGGAATTACACATCTTATCTTAAGCCTGCTCATGGATATAATTATTATTATGATCACGATGCAAGACAAGCAACTCAGTGCGACCAAGCGTTGAGCCGTATCGAATGAGGATAATAATAATTTTATGTATGATGTTCTCTATCTAAGATTCTATCCCCCCCCCCTCATCAGAAATCTTAATTCGCACCCTGATAGGATATAACATCAGTCACTTCAAGTGTGTCATCTACGAAAAGGTAAATGAAATTAATCAGTCTTTTGTTACAGGACTGTGAACTTTGATATGTTATCCTAAACCATTTCTTTCATTTGTAAATTCTTTAGATAGTGTCCATAAAGAGGACCGTCATTTCAGTTCTTTCTTGGTGGCGGACAAAATTTTTAGAGACGACCTTCAGAGCATGTGGTGTGGCCGTACTCCACCCCCCCCCCCACATTTCTTCTGAATTGAACTTCATCCCATACTGTAAACTGGGGTAAACTTAATCGCTGGGTTAAACCCTAGATCGTATATTATGTATCAGATAAGTCATCGCTATGTTAAAATCGGCAGCACTTTGAAGAGAACAACCGCCAAGATCGCCACCCGTCCTCCGTAAAAGAACACGAGATGGCAGTACAGTCGACAATTCAAACGGGAATTATGACGTGACTCCTTATGTAACAACTAGATGGTATCGTAGTAAACATGACAAAAGTTGTTAACTTCAAAGCCTATAAGGCCGACCTATCTGGGGTATATATGATCTAGGGTTAAACTTAATCAATAGAAAAAAGTTAAGGCATATCATATATTACACACTCAACTAAATCTTAAAATTCATTTTCCTCCACCTTTCTTCAGTATTTCTTATTTTGTCATATGTGACTGATATCATGCTTCGTTTTTTTTTTTCGTGATGAAGTTTAGCCCACTTTCTTATTTTCGTTAGCCATGCCTGCTACTAATGTGATATAGGCGCGAAAAAAATTGAACACAATATTATTGTTTTTTTTTTCAAAAAGGAATCTTAATTTTAATTAACGAAAATAATTTAGTCACTGAAGGTGTAAAATCAACAACAAATTATTACAGAAAATGATTCTATATTACATGAAATTAAAAGTGCTCTTTTATTGTTTGAGAAATTAGTTTATAAGTCTGTTACGTGGTAATCACTGGAGATACCAACACAACAGAAATTCAATAACAGTCTGGGAGTTTTCAAGAAGTATAAATTTTACAAAAGGACTCCACCCAGAATAATAATAATTATTGTTAGCATCACGATCCCCATTTGGATACAGTGATATACAATATAATTTTAAACTTCTGGAAAATATAAAGAAAATGAATGCAATAAAGTTATATCGTATTTTCTTAAACATCCCACACACTTCCCCCCCCCCCAAATATACAAATAAATAAATACAAGTGCGCGAGTTATTCGAAATGAAGTTGGCAACATTGCCCGATTATTCTCCCGCGCAAGTTGGGACGCATGGCATTATCTTCCCGCGCGGATATTTCAATTGTTAACATTGTTTGGGTTAGCAGTGCATGTGTCAGAATCAAATTCCAATATAATAAATGTGTAGTTTGTGTGTCTTATATTTTCGATGGATCTATGATGCATCGGCACGCTCCCTCTTGTTGAAAAGAACTTAAAAAAGTGTAGCATTTCCGATCAGCTGGACGGAACAGAATACGATAGTGTATGGAGAAGTGATAGTGAAAACGAATGCCGGGGCGACGACTATGATGGTGATGAAAATAACGCAGAATGCAGAAGTTAATAGTGATACAGGTATGTATTATAACAAACCACGTAGTATCACACAAAATAAGGATATGCTGTTAATATTGTAGGATAATTTATGAACAGGCGACTGTAGGGCAACTGACATAAGTACATGCAGTGCGTGCGCATAGGATTGTTTTGAAATGCATCGTGTTTCAGGATAAAACTTATTGGTAAAATGAAACAATCAGTCGCTGTTTTTCCAGACCAATATGAGATCAATGACGCGTTATGACGTCACTCACGGTGGCAATATTTCAAAATATGAATTTAGTCGGGGGCTGCGGTTCCCGACATCCACCCTCCCGCTTTTCTTGCTTCCACCCTACACCACTCTACTATACTCCCTTCCTTACATATTTTCCTCTACTTCTCTCTTTACCTACATTATTCTACTAACTACTTTATATTAAATTGGGATACATGACTTACCTTTGAATACTTCGGGATTCGATCTTAGGACTTTTCATTCAGTGAACCACTATCATAGCAATTTCACTACCAATTCGTTGATGAACAAACCCTTAAAAATTATACTTACACACAATTAACATCAAATACTTCCAACTGCGTTAAATATTACTTTATTATTATTTAATAGAACTGAATTCATTAGTTTGCTCTTAACCATATTTCAGTTAATATGGCAAATAGATCACGAAGTAATTAATTCATATTGCATAAGGAACTAATATAAATATTCTAATTATGGCATTACTATTCTTATCCACTATCAATATTGTGTTATTATTATATTAAATCGATTCACTATAGGATTCTATTAATCTTATTCTTTGTTTAGTCAACTGTAGCTACGAAGATAGGTCTGAACCTCAGAAATGATACCAATAACGCACCGCTTATGAGGCAACTAAGCCAGGAGATAATGGGGTAGGGTGGCCAGTTCCTTTTCTCTTTCATTGCATACATCGCCTACTAGCTACTCCTACATATTAAACTAACGATATATATATATATATATATATATATGTAGATTTTAACTTGTTTTATTCAAGTTTTAATTTACCCTTTTCAAGCTCATAACAGTGTAAGTTTATTTAAAGGATTAGGTACAGCTTAGGACTTAAAAAAAATCGAATTTTCAAAATAGACTATTTTTTGTTTAATGCACAAATTATTCCTGCTGTCTCCATAACTAATGCATTGGAACACATCAGCCCAACAGTCAAGTTGCCGCTTTTATGTCTGGAAGATAAAAATCACTCACCCAGCACATTTAAAACTGTACTGCAAAAAAAAAAAAACATTTCAATAATAAATCTTATGGCAACGTGATTGTAATCTTTTTATTGTACTGCTCTGTAATAATAATAATTTAATTTAGGTTTCTATCGTCGGTATTCATTTATACAGCAGTCTGGTGGTGGTGTTGTTGCACCAGCCTGGTGACTAAACTTCGATTCCCTCTTGATGCACAGTTTCAGCTTCTTCCTCATTATTTGTGCTCACTGTGTCAGTTCTTGATGACTTGCACTGTAACATACCGAAATTAAGTCGAAGAGTATAGAAATTCAAATATCTTGGAGCAACAGTAACAAATATAAATGGCACTTGAGAGGAAATTAAACTAGAATAAATATGGGAAATGCCTGTTATTATTCGGTTGAGGAGCTTTTGTCATCCAATCTGCTCTCAAAAAAAAAAAAATAAAGTTGGAATTTATAAAACAGTTATATTTCCAGTTGTTCTGCATGGTTGTGAAACTTGGACTCTCACTTTGAGAGAGGAACAGAGGTTAATGGTGTTTGAGAATAAGGTTCTTACGAAAATATTTGTGACCAAGAGGGATGAAATTACAGGAGAATGGAGAACTGCATGAATTGTATTCTTCACCTGACATAATTAGGAACATTAAATCCATATGTTTGAGATGGGCAGGACATGTAGCATATATAGTAAAGTTACCAGACGTCCCCATTTCCCGGGGACAGTCCCCGAATTTTGCTACTTGCTCCCGAACAAAATTTGTCCCCGAATTTAAGAAATTGTCTCCTGTTATCTCTGAATTTTAAATGTTGATTATTATATTTTTTAAATAATTGATTAAATGGCGATCTTACTCGTGTTAATTATGTAAGTATGTGCGGCTTACAGCTGTTTCGGTGCTATTCGACACCATCCTCAGAGGCTACTCAACATGGATTATATTTTTTGTAAAAATGCTGTTGAAATTTCAGAGTCTGGGATTTTCATTCACAGGATAAGATATAATATGTGGAATGTATATTGCTGAGGTGTACTCCAGAAAGATAAAAATTTAAAGAGACAGTATATTATTTGCTTCCAATTTACAAGTAGATGGATTGACCTAGATGAAAAAAAAATTACGAAATTTCTTGTTTGAAGAAATATGTGACTTGGAGAAATAGAAAATGGAATGAAGAAAATGCTGAACTTTGCTCAAAATGGAATGATATTTTTAAAATTCTCTCTGATAAAATAATTCTCTATGTACAACTTCAGAATTGATTGAAACATCTACGTGTCTTTCTGAAAGTAAGTAATGCTGCATTGAAAAGAATTTTTTCTTCTATGACATGATGATGTAGAGGTCCAAAAAATGCAGAATGAGTTTAGAAACTGTTTCAGTCATGCTTGCTATCTGAACCAACTTCATCATCACCTGTCAGGAATTTGCTGCAAAACTGGGATCCAGAGAAGAACTGCTTAAAAAATTCACTTTTCTGAAAGCACCAGTAGTTTTAAGTAGTAGTTACATAGAATGAATATTTTTAGTGTATCGTCTGTAGCTGCATTTAGATTGGCAACAGGCCATGACTGTTTGGCCAAGCATCTGCATAGAACTGGAATATATCAGTCCCCTAACTGTCCATTGTGCAACTCAAATCAAGAAATGGATTCAGAACATCTCAAAATCTGTGCTTCAGTGGCTGACCACGATAATATCTTTGAAAAATATTGGAGTGCAAGAGTTCAAATGACTTTATTGTCAAATGCCTGGCATTAGAAAACAACAACATATTTTTAGTGTATAAATGCAATTATTGTTTTAATTCCTGAAAGTCCGTAAAAACAATTTAGGTGAATGGCAATCTCTCGTAAACAGATATGTTAAAAGTACTTTCGTCAAATATCGATATGCATCCCCAGAAATTGTAAGATAAATCTGGTAACCTTAACATATCGGTGAATCCAGAAATGCATATAGAGTGTTAGTTGGAATACCTGAGGAAAAAAGACCTTTGGGGAGGCCAAGACGCAGATGGGAGGATAATAATTGGGCTTTGCCTGTTATGTTCAATAACAAATAAATAAATATTAAAATGGATTTGAAGGAGGTGGGATATGATGCTAGGGACTGGATTAATCTTGCTCAGGATAGGGACCGATGGCGTGCTTATAAGAGGGGACCAAACTATGAGTTGTACAAATTCTACATTTCTTAAGCAATTCACTTAATTTTTTTACCAGATATCATTGCTATTTAACGCAACACATCCTAGAATTTTGAGGTCAGTACATTTATTAGATCCTGAGAAAAAAAAATATATTTTGTGAAACTTTTATGCGCATGTTGGCAAAAGATCCTTGCAGTACAATTTTCAAAAATTTGAAACAAATTTGCAGATTTGATATCTAGACACTTCACGTAAACAAAATTATCATTTACTTTACAATAATATTAAGTCTTCCTTTAGAAAAAAAAATAGTAAATCCAGTGGCGGCTGATTGACTGAGGCAAGTGAGGCCGGGCCTCAGTCACGTGGCTTAACTGAAATCAAATTTTGTGTTTTCATATAATGTATTAGTTATTTGAAAGAAAGCATATATCGCTGTAGAAGCATTTGAAAACGTTGATGTATATAGACCTGTTTTTCAGTAAAATTTGTTCCTGAGGCCGGGATCGCTCGTGCCAGGTCTGGCACCTGTTTTGCAGTAAAATTTGTTCCTGAGGCCAGAATCGTTCGTGCCGGGTCTCGCTTAATGTATTTCATATCCTTTCGCGGGCTTTGAGTTTGCGCTTAAAACGTTGTAGCTGAGGCACAATTCGGCTGGCCTGGTCAGGTTTCACTCGTCCCATCCATGGGCCGGCCTCAAGGGTAGAGTGGGGTGGGAATAGCAGTGGTGACTTGTCTTCCTAACTAGACCATAAATAACAAAATTCCAGCTCTTTGGCAGGCAGAAACCCACTCGATTCTCTCCCCTTATGTCTCAGTTTATGACATATAAGCGAGGGCATAGTACAGTAGTGAATGTGGGCCGATGTTGTTATGTATTTCGGGAAAATATAAACAGAAACAAATGAGAGAAGTAATGCTGGTGCAGTTAATTCATTGTTAGAGTGTCCTTTTTTGAGAAGAAATAATACTGAAAGAAAGGAAGTTTTAAATACAGAGAGAGACTATCGAGATACCTATGGCATCGCTGATAATTTTTCTCACACATAATCTTAAAACGTGAGTTTCTATTGCATCCTGGTATGGGCAACATAAATGGTTAAGTGTAATGTGGTGCAAAATAAACTTCTCTTGGCCTTGTTTGTTGCTGTCAAAGAAAAAAAAAAAAAAGAAAAGAAAGAAAGGGGAATTTCAACACATATGGGTTGCTTCATCACACTGAAACAATCACTGAAACTCAGAGCATAACAGCTTATTTGGTGAGTGAAATTATTATTTTTCATAGATAATAATAAGAATAGACTAATAATAATAATAATAATAATAATAATACAGTAATAATGATGTTAATAATATAATAACAATAATAATTAATATCACAAACATTTCCTATCGGAGGCAATTAAACTAGTTGCATCTGGCCTCACCGAGGATTTCGATCACTGGCCGCTACTGAGTAAATCATTATTTTATTCAATTTTTTCTTAGTTTGAATATATATAATATTTTCTAAGGGCATAAATACTTCAGTAATTTTTTATTTGGAACTTCAAGTGATAAGTTTTATTTGTTGTTGTCTTTAGGAAGATTGTTAAAAATTTCGAAGTAATTGCTTGAAAATTGCACCTGAAGGAACAATTTGAATATTGACTATGTGCAGGAAAAAGTAAGTCGAGAAAAAACAATTTTAATATTGGAGACATTATTTTTACCTTTAAAAGCCATTTGTAAGTACGGTAAGAAATTACCCTATTATAATTTAAGGGGATATTCAATTTGCGCAGTTTCTATTCAAAGATTTTTCTGCCCAAGTACTATAACGTAACCTCAGAACAGTACTGTAGCAAAATTATGGGCCTACACACCGATTCCTCCCTGGACAGCAGCTCCTTGCAAAGACCGTCTATGATCTCTTGGTACGTCTGTTGTTCCTGTAATACACAAAATATCATTAATATAGTATATTATGAAACTAGTTTACAATGTTATATTCTTTATTGCATAGTAAAAGTTTACCGAACTCACTTCGTTCTTTCAGTAATCTTTACTAGTGTAATAAATTGTATAACACTATAAACTTGTTTTATAAACTATTTCTGTATGACAGCATTATAAAGCAATTAATAAAGAAATAACACATCAAATTATTGTAATGATGGGTAGTTTAAAATCATGATCTGTGAGAAATGACAACAGTCATGTATAAAAATATGGTGTTATTATTGTTAACTAATGCAGAGTTCTTGGCAATAAAGCCATTAACTCTCTTGTTCTCAAATACACTGCTCAAAATAATTAGAGGAACACTAGTGATAAATTAAATAAGTTAGTGTTTTTTGCAGCTTATTGAACACTTGTGGAATCTTCTGGATAGGAAAGTCAGGAACCGACATCAAGCTCCACAAACTCTGCAAGAACTTGGAGATGCTCTAAAGGAGGAATGGGAGAATATCCCCCAAGAGGAAATACAGAATCTCGTAGGGAGCATGCCACGAAGGTGCCAAGCTGTCATCGAATGTCGTGGAGGCCATACACGATACTAGACCTTTATAACGGATGTTTAAGTTCGATAAGTAAGGGCAAGATTCAATTCCTTATATAGTGCAATGTTTTAAAAAGTTGTTTGTTGACATTATTCATTTGTTTTTATTGACATGGAGATAAATGTGGCCATAAATAATCATAAATACCAGTGGCGGCCGCTGATCATGTTGCAGTGTTGCACAACGACCAAATTTTTCCCGCACATTAAAATTTTGTTTATATTAAATAACTAAACAGATTTTAAGTTTCCTTCTCGTCCAATTTAAATACATATTTTTTTATTTATATATCATTCAAGAATTCGAGTACAAAATAATCAGCATTTTTAAAATTCATCAAATTGTGAATACTTCAGAAGTGGACGTTGTGTGGCTCAAGCAGCAGCCAGATTCGTCTAGCGGCCGGTATTGAAGGTAGGCTCAGCTCAGAGTTCTTATCCCAGCAGTTAACACAGCTGGTCGCGGCAAAGCTCTTGCAACAACCGGAAGCAAATAGTTCTTGTATTTGCATGTAGATTGCAAAAGTGACCATTCCGAATGGACACATTCGCTGGATGACTTGAGACTCGAGACGAAATTTTCAGATTTTTTCCGACTCTTCGTTTCTCACGTGGTTTCTCACTTCCTGACTTCCTGTTTCCTGACCAACGTGTAGCTAGGTGAGCACGTGGTCCAGTCGTTTTATAATCGTGTGAAATCCATTTAATCCTCTCTTAAATATTTAGTTTTTTGTTGGAATTTAAGTAGTTTTATGTGAATTGTGCTGCATAATACAATTTTTTTTTATTGGATGTGATATTTTCGTCAAGTTTGTGACATAGATACGTAGGCTTATAACGTTATGAATTTTGTAAGTTGTTTAAAAAACAAGAACTTTTCTGGAGTTTAATGAATTTTATGTGAATTGTGGTAGTTATCACAATTTTTATAGTGCAGTGATGTTTTCTTCAAGTTCGTGATATGAATTATATAAATAGTTTACAAAACAAGAACTTCTCCGCACTTTCTGACGAAGAGAAATAAAAAATTAAAGAACTTGGTACACCATTGCCTGATCTAAATATTTTCCAGACAGTTACTACGGGACAAAAGACAGATCAAGAGAATTTTTAGAAAGAAAATTTACAATAATCATGACTGGCTTTGTGGTTGTGAAGTGAAAAACGCACTGTTTTGTTGTCCGTGTATTTTGTTTGATGGGGAACAGTCGTGGACAAGAACGGGCATTGCTGATATTAACCATTTAAGTACCAGCATTGGATTAAAATGTTCATGACCATGTACTGATAAAGGTAACTAATTCTACTCCACTCATCACAGAAAGTGCAACACCTAGACCCAAACTTCACCGGCCGCCACTGATAAATACTATACTTTATTAATTTTATGTCTGTACCTTTATCCAATGAAAAAATATTTAAATAATTCATAGTGTTCCTCTAATTGTTTTGAGCAGTGTATTTCTCACGCACATTGGGTTTAGAGGAAAGAGCTCGACATTGCAGAAGATGATTCTGATCCATTTCTTCCTGAAGACTGCACAATGGACAAAGTAGTGGTGAAAAAATAATTCCAATTTTGTTCAAACATTTTGACAGTCCCTGTGAATAATCGAAAGGATGCAACTGCGCTTTTTCTTGTATACTCAGGAGTTACATTTTATTTGAGATATTCCCGTTTTTTATTACTTGAAATTTCATGAGATGGTGTATAATTTTCCAGCAATCAGTTTTTTGACAGATTGATCGTTATAACAGTAATGGCCACTTTATAATGCCTGAATATTACAGCTTGTTGAAAATAAGAGATTCGAAACAACAGATTTTGAAGTGTCAAATACATGGCTTCAATTTGGCCATCAAAACTTGTAGCTCCATAACCTAAGGATTTTATAAAACGAGAAAAGTGGACATGTAATACCAGCACCTCTTCCATCCATAAGAAAAAATCAAACATTGAAACCAAATGTGGTTTCATTCCCTAAACTAGTACTTGGGTGATGTATTCTACATATGTAATCTTCATCTTACAATGTTTGGTGATGTATACACGTCCGTTGATGTGACATATTACTGAATTTAAATACTATTATAGTCACAATTATGCCATAGTATGAAAGAAAAATTTCACAACCTCGAGCGGGAATCGAACCTGCGACTTCCTGTCACCAAACATCGTAAGATGAAGATTACATTTGTAAAGTTTCTTTCAACCCATAAGCAGTGCTGACTAGATCAGACTCTATAACAGAGTCGCCAGTATGAAAGGATAATTCCAAGCCTTCGGCCTGAGACGAACTCGATAGCACAGTGGTAGAGCGACTGACCGGAGAACAGGAAGTTGCAGGTTCGATTCCCGCTCGAGGTTGTGAAATTTTTCTTTCATACCATGGCATGATTGTGACTATAATAGTATTTAAATTCATATTCTACATACCAGTGTATCCCTGATACAGAGCAGAATATTTTTTATAGTAGGCCTTATCTTTTGTGATTAAATTCATAGTAAGTCTACCTTCAGAACTTCATTCTTGAGCTCTTCGCGTCGCTTGGTTATGTAATCAATTTGTCTATGCAAGTCTGTACACTGCAACAATAATAGAATGAATATATTGTAGACGTTGTTCAAAGAATTAGGCATCCTATCTAGTCATTTTTATTATCATTAATTCATTATTATTTTGTAAATATTCACAGAGGGAAAAAATCCGATTCTTTTAATTTTGTTCTCAAAAGAATATCAACATTCATCACCTGAACCTCTGTTTTAGCCAGTTCCTGCTTCAGTTCGCTCATGATCATTTTATATTGATCTTGAATCTGTGAAATTAAAAATTAAGTAACTTACTATATCATAATTTAATTATTTAGTCCACTAACTCTATAAAGATAATGACAGTAAAATATAGAATGTCCAGAAGAAAGGTTTTTGTTACTCAGCATAAAAATGTACAGTGTGAGCATAAATGATTGCCCTAGTTACGAAAATTATTTGTGGACTAACGATTTAACATAGAAAATATTTAAATATACAAGTAGATAGAAAAACTCTCCAAGTTTTTTTAACATACCTTATAGGTGCTCGATGTGTGCTCCCCTTGTGACCCTGCAGACATCAAGCCGGTAGTCCAATTCGTCCCATACACGATGAAGTGTATCCATGTCGACTGCAGCGATGGCATTGATGATGCAGTCGCGTAACTCTGGCAGATTTGCCGGTAATGGAGGTACAAAAACAGAGTCTTTAACATATCCCCACAGGTAAAAATCACAGGGTGTTATGTCAGGGGAACGTGGAGGCCAGGACAATAGCTGCATATCGTCTCTGCTCGCACGACCAATCCATCTGTTTAGCAATCTGTTGTTCAGGAATTGCCGGACTTCGTTGTGGAAGTGAGGTGGAGCGCCGTCTTGTTGATAGATGAAATCAACATTCAACTGTTTCTTGTGGCATGCGTGGCCGACCAGGAGATTTTCCTTTACACAGACTTCCTGTGGTCACTAATTGATTGTACCATTGTCTAATGGTCTTGGGGTCTGATGGATCTTTATGGAATCTTGTTCGAAAATTTCGCTGCACTGTTATGACTGATCTTGTGGAATGAAATTCCAACGCTACAAATGCATGCTCAACACCAGTCGCCATTTCTGTAAACTCAGGTCCTCTACCGGTAAGAAGTGGAATTACGCCGTGCGGATAAATTCAAATAAAACTTTGAGAGATACCTTATTTGGTAATATCAGTACCATTGTTGAATCATTCACGGTTTGTCTATAAAAAAATCCCCAAACTAGGGCAATCATTTATGCTCACCGTATATTTCACCTTTAAGTACTGTAATAAACTAAAAACTCATACAAATGGAAATAAAGTCAAATTTGACTTACTTTGTAATTTCCATTTACAATATATCATAAAGAATTCTTCAATAACAATGAAAAAAAATTCAAACTTAACATCTGGGTCATATCACGTGTGTAGGATCTTTGGATGTATCAGTAGGCCGTGGATTATTGTTGTGATTCTGTTTCTATTTTCATGCATTATACATCTTGATTACATAACTTTTAGCACTTTCCTCAGTTAAAATTAATAAAACACTTAAATGAGATGAATGACTGTAGTAAGAAGTAGAGATTATGTAAAACATCATTTAGATCACTATCAGGTAATCTTAGAATTCAGAAACATTAATACATTACCTCGCTGCTGCTCGACTGCAAACTGTTAATTTTTTCTTCAGCCTGTGTGATCTTATCCCGGGAAACCCGAAGCTATAAAACAAAAAGTCACTATAATATTCCAACTGGCACTTCGTTCCCAAATCCATCACTTTAACAAATTACATACAATCATTTCAATGAAGTTTGCATTATAGTCAGATATTGCACATAAGTTTTTTTTTTTTTCTCTTGTACAAAGGAGAGATCCGAAGCCTTACACTGCAGACTGAGGCTTATTGTACAGAATGATTTATATAGAACTGACACATTTCTTTCATTAATTGTTTCAAAACGAATTGTGCTAGCGACAACTTATTATACCTAAAATGTAGAGGAATTTTGGGAGATTATTTACCTCTATAGCAAATGTTGAAAATGTCCTCCATCCTGCATAAGGCACAACTCAACACGTCGTTCCATGTTACTGGCCACTCGTTGGAGGACTCTGTTGTCAATAGCTTGAATCTCTTGTGTGATGTTGTGCTTCAGATCGTCCAGTGTCTGGGGACGTGTGGCGTAAACCCTGTCTTTTAAGTAACCCCATAGAAAGAGGTCCGGCGTTGTCAAATCCGGTGATCTCTTAATGATTTTTTGGGGTGACTGCTCCAGTCGTGCTCTTACGTCAACAACAACCGTGGGAAGCCAAGATGAACGATGCTTGCCCTTTTCACTCACCAGAGATCCAGTTGTTTCCAATTTGTTTACCAGTCCCAGTATTGTGTTTCTTTTGGGAGGATTGCGAACACCAAATTTTCTCTGGTATGCCCTTTGAGTAGCTGTAATTGAATTCGTAATCCAATATTGCTTCACAAGGAAGAGTCGTTGATTTAATGTGTACTGCATTTTCACGTTGACACAAAATGTCGAAAACAGCTGCCAACAATAGGAATAAAACATAAACATCTGCGCATCTAGTGCTGCCAACAATAGAAATAAAACAAACATCTGCTCATCTAGTGACAAGGAATCGAAACTCCAGAACATTCTGCTTAATTTGGTGCTAAAATTGGGTCAGTGCTGCCAACAATAGGAATAAAACATAAACATCTGCGCATCTAGTGACAAGGAATCGAAACTCCAGAACATTCTGCTTAATTTGGTGCTAAAATTGGGTCATTGAATGAATTTGCAACGGAATAATTAAAGAAAGAAATGTGTCAGTTCTATGTAAATCACTCTGTACTTACCACTCCTATTTTATGAATGCTTGGTTAGCCGAACAGCCGTGCTCTTGTATAAATACAGCATGTTGCACCATGAACTTAATCCAGACTATGATCCAATACTATATGCCACTACTAACGAATATTAATAGATTTCCATTTTGAATCTTGCGTACACTACTTTTAACACTTGAATATAAATAATTGATTAACTAGCGGACTTACTCGTGTTAATTATGTAAGTCTGTGCAGCTTACAGCTGTTTTGGTGTTGACAACAAACACACCTTCAAAATATACAGCAAACCAACCACCACCACCACAAACATACACAACACATGTAACCACTCCATACAACACAAACATGCTGCATTCAGGACAATGGTACACAGATTACTCAACATACTCATGAGCCAACAACACTACAATGAAGACGTGAACACAGTCAAATACATAGCACAAGAAAACGGTTACAATCCAAACATAATAGACAACATCATAAGGAAGACAAAACAAAAACTCAACGAACACAAAAACACGCAAAACACAACACAAACACAAGAACACAAGAAATACATCACACTAACATACGAAAACAAGAGCACACATAAGATCGCATCTTCATTCAGAAAACTGAAATACAACATAACATACAGAACAGAAAACACACTACAAAGACATCTCAACACACAAAAAACACAAACAAATAAATACGACCACACAAGTGTATACAAACTCACATGTAATAGTTGCTATAAGTTCTACATAGGACAGACAGGCAGATCATTCCAAACACGCTACACAGAACACATTAAAGCAATAACCAGAGGACACAATACATCTACATACGCCGATCACATAACCAATGCTAACCATACATACAATAACATAAATGCGGCCATGGAAATCCTACACATACAACCCAAGAACCAAAAACTCAACATACTAGAACAATATGAAATATGCAGACACACTAAAACACACCCTGATCAAATTCTCAACACACAGATCAATTTCAGTACACACACACTATTTGATTCCACTTTTCAACAATCAGACGCACCCACATAACAGCAGAGAAGTTCGAGATGACGCCGAGATCTAGTAGGCTCTGAGGATTGTGTGATGAAGCACCGAAACAGCTGTAAGCCACACAGACTTACATAATTAACATGAGTAAGTCCGCTAGTTAATCAATTACGAAAATTAAATATTCTGTTGCAGACCACTGTTAATAAGTAGGTAGTCCTAATTTACTCGTACATACAGAAATAAAACTTACCAGCGACTCCTTTTCTGCCAATTTGTCAACTAGAGTTTGCAGTTGTGTTTCTAAAGATTCTCCTGGCTATGAAAGAAGATGAATACTTTCATCAGATATTTTTATTTTGCTTGGATACATTCAGTTAAAAAAGAAATAAAGAGAGAAAAAAGAAAGACCCTATGCTTTCAAGTGCCCAACTGATTCAAACAATAGACCAAATTCGTGGACCTCAATTAGTATCCATACGAACCTCTGGTGATATTATACCAAGTGCAGAGTGGCGTGACATGAACTGATGTGATGTATAATGTAGTGCAGGAAATGTACGTGTGTGGTGCATTATTTGGTGCAGCTTACTGGAGAGTTATGAAGAAGGGTGAAATTATGACAGAGAAAACTTTGGTTTAATTTAAAGTTTAAAGTGCAAACGAATGAATTAACCCGAATCACTGATAGCAATTGCATACATCTGTTCATAGTTATTTAAATGAATTTATCTACTTTCGTGTGTAAAACATAGCATTATTTAGCATTTCTCAATTTCAAAAGTGTCACTTTATTTTATATAATATGGTTATGTCATAATCTGACCTATACTTGCACAAAGCTTCACTTTTGCAACTAGTCGTATAATATAGGCTTACTATTTTCTTCTGTGTTTATTTTTTGTTACTGTTATTCACTGTTTTATTCATTCATTTATTTATTTATTTCGCTAATAATTGTAACATAAAATGTGATATAAAACAGAAACAACTTTAGCTCACCCCTGAAAGAGTAGAACTCGTGCTCAGGGGCGGATTCCTGAATTGAAATTAAGAAGTATATAATATAATTTGTCTTATGTCTACTACACAATAAGAATACCGATATATAAATTTAAATTTACAATTTTTCATTATTTATAAAATCTATACATAACTTTTTTTAAATTTAGTACTAGAACTATTAGAATTGACAAGATTAGGATATTTAAATATAAATTTGTTATAGATTCTTGGGCCTAAATTACTACTATGATTAAGTTGTTGTTGTTTGTTGTTGTTGTTGTTGTTGTTTGTTGTTGTTGTTGTTTTCAATGCCAGGCGTTTGACAACAAATTCATTTGACCTCTTGCACTCCAATATTTTTCAAAGATATTATCATGGTCAGCCACTGAAGCACAGATTTTGAGGTGTTCCGAAACCATCTCTTGGTTTGAGTCGCACAATGGGCAGATAGGGGACTGATATATTCCAATTCTATGCAGGTGTTTGGCCAAACAATCATGGCCTGTTGCCAATCTAAATGCAGCTACAGACGATTTTCGTGGTAAATCGGGAATTAACTGTGGATTATGATTAAGTACTGTAGCAGTGTTGCATTTTGGTTCAAACAATCTTAAAGAATTCATACCTTTTGTTTCATAACTATGAGAATACAATTCAAAATTATTTCGATTTTTATGTATGAATTTGTAATAAATTTGTCTTATTTTAAGAACATTTAAATCTAAAAACAATTTTTTGAGATGGAAAATCAATAGATTTATGAGGACATATTTTAATTATTTTCTTCTGTAATAAATAAAGTGGATTAAAATTGGTTTTCAATAAGCTACCCCATCCCATAATTCCATACATAATTACCGATTGAAATAAAGTTAAATATATTGTGCGTAATAAACTTATTGGCAAGTAATTCCTCAATGAAAGAAAATAATAGCCTATATTATTTTACGTAATTTATTACAAAGGTAATTCATGTGTTGGTTCCAATCGATGCATGGCTAGTTTGAATACTGTATATGTATGCGAATATATTCATAAAATATATAATCAGTATATGAGTTTCAGTTCACGGATATCTGCACTTTAAAAAATATCTAACAGGGAAGAAAATTTAAGTTGCGTAGAAATGATTTAAATTTATGAACTAGCCAATATTTAAATATATTTTTAAATTAATGTAATTAAAACTGCATAACACTTATGGTTTAATTGTTTTCAAGATGAGTAAGAAGAAAATCAACAGTATAAGAATTTGTAGAACTTGAGGCTTATCCTGGCATTGGATATGAAATTTATTTTATTTATTTAACTAGCTAGCTAGTGAGTACAAATTAAATTTATAAAACAAAAATGTTTCTAGCCACTACTATAAGAGCCAGGCTCGTGTACGGTGTGGTCTTAATCAGTAATGTAACATAAAATTTACAAGGACAGATTACTAAATACATTAAGTACCGGTAACTTAATAACACAAAAAAAAAAGGAAGAAAGAGAAAAGAGAGAAAAATAAACATTTAATATAAATTGATAATCAGACAGAAGCCAGGGATATTCAATAAAAACATGAATAGGCCTATAGTCGACAGAAATAAAAGGTAAAAAAATTATTTGTTGTTTGTTTTACATGCACCTGAATGACATGAAAATAACATTATAATGAATTTTATGCTCGACCATGCCGAAATGTAGTAATTATACACCTGGTAGCAGACCTTTAATGTATGTCATTAAAGTACACCTACTCATTAAAGGTCAGGTCTTTCAGCCAATGACGACTCAGGTTACAACTGTTCAGCCAATGACAGGTCAGCTTTCTACCTTTATAAAACCGCAAGTATCGATTATTCTCGGATATGCAATCGAAAGAGAATTAGCGAAAAGTCACTGAGGCTGGAAATGCAATACTGTCGCAGAAGGTTATGTTCTGTTACTATAATAATTAGCGTTAATTGTAAATAATATTCAAATAAATTCAATTTGTCATCTCGTTTTTCAATGTCTAATTGAATTTTAATGTTATCTCTGTAGGTTCTTATGGCAATGTCAATGTGAACATCTGTTCCTCTGGAAGAAATTAATACTTTCGCGTCTGTGCACATCTCACAACATACGGGACATTGGCCAAGGTCAGATACAAAAAAAATTAATAATATCAAGTTAGAAATATGGTCGAGCATAAAAAGTCGTATGAAACTCGCCTATAATGGTAATTAAGAAGCTCATATGAAAATTATATCCATACTCGCTTCTTAATTACCTTCATTATAGGCTCGTTGCATAATGTACTATTGTGTTACTCGCCTCTTTCTTTTGCACTTCACTTGTCTTTTCACAATATTCTGGAGAAGAACGTCCACCAAGAACCTGATGAGAGAAAAATTCACATTTTATTTCGATATACTATATACGGTAATAAATAAAATATTTGAGCAAGGAACTGTTCCATATGGTTTAAGGAACATTTTTGAAGGAACTAGATGCAAATAATAAAATAAATAAATTGCATAATATTTGCGACAAAGAAAATATTCTAAAATAAATTACTAGAAAATAGACCTAGACTAAGTTCCATTACGACTGTTTCTACAATGTGTATGGGAATGAATGTTGGATCTTATCAATAAGATAAAGACATTCCAAACTGCAGAAATTCACGACTCTCTTTTAAAATCTGTGAAAGGGTGGACTCTTTTAAGCTACATAAAAATTGAACACATCACCCAGGAGCTAAAAATATATGCAAATATAGAAGAATGTACAATTATATTGGGTAGAACCATAAAAGAAGGTGCGATCAGGTAGCTCAGTTGGTAGAGCAAATGGCTGCAGGCTGGAAGGTCCTAGGTTCAGTCCCAGGTGATGGCAAGATTTTTCTCGTTGTCAGGGGTAAAAGGCAGTTGGAGTGTAGTGACGACCACAGCATCTCATTCTAGTTTCGAGATCATGAAAACATGGAACTCTACCTCCATGCCTCTCAAGTATCTTCATGGTGTGTATTGGGGATATCTTTATTTATTCATTCATTCATTCATTCAAGTGGCTTGGGTAGCGAAGTCGGTATAGCGCTGGACTTCTGTGCCTGAGGTTGCGGGTTCAATCCCGGCCCAGGTCGATGGCATTTAAGTGTGCTTAAATCCAACAGGCTCATATCAGTAGATTTACTGGCATGTAAAAGAAGTCTTGCAGGACAAAATTCTGGCACACCGGCTAAGCTGATATAACCTAGGCAGTTGCGAGCGTTGTTAAATAAACCATAATTTATTTATTCTGGTAGAGTTAAGGCCATGAGGCCTTTTCTTCCACACTACCAGAAGTGAAATATACATTGAAACAATAACAAAAGTAGTAATATTAATAGTAATACTTAAAAATATAAAATCATTTCCTTTACCATAGAAGAACTTGATAACACATGAATACTCAAGCACTATACCATCAACCCAAAAATAAAAGAGACCCTGGAAACCATTAAAATATTGACTAATTAGAAGTCGGAATGGGCCATAGAGCTGTATCCTGGAGTGAAGAAATAGAAGACGAACAACCATAACGAGAAACGAACAACTGACTAATTTAACACGCAAAATAGTCAAATGGAAACCTTTTAGATGAGAATTTACAATGATTTTCAGTTTAAAATTCTGCTAAATTAGCTCAAAAGCCACCGTGATTGTAATGTAGTATATATTTCTTGTTACATTTAGTGATGGAAAACAATCAGATACAAATTACAAACGGAAAAATACTATTTAAACAGAATTGTGAGCTATTTATACTAACCAACAAGCAATTTCTGTAGTATATGAGATTAAGAAGATAATTTTTATATAGCTTAGTAAATAATTAAAAAGTTAATTTATACATACATTGTTTCTCAGTTCTTCCTTGTTATGTTTGTACTGAAACAAAGAAAATAAGAATTGTATGCAATTAAATTTTTCAATTGTGTCAAATACAATGTAATATAGTTGTGTCAAGTATAATACAGTGCAAAGTAATCAACACTCCTTACCATAACCATTAGGAAAAGGGTAATTGATATTACCGCAAATAGAAATATCCACATCATCTTGTTAGAAATTATATATGGCCAGGCATCTAGAAAGAAATGATTATAGTCTGATAAAATGTTGGGACACCAAACTCTCATCTTAATTCATTTTTTGAAGCTCTGAATGTGATAGTAAAACTTGTTTATTGTGTCATGATTATAATGTATATAATTACCGGTATTTATTAATTTTTTAATATTTAAATACTTATATAGTCACAATCATGCCATGCTATGAAAGAAAAATTTCACAACCTCGAGCGGGATTCTAACCTGCAACTTCCTGTACTCTGGTCAGGCGCTCTACCAACTGAGCTATCGAGTTCGTTTCACGCCAAAAGCTTGAAATTCTCCTCTCATACTGGCGACTCTGTTATAGAGTACTGTCCATAGCGTCTGATCTAGTCAGCACTGCTTATGGTTGGAAAGAAACATTGTAAATGTAAACTTCATCTTACGATGTTGGATGACGTATATACGTCCGTTGATGTGACATATTAATGAATATTTAAATACTTATATAGTCACAATCATGCCATGGTATGAAAGAAAAATTTCACAACCTCCAGCGGGATTCGAACCTGCGACTTCCTGTACTCCGGAGATCAGATGCTATGGACAGTACTCTATAACAGAGTCGCCAGTATGAGAGGAGAATTTCAAGCCTTTGGCGTGAAACGAACTGATAGCTCAGTTGGTAGAGCGCCTGACCGAAGTACAGGAAGTCGCAGGTTCGAATCCTGTTTGAGGTTGTGAAATTTTTCTTTCATACCATGGCATGATTGTGACTATATAAGTATTTAAATATTCATTAACATGTCACATCAACGGACGTATATACGTCATCCAACATCGTAAGATGAAGTTTATATTAATTTTTGTTTATCTTGTCAAATACTGTGGCTTTATTTATGCGTAGAGAAAGTACAAAGTGATAAAGAAATTTCTGTAAGATTCTTCACGATCAAAGTTGTTTATTAGTCTGACGCCTTTCTTTTGTAAAGCAAAGAGCTTATTTGAGTGTACCCTTGATGCACATCCCCAAGTTTCTATACCGTACAACAGATGTGATGTATTAAACAACAGTAAATAAGTCTCAATGTGAAAGTATGGCAAAGTATGTCATGCCATATACTGTAGAGGAATTTATGTCTTTAGACCTTGCAGAAAGTGCCTACTAATGTGTAATTGTATTATGTCAGCAGATGTCCTGCAATAACAAAGCTACAAATTCATAAATATGTCCATAGTATAATCAGAAACTAGATTAAGACTTAGAAATAAGATTGACGAAGCCATGATTTGTAAAGATCTTTATGGTGAATAAATTACTACAGTGGACACTTTTTAATTCGAACTCAAAGGGGAATTTAGAAAACTTCGAATTATCGAAACTTCAAATTAACAAAAAAAAACACTTTATTTTGCAAAATAGTGTGCCCTGAAATAAATTTATTTCATACAAATACTATAATTAACATGCAATGCAACTCACCCTTTTAATTTCCATATTTTATCCATAAAAAGTGTAGTCCTAGTAGCGTGACACAGTGTTTAAAGCACTTGAGTACAAGACAAACAATCAGTAGAAAATAAAAAGTCCAGTTTCATCCACATTAAAGATGTATTTTTGTTCGTAATTCCTTGTGAGTTCAGGTAATCCACTCATTAGCTGTTTCCTTATTAACTGAAGCACTCTCACCGCACACGTTTTTAAACGAAATGTCATTTCTTTCTTGAAATCCGCTGAACCAACCCCGACTTGCTTTAAAGTTTTTAACGCCCAATTTTTCTGCGAATTCGTCTGCCTTAGTACGCACTAATGGCCCACTCAATGGTATGTTGCGATCACGCGATTGTTTGAACCATTTGAGCACACACTCATCAACTTCAGGAAATTCACCTCCTCTTATGCGTTTCCTATTTCCACCACTTTGTAAGTTTCAACTCTCCAATATTTTTTCTTTATTCTTTATGTAGGTGGATAAAGTGTTCGGCAATATTCCATATTCCTTGGCAATAACGTTCTTCTTTTTATTCTCTTTTCTACTTCCCTGAGCACTTCAACTATTTTTGCCAGTGTTAAACTGGTGTACACTCCGCGTTTTGACATTGTATGTAAAACGAGTCACTGAAACATTCCTATCAACTGAAGGATTTAAGTTCACTGAATTTTGTACTGCACGTACTGTGAAAGTAAGGGAGGGTACTGTACTTCGTTATTTTCAGTTCTTGGGCGATGAGGGAAGGGTGGGTGTCTACCTGAAGACACAAAGCGCTGGACAATAAGGTAGAGTTCGAATAATTTCGAGGGAAAAATTGTTCCGGAGCCGGGTATCGAACCCGGGACCTTTGGTTTAACGTACCAACGCTCTACCACTGAGCTACTCGGGAACTCTAACTGACACCGATCCAATTTTTCCCTCTATATCCACAGACCGCAAAGTGGGCTGACAACCGTCAAGCAACCAACTTCGAGTGCACACTAACTCTGTGTGACTTAAATTGTGGTTTTCTGTTAACGAACAGTGACGTGTATTATGCAAATCAAGATTTTCAGGTATAACTCCCTGTAAAGTTGATTTGAATAATTTCGAGGAAAAATTGTTCGGGCCGGGTATCGAACCCGGGACCTTTGGTTTAACGTACCAACGCTCTACCACTGAGCTACTCGGGAACTCTAACTCAACTTTACAGGGAGTTATACCTGAAAATCTTGATTTGCATAATACACGTCACTGTTCGTTAACAGAAAACCACAATTTAAGTCACACGGAGTTAGTGTGCACTCGAAGTTGGTTGCTTGACGGTTGTCAGCCCACTTTGAGGTCTGTGGATATAGAGGGAAAAATTGGATCGGTGTCGGTTAGAGTTCCCGAGTAGCTCAGTGGTAGAGCGTTGGTACGTTAAACCAAAGGTCCCGGGTTTGATATCCGGCTCGAACAATTTTTCCTCGAAATTATTCAAATCAACTTTACAGGGAGTTATACCTGAAAATCTTGATTTGCAAGGTAGAGTTCGTTTGCCAGTAGTCACAGTCTAACGGAAATTCAACAATAAGCAACTAGGAATGCGGAAACTAGAAGATGGATTCTTGGAAATTTTAACTGAGATGTACACGAACCATATTTCGACTTTTATAAAATTCAGAATACTTTTTTCATAATGAAAAAATTAAATTCTTCCTTCGAATTATCCAAATGGTGGCTTCAAAACGTCGAATTAAACGTAAATTTTTTACGTTATTTTAAATAGGAGTTTCAAGGGGATTGTACTTTTATTCGAATTGCCCAATAATTCGAATTATCGAATGTCGAATTAACCAGTGTCCACTGTATTACTATTACTATTATAATACTGTATTATATTTACTAATCTGATGCATGACGCCAAATACAACAATATTAAACTTACACACCTACAAGAAGCAGGATTGGTCTTGGTCTAATGGAAAGGAGTAATTAATTTTTCAGTTGTATTTTTAAGATAGTTAATTTCATAGCTATTTTTAATTAATAATATTCCTCGATATAAAAATATGAGAGATTGGTAGTAAAACTGACAATTTTTTTATACTGAAGATTTCTTTAGCTCCGAAATATTTCACTACATAGGTTTACTGAGAGAAAGTCCAATTATATGACAAAAGTTGCTTTATCAGTTTTAAACTCTCATTACTTACAGTTAATGTAATGAAGCTTTGTAGATTTAATTAACGAAGTAGATGCTACTGATTACTCTTCTATAAAATTAGTGATGATTATGAAGTGCAATATTACTATCGCAGAATATAATAAATTGGCACATGAGTATTCCAATAGTTGTACATTTTATCACTTACCGGTACTAACCAATTTGACTTCGTAGTTACAAATGTGTACCGTATATAAATGTCATTGTTCTAGAAACCACAAATAATTTATTCTCACTTCTAAATTTAGAGTAAATTTGCCGAATGTCAATACATTATAGTGGAGAATGTTTGTAATCCATTACTATGGAAAATTTTAACAAAAGAATGATTGTTGTTAGTAAACATTTATATGCTGTTTTAATTCCTGTCCATTTAATGTACTATTAAACTTCAGTTTGACTTTGTCACAAGATCTTTTAAGTACCTATTGCATATTATCAGATATGTAGAAGGTCGCTGAAAAAAGATAAGAAGGATAAATTGATCAACGTTGAGTTTTATATCTATTTTTGTAAACTGACTTTTGTATTTAAACTTGAAATTTAAAAATATGATTAACAAGAATTAGCATAGTAGTAAATAACTAAGTGCAAAAATATTAATTTTATTTATTTCTGAATATTAGTTATAAACTATTTCAATTGTAATCGCTTATTTTATGATATAAATAATGTTTATATTCTATACCATTTTTTTTCTTTACTTAAATACTACCGTATGTTTATTTTTTTTCTTCTTGTTTCTGCGTATCTATAATGCAGTATTGAACTCCTGAACATGAGCTTTGCTCATACGAGGGAAATTAATTTAACTTAATTTTATGTTTCAATATTACGAGCAATTCCCTGTGACAACAGGAGGCCCTTGCCCTTACGGGATGTGTGCGGGCTAAATTTATATTTTAATATGATCAGTTTTGTTTAATGTATTTAATAGTTTTTGCATTCTATTCTTTGATTTAAAATGGTTTCAGTACCAGTATTGGTTGTCAAATATTGTGTAAGTTAAAAAAATAACAGTACCGGTAAATAAAATAAATAGTACAAAAAAATCTAACAAAAAAAATAGTCTTTGCCCAATGTTTGCAGCGATATATTTTGGTAATGGCCCTAGAAAAATAGCTGATTGCTATACAAGCAGATAGATAAAAATAATGTGAACAGTTAATGTCTTGAATTTTTTTGCAAATTAAACCGTTTAGCCATGTATTTAAATTGAATAATTATGAAAATCATTAAAATAAATCTTGCAATGCAGGCCACTGTTGTGCATCACTGACAGCAGCGGGAGAGGGGAAGGTAAGAGATTGGTGGCCACACTTGCTAGAGTTATTGCAGTAGTCGTGATGTTGCTAAATGTTTCATAGAAACAAAACAATTTCTTCTAAAATGATGAATTTTAGAGAAAAAAACTTATTTAGATTTTTCAAATCTCTCCTCATGATCTATTACCAGTTTCATTTTGGTGCAGAGGTTACCATTCACCTTGTTTAGCCTATGTATATTTTCAGAAATATCTTGCTGCTGATTTAAAACCTTTATGAAGTCGACGTATTGCAAAATTTTGGGTTTTTGGTATACAGTTACTGACATTACATTCTCATTTAGTATTTTGCAAGTACACACTGTAGAACACCACAAAGTTTAACTGCAGACATATTAATCAAGTAGATAAATGTTAGAGGTTGTATGTACTTTAACATATCCTCATCAGGGAACAATTTATATTTGAAAAATATTTTAAAATACTAAATTAAAGAAAAGTCTTCATTTTTTATGAGTAAAGACTAGTACGTGCACGAAAAAAATATCTTCAATATCTCGTAAAAATGCTTATTTACAGTTATGTAAATATATAGGCCTATAACTTTTTTTTACTGTAAATTTAATGTTATCTTATGACCTGTGTGACCTGCATAGTGAATACTACTCAGTCTAAATATGATAACACTGACACTGAGTTTTACAAGGCCATGCCAGTGTTCTGTATTTGTCTGCAAGAGCACATAATTCTTGTTTCTCTAACAAAATCTCAGGTACCGGTATTGAATACCATCATAATTGCTGTAAGCCTACTGCAGGATCAAAAGCTAGATGAAATTTTATGAAGTTTTATAAAATTAATTGTTTTAAATAAAAGTAAAAGCAGTTCACCTTGTATTTAATGAGGAATAATCAACATCATTGTTCTAGTATTGTTAAGAACAGATGTAAATGCCAAATTTATATTTAAGTTACTAACTAGAAAGGCTAATGCAAAACTGTATTGAAAATATATTTTCAAATATGTGTGTGTGTGTATCTAATGCTCTGGATTTAATAATGAAGTCATCATCCTTCTTGCTTCCCAATATTTTGATGGAAGGTCCACAAATGTCCTAAGAGTTTCACAATTAGCCAGGTGCTCCATCTCCATGTCCTCTTCTCTGGTGCACAGTAAGCATTTAGGTGAATTCAGTACTCCAATACGATGTAGGTGTTTACTGAGGCAATCATGACCAGTAATCAATCTAAACATGGCCACGACAGATTTTCGAGGTAGATCAGGAATTAGTTTTGGATCTTTGAATGATTCTTTCCATTTTGAATTTTGATGTTTTGCCTGTTCGCTGTTACTTATTCTTTTTATGACTCGCTTTATTGATTCATATGGGAACTTGAAATTTGTTTTTAAATTGATTTTAGTTCCTTTCTTTGCTAACATACCTGCTTTCTCGTTACCGTTCAGCTCATCAAAATATTTTCAAATATAAGAGGAAGAAAAGGTTAACAATGTAACCTCATTTGTTTCAACATTTCACACTGCCATGAAGCGATAATTATTGTTAATCTAATTACGTATTTACACCTTCACAAGATAGTTATTGTAAAATTGATGCATCAACATATTAAATACACAAATAAAATCTGCTTATAAAGATATGCTGAAATCCATTTTAATGTAAAATGTGATCAACTCAGTGACAGTCTAACACAAAATTATATCTTGGGCTGGGCAATCAGAAGTTAACACACAATGCTTGTCAAATAGCCTTAATATCACTTGATGACATTGCAGATGATATGGAAAAATAAAAAAGTAAACTTCTAAAGTGCTTACCCAAATTAATGTGAACACATTTTGTCATGTATAATATCTCGTTTTTCTAGAAATAACTTCGAAAAGTGAACTGTTTGTTGAATGAAAATGTAAGATTAGACATTTTTTGCAATAACTGTTACTTTGTATTAGCAAATAAGTACTTCGCAGTTAAATTTAAAGTTTTTGTAAATGAAACAAAATTATCTGGTTGGGGTTTTTTCCAGGGTTTTCCCTCAACCAATTGAAGCAGAATTGCTGAGTAACTTTCGGTGTTGGACCTCGGACTCATTTCGTCGTCATTTTAATTCACATATCATCATTATCATCATCATCATTATCATCATCATCATCATCATCTTCATCATCATCCATATCATAGCCCAGGTTCAGTTCATGGTGCAGCATGCTGTACTTGTACAAGAGCGTGGCCGTTTGGCTACCCAATCATTCACAGAACAGGGGCGGTAAGCACAGTAAACCTCAGGCTACAGTGTCTACCTTCGGGTCTCTCCTCTGTACAAGAGAGAAAAAAAAGAAACAAACGATTAATTTGCGTATAATCTTAGTCAGGAGGGGAAATAAACATTACATAAATCATTATGTCCCAAATGTTCATTATATTGAAATAAATGAAGGGTTCAGAACCATAGTGGGCCAAGCGCCATTTACTAAAACCGTAGGAAACAAGGGTTAAAATGAAGTTATTACCATAATTTAATGGAAACATATAACAAGTAATATAAAGTATACACATTAAAACTAAATGATATGTCAATCTTCATTAAACTATGGTATTCACTTAACTTTAACCCTTGCTTTCTCCCGTTTTTAATAAATGGCGCTTGGCCCACTATGGCTCTGAACCCTTCAAATAAAGTTGATTTCTCCGATATTTACAGTATCCTGGATTTAAAACCTTACCTCATAGTGACACTTCTGTCTACGAATGAGCTACTGGCGTCCATCACGTGGCTCACAAGACAGTTACGAAGAATGTCTTTGACACTGATCATTACCATGAATAATATATTGTTGTTATATTAAAAATAAAATTAAAATACATATTATCTTTATTGAAAAACACTCACCACTTTACCAGCCTCAAGGATGAGGTTGAAAATGTTGACACCCCATATTCACATATTTTTTACATCTGTGAAAATAATTTCCTATTATCCAGTGCAATTTTTGTCTTGTTGTGAAGTGAACTTCTCCCAAAATGTAAAAATTACATGAGGTTAGGTGTAGGGTAGATAGGTGACAACAGATTTCATTCATTCATTCATTCATAGTGTTCTGCCCAAGGGCAATCCTTCACTGCAAACACAGCATTCTCCAATATTTCCTATTTTCCTCCTTCCTCTTAGTCTCCGCATATACTGGTAATCCATGTATTTTTAATTATGGTTTATTTAACGACACTCGAAACTGCAGAGGTTATATCAGCGTTGCCGGTGTGCCAGAATTTTGTCCTGCAGGAGTTCTTTTACATGCCAGTAAATCTACTGACATGAGCCTGTCGCATTTAAGCACACTTAAATGCCATCGACCTGGACCGGGCTCGAACCCGCAACTTCGAGCATAGAAGGCCAGCACTATACTAACTACGCTACCCAGGTCGATTTCATGTATCTTAATGTTGTCTATCCTCCCTCAAACTTTTCTTCCGTTTACCATTCCTTCCAGTGCATCCTTCAGTAAACCGTTTCTTCTCAGCCAGTGACCCAGCCAGTTTCTTTTTCTCTTCCTGATCAGTTTCAGCATTATTCTTTTCTCACCCATTCTTTCTAGCACAGCTTCATTTCTTATTCTGTCAGTCCATTTCACACAATTTCATTCTTAATTGTATCATTATTTGTTATGGAATGTTTGATGTATGTAAAAAAATAATTATATTGATAATTTGCCATTAAACAGATCCATATATGATTATAACACCATAAACAGTAATACAATGAGGATAAAAATTATGTAGGAACGCAATTACTAATACAAGCTTCGATGAAATAGCTAAAAACTGTACAATAAATTGCCAACTCACATAAAAGTTTTAAATATAAACCAAATTCAGATGTCCTGTTAAAAGATCGTTATTAGATCGTAGTCTGTACGACATCAAAAATATATTTTGAAGCATTAATAAAATAAGGCTATTGGGATATGAATTATTTAATTTATATTTTGAAATTGAGTGTGTAGGCTATTTATTACTGTATCTCTTTTGACTATATTTTGCATAAATATTGACTTTTCAAAATTAATTGGAGACATAATCTTTGAAAAAGTACTCAAATCTCACACCATATGTACCGAAACAAGAAACAAAGTTAAGGAAAATACCAATTCTTTGTCCTCTCCTGTACCACTAATGAGCCTTTAATTTAACAACAGTCTTGTTTTCGTATGGAACCTACCCCTCCTCACATCCTCCAACCACTATATATCTTATCTCATGGAAACAAATTACCATGTACTGAAACTCGAAACAAATTGAAGGAAAACCCCAATTTTGTGCCCTATCCTGCATCACTCTATTTCTTAGAGTATTTGTAACTTAACTATAGTCTTGTTCTCTCCAGTGGCGTAGCGTCAATGTAAGCTAAAAAGCTTAGCTTCCCCAGTTAATAATAATTTCATAATAAACCTGCAGTTTATGGAGAAAATTATTTATTAATTTTAATATTGTGATGGGGCAGCTCAGGATGATTTGTGATGCAGCAGTAAACAAGAAGCCTGCACACACCAGCTTCCAAGCAGACTGGCTTCTTCTGTGTAATCCACCCCGCAGATTTTCCATCCCTTTCTAACTAAACTACCCTAGTCGCAAGGCTCGAAAAGAAGCTAGCTTTAACATTTAAAATAAGTAGTTTCCGAGTTATCCCTTTTCGTCAGTTGTGTTCAGTTGAAGTGTTAGTGTGCATTGTGGCTGATATAATAAATAATGAGCGAAATAACAGTTCCTGACACTAAGTTACTTGAATTTTTTAGGACAATTGTATTATCAAGACTGACTTACGAACAAAAGTGTGATTTAAAAAACAAATGACCGACTCCCTTACTGTCAATGAAGGACACAACCAAAAGACAGACGCATACTTACGTAATGATACTAATATTGTGATTTCTCTAAGTATGACAGGGAGTGAGCTAATGTTATAGGTATGTGTCTATTTGTTAAGAGATATGTGTAAACCGTGAAATCGTATTTTATTACGTCTCATTTGAGGTCATGCCTTATTGGTGTTACTTACGATGTTCCAACCAATCTTCGACTGCTGACTTGAAATTGACTACTATTTATTTTAAGACTGTATTTTTGTAATACGTTTTCTCATATTGCATGAAAGACAACTTGAGTTAGCTTCCCCTGCTCAAAATTTCATGCTATGCCACTGGTTCTCTCGCAGAACCTATCCTCTCCCACAAACTCTACAACTTAACCAGAAACTCTGCAAGTAGTTGGCAAATGAAACTACAATCTACACACGTATTTATTTACAATTTATTATTTGATGTATTAAAAAAATAAAAACAAAATAAAGCATTTTTCAAATTAAAGAAGAGAAAAACAAAAATATATATCAGACATTTTAGCTTAAATTGTTTAATGGATGATATACACAAAACTTGGACTTACTCACGTAGTCAAAACAGTAAAAATACAGATGAGAAGCAAAAAACCTGACATGACCTTTATCAGAATATGCAACAAATATGTGTCTCTGTAATAAACGGATATTTTTTGTGGTGAAATTTTATATGAATCTACAGGGGAAAAAAAAAATCTTTAATATTTCACCACAGGAAATATTTTCTTCATTGCAGTGATTTGACACCTGAAGTGTTATTTTCTGAAAATGGACATATCATGTTTTGAAAGTTTGCTTTTCAAATACAGTAATGACCAGACATCTGAAGTTATGCAAAAATGTGTTCAAAATAAGCAAAGCCAATTGACTGAAACCGAAACACTACATGCTAATTTGGTAAAATTACATATAGCCAATGTTCAATAAAAGTATGTGTAGTTCAAATTGCAGTAGGTAACGAGGATTTTTTTGCAAGTTCTCAGGAATCAGTTTGTAGGCAGAAAACGTGTATTCAACAGCACATGAAGTCAGACATGTTTTACAGTATTCAGGATGGTTGTCTGTTTTTTTTTTTTTAATGCTGCTGGCTGCTTAGTCTGTCTACTAAATGAGGATTTTAAAAATTCCTGCACTTGTACAGATTTGTTGCCAGATATTTCATTGTCTTGCAATGCTGCATAAGTGGGTACTTCTTATCACATGAGACTTGATTAACCATTAGAAATCATTGGTATTACTTTATAGTGAAAAGTATAAAATTTTAGATTTAAAAAAATGAAAACTTTTATTTCTTGAAACTCACCCAACAGTTACACAGTTTACAGAGTATAACAGTCCCGTCCGTATTGAAACAATTATCTTCTGTTTCTTTAATCCATTTCTTAAAATAAAAAGACTTACTCTTCAACATCTCAACAACGGCAGGAGTTAACCTTATCAGTGGATGGAACAAAGCAGACGGAGAGGTGAGTTACCCGAAGGCGCCACCCGCATGCACTCGTGGCCGCTTATGTAACTATAAGAATTTGTGCACTGTTTAGGTGAGGGGTTTGGACTTTTTCCATTGCTGGTTGTCACAATCAAAAATTAAGACAACGTTTCGAAGGGTGGTTCTCCCTTCGTCTTCAGGTGGAAGGAAGGAGAGAAAGGAAAAAAACCTACTGTTGGGATCGTTATGTACAGCTATTCTGTATGACTGATCGTAACGATCCCAACAGTAGGTTTTTTCCTTTCTCTCCTTCCTTCCACCTGAAGATGAAGGGAGAACCACCCTTCGAAACGTTGTGTCTTAATTTTTTGTTTCTGACAACCAGCAATGGAAAAAGTCCAAACCCCTCACCTAAACATTAACAATCCACCATTGCTTTCCAACCTCTCATTTAGATCAATTTGTGCACTGTCACCTGACCTTCAGAATGCGTATGGGTGAAAAGCAATGAGGAAACCGCTACAAGTACATTTTTCATTGAAAACAAAATTGTATTTTATGCAGAATCTAAGACAAAATATGCAGAATTCAGACAAACCCATGCATGCATATGCAACTAAATTACCGTAAAATATGAAAATATGCATATTTATTTTATTACAGTTTTAATCCTTTAACTTCAAAATAGCTGTCACCTCAATTGTAGACGAAATATGACCTTCCAATAAAAACATGCATTTGCATAAACTTTCGATGTCTGGTAATGACACATTGAAATATACAATGCGTTTTCTTTCTGCCCTTTACGTTGAAGAAGTGTTAATTCTATGGAATAAGCAAAAATACAGTGAACAAAATAACCATCTCCATTACATTGACAGCTGTACCAACTAACAAGACTGTTCTTTCCCCGGGTTTAGATCCTTTCTGTTTAGAGCATGTAATATTTTGTAGCATATCCCAGTCATTTTCGTCGGACCCCTTGCACTTTGGCTCGCCTTCAGATCCTGTACTAGTAACTACTTTGTTTTCTCTAGCCCACTTCCACAAAGGCTGAAGCTGACAGTCACATTCGAGAGGGTTTCCGTGCAGTCCAAGTTCTGAGAGTTCTCCTAATTGCTGTACTACTTTCAAATCCAGCGAACGAAGACTATTTCCAGCCAGATTCAACTTTTGAATGTTAGGTGTAGAATTGAAAATTCCTGGTGACAAATGTGTCAACTTACAGTTGGAAATGTCCAAGTGAACAAGATCTCCAGTATGAGCAAAATGTTGTTGTTCCAGATGAGATATGGGATTATAAGAGAGATCAAGGATTTTCAACTCTGTCTTATGTTTAAAAATTTCTGTGTCTATCTCTGGAATTGTGTTGTTTTTAACTGAAAGTAGAAGAAGTCTATTTACATTGCTGAACGTATTCTTGTCTAAAGTTCTCAAGCAATTGCTGGCTAAGGACAAAAGCATTAAATTACCAATATGCTGGAATACGTCTGGTTCTAATGTTTCAATTTCATTGAAATCCAAAACGAGATACTTTAAGTTTGAAATGCCATTGAAAGCTCCTGGAGGTATTGAACGTATTAAATTATTCCGGAGCTCTAACTCAATCAATCTGTCTGCCCCTAAAAATACATCTTCTTCTAAACTTTCTATACCGTTTCCATTAAGTCGTATGGTGTTCGTTTTCTTCATTCCTCTAAATGAACCACGTCTAAGAGATTTAATCTTATTGCGACTTAAATCTATGCTCGAGATACTGGATAAACCATCAAATACACCAGGTTCTATGTTTTCGATTAAGTTTCCTTCAAAGTGAAGAGATTTCAAATTATTTAGTTTTGAGAAAATATGCGGTTTCAATGTTCCAATTGTGTTATTTACAAACGTGAGGAAAACAACAGAAGATAAATCATCGAAAGTGCCTTCCTCAAGGCTTCGTATTTTATTATTATCTAATTGGAGAACTTCAATTTCGTTAAGTCCATTGAATGCACCTGGTTCAAGAGTATGAATTGTATTGTTAGATATTGTTAAAGAAGAGAGCTGTCTCATTTCTTTAAAGAAGTCTTTTGGGATTTTTTCTAGTTTATTATTTTCCAGCTCCAATGTCTGTAGGCTTTCACACGATTTAAAAGCAGTGGCATCAATGTTTGTGATCAAATTATTTCGGAGACTAAGGGTTTGCAAGTTGGGTAAGTTGTGAAAGGTTTCAGGATTAATAGCTAGAATTTTATTTTTTTCTAAATTGAGTTTTGATAAATATCCAAGGCCACTGAAAGCCTTGCCCTCAATAGTATGAATATGAGCTCCACTCAAACTCAGCACATCTAGATTTGTCAATTGTTTAAATACATTCGAGTGGAGTACTTCCAGATTGTTATTATCCAAATATAATCTTCTTAACTTACTCAGATCTTGAAATGCTTCTTTTTTTATACTTTTAATGCTGTTATTAGCCAAATTAATAGTGTTAATATATTTGATTCCTTTAAACGCCTCATGTGGTATACTTTCAATTACATTTCCTTCTAGATTAATCTTCAGTCCATTATAATGAGTGCTAACTTGTCCTTGAAGGCCAAGGAATGCACTTGAGTCTAAGTCTTTTATAATGTTATGTGCCAAATTGAGAAAATTTACCCTGGTTAATCCCAGAAATGTATTCTTTTTTATTGATTCGAGTTTATTTCCTGAAAGTTCGAGAACCATAAGTTTAGTGAGATCATCAAATGTTCCTGGAGTAATTTTATACAAAAAATTATTATTTATTTCCAGTTCTTTGAGCAATGACAAATCTTGGAACACATTTTCGGGCAATACAGACAATGCGTTGTTGTCAAGTTGCAACACAGTTAAACTGTGAAGACCCTGAAATGTGTCAGTATTAAGACATTCTATTTTGTTCCAAGATAAGTCTAACAAACT
The DNA here is from genome assembly GCA_025594305.2 of Periplaneta americana. Lineage (NCBI taxonomy): Eukaryota > Metazoa > Arthropoda > Insecta > Blattodea > Blattidae > Periplaneta > Periplaneta americana. Next base: position 3,272,048 of record JAJSOF020000011.1, read on the forward strand.
TAATTTTTCAAGTGACTGAAATGAATTTGGTCTAACTTCTTTAATTGCGTTGTGGCTTAAATGCAAGAACTGTAAATTGGTCAAATCTTGAAAGTCACCAGAACCGATGGACTCTAAATTGTTATGTCGCAAGTCCAGAATCTGTAAAGCATGAAGACCTTGGAAACTTCTTGCCTCTATTTCTAGTATGAAGTTGTGGTTTAAATATAACTCTTCCAAACTTTTCAAGTTAGAAAACACATCAGATTGAACTGCTGAAAACTTGTTATAAAATAAGTGGATTTTCTTTAGCTTTTCCAAACAATGAAATGTCCCTGTTTGTAGACTTTTAATGTTATTGTTGGAAAGATTGAGATCTTCTAGGGATGTCGTGAATTTGAAGGAATCATTATCGATGTGTGAGACTCTAGATGAAACTATGGAGAGTTTTATTAGTTGATTAAGATTACTGAAGCTTGTTGCATTGAGAAACTGTATATCGTTGTAACTGAGGTCAAGATACAGTATTGTAGCGTTGATGTAGTTTGGCACTTCTGTGAGACTGTTATTGAAACAGGAACCTGCGTTCTTTCCCCAGATACAACGAGAACACGTGACTTGTAGACTGTTAGTAATTCCAAACAGGATGATAATCTTGAGCACAGTCTTCATGATTCTGCAAAGAGAAAATGTTCTAGTGTCAAAAGAAAATTTATGAATATATTACTACGTAACAAAAACACACACCTCAAAATAGTCTAAGGAACAGATGAAATTTTATAGAAAATTGTTTGTATTCTTAAATCGATTATAAATATTGGATATGATACTGAAAATTATTTGCGAGTTGCATGTAGCCTAAAGTCGCCTTAATTGTAATCTAAGGTGTTTGTTGTATATCTTGAAAGATATACCCAATAAGTTGTATCATCTTTAATTTTTCGGATTTGGAATTGGATGCAATGAAATTGGTGATAATCCCATAAAACTGCCTTGTCCTTAATAACACCCACACATTATTATACATGAAGACTTTCACCTTTTAAATTCAGAAAAATTCTTCCAGGCTTTGCGATAATGTTTCTCACATTTGCCCTGTTTTCTCAATAACAGTTCCCCAGTAGTTGATACAGCGTCGTTAAATAACCAAGTAAATACAGTTACCATAAGCAGAATAATAATAGACTGCCGTAATAAAAATATATAAAACAAATGAATCGCAAACGATAATGATGTATTTTGTGGCTTTATGACCTTGGGTCACTGGCTGAGAAGAAACTGCCTACTGAAGGATGCACTAGAAGGAATGGTGAACGGGAGAAGAGTTTGGGGTAGAAGAAGATATCAGATGATAGACGACATTAAGATATATGGATCATATGAGGAAACAAAGAGGAAGGCAGAAAATAGGAAAGATTGGAAAAAGCTAGGTTTGCAGTGAATGAATGAATGATCGCTTATGACATTATGACGTCACAATGCAAGATATTGGACTAGAATACAGAGATGAAGAGAATTCGGAGCATGTTTCGAAGATACTGTCAATTATGAACAACAATGATTTTCGTTTAAAAAAAATAGGTATGAAAACTTATGAATAATGCATTGTAAACACGCAAAAAAAAATCAAATATAGCCTAATTTCGCCCTTATAATTATTTTTGAGAAAGCCCAAAGGGCAAATTAGCGCCTTGACAGTTTTATTAATTGCCGATTGCCCCTCTTATGGTAGCATAAATTGCGATAAATCTCCCAATCTAGCAATCCTGATTGCCAATTAAAATTTCCAAATAATGGACAGCCCAAAAATAAATTTTTGCAATTTTTAGGATTCATATTATTGCTTCTTTACTTGTAACTCTTTTTATTCTGTAAACTGCCATTGTTTGTTTGTTTGTGTATGTACTTGTTTACCTTTTTTCTTACTCTGTTATCTTTCATCATCTATTTGTTCTTGCATTGTTTTGTATGCTTTGTCTAATGGCAGCCTCTAATTTGAGGAAACTCTGGTAAATAAATAAAAATAGACAGAAATTCTTATTATCGCTCATTGTTGCATATTGGGAATCTAACGTATGTACCTAACTGTTTCTTTTTAAAAGCGCATATTGTTTATATTTCTTGTGAAGTTTGTGTCGTGTGTATTAAAATGTCACAGAAACGCAAACGATTGATATATTCGATAAAAAAAGTTGAGTCATCTGTGTCTGCAAAAAAGAGAAACTGACGTAAGTATAGGTAATTATTATTAAGCCTAAATCATTTTCTGAGTTTAAGTGCTTTCATACTTTGCTTTTCTTTTCAATTAGCTATGAAAAACTGGATTCTCAGAAATATGCAGATGCAAAGGCAAGAAGTTCCGTCAAAATGATGCACTGACAACACGAAGTCATAATCCCTAATGAGTAAAGTATCATTAGTGATGGTTCACATCTTTTTATGACAGAAGGAACATCTGCAGTACTTACGCATGCAGATCTTTCCTCATGCAAAGAACACTTACGCTCAGAGCATTTCTTCAGTTATCCCTCCATCCTGTCCGTTGAACCTAGTGTTACTAAGTGACCTCCACACATCATTCAGGCTGAATATTATCTAAACTGCAGATATTACATCATATATGAATAATATCTACCAGTGGGCTGTTGGCCAAAGAAATCACGCTTATTTGTTTATGAGGGATATTTATAAAGAAATAGTGATATGCTATCAAATCCCATTATTTCCACGTTTGCCTGTATTATTTATTTACAAGTTAAGTGTTATTAATACCGTACTGAGTTGTATGGGTCATTACATTATTTTTAATATTTTATTTAATAATCAACTGTGAGATTATACAGGGTGAACCGTAAGTAATGTCATTAATTTTTACATATTTCAAACAAAAAAGTTAAAACAATTTTGCTCATTTTTGCCTCCTTTCCGAGATAAAAATTATTTTATATGAAACATTTCATTGCGTGTTTTGGGAAAACCATTGGTTTAATTCTCAATATGCCCATTCAGTTTAAGAGAACAGTGTATTATAATAATAAATGATTGAAAGAATTTTAGTTTTGCCCTTTAAGGGGTTAGGTACAGCTTACAGCAGTAAAATTTTGGAAATGTTCAACATTTTTTTCCTCCATTACTATATCTTGTACAATAATGAAAATTAGTATGTGTAAAACACTGTCCTTCTACTATATGAAAAAAATATTTTTACAATTTAAAAAAATTATTTACTTCCCCCCCCCCCCCAAAATTCAGTTCCCTGTGCAGTGATGAAGTGTTTCCCACATAACTAAAAAATTATCCAACATTCTGTGATGAAATTTTTTGTGTGTGCATGTCATATCTACAATATGATGCAAGATCACTTCTCTACATAAAATTTACTCTGTCACACGTTAAAAGTGTTAAAATTGTTAAAAAGGTATTTACCTTCGACAGACGGCCTGTTTCGACGCTATTTGTCGTCGTCTTCAGTGTCTCTTGAACCACTGCTGATTTTGGCTCTGTGATGTGCAGTTGTCGATGGTAGGGGTGGGGGTATGTTGCTCCTATGGTGGGGGTTGGTTGTCTGTATGGTATGACGTACTATGACGTCAAACAATGTGTGCGTATTGAATTGTAGTTGCGTATTAAGTATATATTGTGGGTGTGCTATTGTGTTCTTATATATTTCGTATTGTTCTAGGATGTTTAACTGTGAACTTTTTGGTGTGATGTGTAAAATTTCCATATCTGTTTCTATATTATTGTAGTCATGATTATTGTCGATAATGTGATCTGCATAATTTGATGTAATGTAAGGTTTGGTTATAGCTTTAATATGTTCGTTGTATCTTGTATGAAAGGATCTTCCTGTCTGTCCTATGTAAAAATGTGGGCAACTATTGCATTTTAATTTGTAAACTCCAGTTGAATTATATATATTTGAATGTTTAGTGTGGTTATTTAAGTATTTCTGTGTTGTATTACCTTTGATAGATTTCCTGATAAAAAATAAATTCATTTAAAAAGTGGTCAAATATCAGTATTTTCTTCTAACACAAAATAAAAAAAATATTATTTATTAAGGAATGTAGTTGAAAGAGTATGATATTGTAACATGAGTTTCAGCAATGAACAAAGAGAGAGAACATGAAAAAGTTAACAAGTTTATGAGCTACGAGGGAACTGCATCGTCACTGCACAGTGAACTACCACCATTATGTATTTTGAAAAAAAAAAATAATAATAATAATAAATAATTTTTTTAAATTGTAAAAATATTTTTTTCATATTGCAGAAGGACAGTGTTTTACACACACCAATTTTCATTATAGCCTACAGATACAGTAATGGAAAAAAAAAAGTTGAATATTTCCAAAAATTTGACTGCTGTAAGTTGTACCTAACCCCTTAAATGTACAGAAATTTGATCATAACAAATTAACTTTTCGTTCTAAAAAGTAATTTTAAAATATAACATTTGTTCGGATAAAATTTCTGCACATTTAAAAGGCAAAATTAAAATTTTGTCAGTCATTTACTATCATAATAAACTGCTCTCTTCAGTTGACTGAGAATATTGGAAATTAAATCAATGGTTTTCCCAAAATACACTATCAAATGTTTCATACTAAACAATTTTTATCTCGGAAAGGAAGCAAAAAGGAAGAAATTGTATTAAACTTTACTGTTTGAAATATCTAAAAAAATAACCCCCTAAAATTAATGACATCATAATATAGAGCAAATATAGGAACAATTGGCGGGAACATGTTCAGAGAATAGAAGCAGGCTGAATACCAAAAATTATTTTGGATTATAACCCAAGGGGTAGAAGAGATGTCAGTAGGCCCAGGAACAGACGGATTCATAACTTCAATTGAAAACTAAGAGACTGGAATGAGCCTTAATGGCTTAACCAGTGAAATGTTGATGACTTAATTACTTACTGGCTTTTAAGGAATCCGGAGGTTCATTGCCGCCCTCACATAAGCCCGCCATCAGTCCATATCCTGAGCAAGATTAACCCAGTCTCTATCATCATCCCACCTCCCTCAAATCCATTTTAATATTATCTACCCATCTACGTCTCGGCCTCCCCAAAAGTCTTTTTCCCTCCGGCCTCCCAACTAACACTCTATATGCATTTCTGGATTCGCCCATACGTGCTACATGCCCTGACCATCTCAAACGTCTGGATTTAATGTTCCTAATTATGTCAGGTGGAAGAATACAATGCGTGCAGTTCTGTGTTAGTTTAACGGATAGAAATTATTGAATTTATATTGCTCATTTAGGGATTTAGTGGTCTTTTTTAACACTCACAGCGGTAAAAATCGATTATTTTACATTTATAATGTAGTAATTTAGCGGTTTCTGCACTTTTTTTTAGCGGGTTTTTAAGAATCGAGTTGGTGACACTGAACCTGACACATTCAACAACAATGGCGAATGTCAGTGTGTTGTTTTGAATACAAGTGATTTGTGGTATGAATTTCTCTTGTTCGCTTTAAATTCGGCAAAGGACAGCATTCGCGAATTGTTCTTGTTAATTGTTTACATTACGTCGGCGACACAATTTTACGGTCATTTTACATTGTCAGTCTCAGTTGTCTACAGTATATTGAGAAATACCAATTTTTTTAGTCATGGTTAGATATACAGAACAGCAACGCATTTGTCTTGTTAAAACTTATCTACTGAAGAAGTCGTACGAACTGTGTTTGCGCAAGTTTCGTCGCCGTTTTCCGGAGGCGACAAAACCATCGAAACATTGTGTTGTTAAATTATTTAATAAGTGGCGAGAAACAGGTTCCGTTCTCGATAAGAAGAAACGTTGTCCGAAGCGTGCTCTAACAGAACAAATACTTGAAGATATGCGTGTGAGAATGGAGTTGGACCCAGGAAAAAGTACCCGTCGCCTAGCACAAGAATTGAACATATCGCAACCTTCCGTGGTAAGGGGTTTGAAATTTCTTCAGTTTCATCCTTATAAGGTGTCTGTGGTTCATAAATTGAATCCAGGTGATCCAGTAGCACGCATACGATTTTCTCGTTGGATGTTAGAATCAATCCACGACGGGATCGTTAATCCAGTGCACCTGTTTTTCACCGGTGAAGCTTGGTTTCACCTGAGTGGCTATGTGAACGCTAAGAACACTCGGTATTGGGATACCGCAAATCCACATTGCTCTCATGAAGTTCCACAACATGATCAAAAAGTGGGAGTGTGGTGCGCGATTAGTGCTCGAAGAATAGTTGGCCCCATATTTTTTTACGAAGCAATTAATTCGGAGAGTTATGCGAACAAGATTTTGCAAACGTTTTCACAACTTCTTACGGAGCAAGAAAAGAATTGTGCATTCTTTCAGGAAGATGGCGCTGCAGCACACACATCGGCGCATTCAATGGAAGCCTTACGTGAACTTTTTGACGACAGAGTAATAAGTAGTGGATTATGGCCTGAGCGATCTGCAGATTTGTCTGTGTGTGACTTTTACTTATGGAGAGTCCTCAAACAAAAAGTCTACGAAAGCAATCCTCGTACTCTGGAGGCTCTCAAGAATGAAGTAGCACGGATAATACGCAGTATTAGTGAGGATGAACTCCAGCGAGTGTCCCAGAATTTCATACGTCGCTGCACCATGTGTATAGAACATAATGGGGAAGATTTCGAGCAACTGCTATGATATTCAGGTAAGATGCTTCTCATTTCATGGATAACTCATTTCATTAGAATGAATGGTTGGTTCAAATCTACCTCGGGTAAGAATTTATAATTAAAAAGTTGTGTGTTTATAAGTAGGTGTGGTAAAAATTTCAAAAGTATTTGGTGAATAACTTCAGATTTTCAAATAGGCCCTATCACTCATGGTTTACCTTAAATTGTACACGTACTCATCATTCACAACACTAGCTGCAAAAGGGTATCTGTCGGATACAGGGGGGGAGAGCCATTAATCCTTCTCATTGAAGGCTTTAAAGAACCAACCTGGACAAATACCCAATGTCCCATCCCTACCTTCCCGTGGTGCAGCTGTTAGTAAGCATAATTTTACGAGCTGAACTAAAGGGAGGGGCTACTCATCCATTAGCACTGGTCAGCTTGATGAGTTAATGACTGAATTTGGTATAATTTTCTTCTATCCAATACCTAATTCTCTCTTTACCCTTTCCTATCCAGTCCTCTGACTGAACTCTTACTTTCTTCGATCCCGACGGCATTAGAGCATTCGAGGCCTAGGGGTTCATTTCCCTTTCCTTCCTCCTCTTTCTGTTCCTAGTGCTGACCGGCTATGGCACTAAAATCGACCTCCAGTGGCTTAATGGTACTCATTTCATATTGGAGTTAAATGGCAAGTTGTAGCTGATTTAAGTGAACACCATATTTTAACGTTTTGGTGGCTACTTCATTCACACACAACCCCTAGAATGTCTGGAGGACCACACCTGCTGTTGGTCGACGGGTCCATTGGACCTAGCTGGGAGATCTTGTTGATCACCAGCTTTCCCTCCTTAAGGTAAAATTATCCGGATGTAAAATAGTCCCCCAATCGGATCTCCGGGTGGGGACTACTTTAATGGTACAGAATCAACTAAACATCTTACAATGGAATGCTGGCGGTATAACAACCTCAAAATCTGTATATTATTTTAATGTACCGAAGTACATATGATATTTCCATGCAGATATTCTGCGTCATCATATGATGAAAGAGTAATGGAACGGAGAAAAATTCTCTCCGGCGCCGGGATTTGAACCGGGTTTTCAGCTCTATGTGCTGATTCTTTATCCACTAAGCCACACCGGATACAACCCCGACGCCGGTTGGAGCTTAATCTGAGACGATTCTAACCGGCGTCGGGGTTGTATCCGGTGTGGCTTAGTGGATAAAGCATCAGCACGTAGAGCTGAAAACCCGGGTTCAAATCCCGGCGCCGGAGAGAATTTTTCTCCATTCCATTACTATTTCATCGTATCCTCAAAATCTGTGCATCAGTGGCTGGTCATGATAATATCTTTGAAAAATATTGGAGTGCAAGAGGTCAAATGACTTTATTGTCAAACGCCTGGCATTAGAAAACAACAACAACATTCACAACACTTCCACTGAGCTACTGTGGCAGTTGCTTGAATGATTTCAAAACGTCCTGATATATTGTAGTTGGCTTGAAAGATCCAGGGATCCAGGGGAAGTAATATTTTAAATGGAAGAGCGTAATGTTATGAATAATGGATATGTGTACGATTTAACAAGAAGAGGTACATGTACTATTTAAGAGGAAGGGATAACATTGATGGTAAAAGTAATTTGTCCTTCTTCAAGGTACCATAGTTGCTTCCCTCTGCTCATCATAGTACTGAGGACTGGGAAGACGTGATATGGAAGGGCAATCGTTTGGAACATGGTAAACGGTGTGTTGTAAGAAAACACGGGTAAGTTTGTATGTAAATTTTCTGAAGAAGTGTTTATGATACCCTGAATAAAATAATGTGCTTGACTCCTTGGGACGGTAGTTATCTAATGGTATCTAGGATACTTGGGAGGATGTGCCGGAATTTTGTCTTACATGAGTTCTTTTTAATCTTTCTTTTATTTTTTTTTTTCCTGATAGAATTTATCATCTGATTTAAAATGATGTGTCTGAAGATAGGGGGTCTCTAAACTTAAAATTTATCAAACAGTAATAAGACCAGTGAATGCTTGTGAAACTTGGACTTTGAAAGATGCTGAAATACAAAGACTAATCATATTTGAAAGAAAAATTCTGAGGAAAATTTTTGGACCTACCGAAGAACCAGATGATGCCATCCAATCCTAAAATCTGAAGCCTACCACCTAGTTCAGTTATGCCTCGAGTAACATTATCACCTGGGAGTACCCCAATTTTCAGGCATCACAAGACTGAGGATCTATGCTAGGAGGACAAAGATTGACTCTGCTACTGCTGAAGATAATAATTAGTACGCTATTCTCCACAGCAAATCTCCTGCATATGAGAAGAACCAATCTGAGATTGCTGGAGAGTGACGTCTAGTGTGAGAGAGAGATGGTGATACCGGAACCAGAGTGAGGGAGAAATCATTTTCTCACTGTGTTAAATATTTATCACGTTGTAGCTTCTAAGATAGTCAATCAATCATACTATAATTTTTATGATTGATAGGCGAATGTCTGAAGAAAGCATAGAAAAAAATTCGAAATCAAAATCTTTTTTGGAAACAGGGAGAAAAAATAGTAACTTTGAAGTGATGTTTCAAAACAGACATTTACACTTTCAAAAGTTGGTAAGCAGCAAACTTTTTGTTTTCACGTTAGTTGGGTCAAAGTGAGATAAATGTTGAAAAAGAATGGAAATTACTTTTAAAAGTTATTGTTACTCAAAATCTTTACTGGTTTCCGAGTTATGGCGAGTTAAACGACCGTTTTCGCTTCGTCAAAGGGCTCAAGACTCAGCTTTTGTCAATTTTTAGTAGGTTATTTTACGACGCTTTATCAACATCTTAGGTTATTTAGCGTCTGAATGAGATGAAGGTGATAATGCCGGTGAAACGAGTCAGTGGTCCAGCACCTAAAGTTACCCAGCATTTGCTCATATTGGGTTGAGGGAAAACCCCGGAAAAAACTTCATCCAGGTAACTTGTCCCAACCAGGAATTGAACCCGGACCACCTGGTTTCACGGCTAGACGCTCTAGCCGTTACTCCACAGGTGTGGACCTTTTTGTCTGTTAAAAGAGGAAGAATGCTGGAATATTAAAAAAAAAATAACTCATAAACTCTAAATATAAATATCTGTGGTCTGCATAAAACACAATCTTTTGTCTCTACCACTTGCTTTACTGAATGACATAGTGTAACAGAAATTTTCTTTCACAAGAAAGAGAAAAGACCTGCTTTTGTGCTAATATAAATACAGAGGAAGTATGATAAGAGTGTGTCAGCTTGACCATGTGTGTTTGTTTTCTGTTTTCTTGTATCTGTGTGTCTTGAGTGATGCAGGCGTTCTAAACAATAGCGCTGTTCTTCCGGGATACGTTAAGATTGAACACTGCACTATAACCCATATCCTTGTAATAATTGTACAGAGAAAACAGTTTGACCTAAAATTACGATTTTTTTCTGACATACTTATAAATGCATTCTCTTTATATCTAGCAAGCTACTGTCAACTTACTCATTGATAGCGATATTCCTTTATTAGGCAACGCTGCACTTCTGTGATTCGCGGGAGCTGTGAAACTGCTGAAGGTCATATGTAGAAGATTTGCTGTGGAGAATAGCAATGTATTTATATCATTCATTTAAAATTTCCAATTTAGTCATTCTTTTCTGTATTTTCAGGTAGGCTAGGCCTAGTCTCCTTGGTTTACAAGCTGCAAATGAGCAAGCTGCAGGCTTGGCAGTTATGCCTCAAACAATTCCGTCTCCTATGGGTACTGCAGCTGTGAAGATTACTGCTTCGACGGCATATGCTGTATTGAATAAAGGTGCATGCCAACAAGGTAATTATTCCTCTTATAGATGACTAGCTGAAATCACCCGTCTTTGCCTGTGTTTTCCTTTCTGCTTCTATTTTTAATTAAACTGATTGTTAGGCTTTTCGGAAATCTCGGAAATCCAACTACAGACAACCAAAACGAATTGTCTTTACTAAGCTCTCCTCATCCCTAAAAGATGAATCTTTCTATAGCGTTCACGTACTTGAATTAATAAACTTCTTAGCCAAATGCCTGCCAGGGTTAATTCAATTTAATCACCTGTAGATCAGGCATCGAAAAGAAAACATTTCGTCATGTGCCTTACGTACAACTGTTTTTAATATATGTTTATTTGTTTTTGTTTATCTATTTATTTGTTTGTTTGTTTATTTATTTATTTTTATTTGTTTATTTATTTATGTATTTATATTCTGACGTAGTTAAGGCCATTAGGTTTTCTTCCACACCGCCAGAAATACGAATAAAATAATAGAAAATCAAACTATAAACAAAGTAAAACCAAACGAAAATATATAGAGGCTACAGTCACACAACCTAGATTGTCTAGATTTTGGCCTTCATGATGTATCAACAATCTTATTTCATGTCGTGTTTTTTTCCATGGCCTCATGGAAGTCGATGTTGAATACAACAGACAATAATAAAGAACAATTGACTGTATAAGATTGCATTTTAATATTATACATCAATGTTTCATCGTATTTATTTTTAATTTCTATCTTTTTAATTAATTTAACGTCCATTTGTCCGATTTTAATGTAGCCTATGTTCTTCTCCTGGTTATGAAGGTTAAATGTGGAAACTTTGATAAATATCGGGTAAATTGTGTAGATTTGTATAGAGTACATACATACATACATACATACATACATACATACATACATACATACATACATACATACATACATACATACATACATACATACATACATACATAGCCACATTGACTTTTATAATAAGATTCCACGTTGAGAAAAAAGCATTGGTTTCGTGGACCTTGCCTAGTACATTGTACAAGCTATATGGTAGGTAGTTGTTTCTATGGCAACTGGTCATTTGATGGAATAGCCCCATATGCTCAATGCTTTTTTCTGAATGTGAAATCTTCTAATAGTGATGTTTATGTTTTTCAAATAATGCCTTAGTTCCTCATTATCTGTCCTTACATTACATGTTTCAAAATACGTAATTAATCCTTTTTTGTTTTCTGTATTTGTTACAGGCAACAGTGTGATCGATCAACAGCTTAGGAGCTATCAGCAATCATCACTCCTATTCTATGTGGTTCCCACAGCTGAAGGTAAGTGTTACTTATCATGAACCTGGTAACATGCTGGTAATCATTTAAGTAAATTGCTGTTAAATGTCTGCAGTTTTCGGTTTTTTTCTCTCTCCATTAGAGATGGGTAAAAAAAGCTGGAACAGTTTGAAACTGTTTCACAATTGAAACTGTTTCGATACAAAACAGTTTCGTGATATAACCTGTTCCAACTGTTCCAGAATGTTACACTAGTCCAGTGATCACTTCAACGTTCCACATGGTTCCAAGAGATAAACAGTTCAATTTCTAAACAGTTTTCCTCCTCTTTGTTGTCTGCAAAGGCCATGTGTAGCGTTATTATTAACCTCCAATCGAAAGTCGATATAATATTATGTTCCACACAGCCTTCGTGCAACAGTAGCCTATGTAGGATCGCGCAATTTAATTGTACAAATCAAATTCCCTAAGGCCTAATAAATCTGATATTAATTATTAGCTGTCCATTGATGGAGAATATGTTCATGGTGCCCTAACATAATATTAATTATTACTCGTAATATACCACGAAAAATATCATCGGCTAATGTCATCGTTATTAAACTCTCCTAGGGCTATATGCGTTATTTTTACTAAAATCGATTCATTTTGAATTGTAGTTATTTACTGTACCCCTAATAGTAACCTACGAAAACTATCTTTCGTTGCTGTAATACACTGAACAGCTGATTTAAAGACGATTCAAGGGCTTTGAAACAAGTTCCCGAGGCTGAAACAGTTGGAACACTTGGCACTGATGTTGTAAACATATTCTTATGAAACTGTTTTTTTTTTAACTGTTATTTTGGAATAGCTTCGTTCATGAAACAGTTACAGTCGAAACTGTTTCTTAAAAAGAACAGTTTATCCCATCTCTACTCTCCATAGATCTTACATTAGCATTAAAGCTTTAAGATTGGAACAAGTCAAAATTTTAAAAGATGACTACAATTTTTTGGCGAGATGAAGTGAGGTGAGGCCGAGGATTCGCCATAGATTACCTGGCATTTGTGTTACGGTTGGGGAAAACCTCGGGAAAAACTCAACAAAGTAATAAAACCAAACCCAAACCTGAGCAGAGCTCCGGATCAGCAGGCTAGCGAGTCTGCCAACTGAGCTATGTTGATGGCTCTACAAAAAATATACAGTACATAGCAATCAGATGATTAAATTTACAAATGTAAACATTTATTCATCAGTTGAGCTATAAAATATAATACATAGCAAATAAGCTCATTCTATATAAAAACATAAAAAATTCAATCAGTTGAGATATACAAAAACTGATACAGTGAAACCTGTTCAAGACGGAAGTGACATGGTCCTAATTTTTTTTCCGTTGTGGACAGGTTCCGTATTATTCAGGTGTGACATAAAAATGGAATATTTTGTCATTCATATACATGAAAAACAAAATGGCATGCCGCAAACTGCAAGGAGTATAAAATATTCCATTTAACACTACTCACATTAAATCAGCTTTCTGTCACTCATTATGTTGGTGAATCATTTTGATTAAAATCTCATTTTCTGTATAAATATTATCATAACTCACTCTTTAGTCATTAAACATTACTAAAGTTTACTAATCTCATTATATTTAATATCTAACACTATACTCTAATACTGTACTGCATATCACTGCACATTATTAATTAATTGGACTAGGAGCCATCTATTAGAAGTCTTGAATTCTGGTTTATTTAATTTCTTTCCCAGTTCAATAGCTTGCTTTGCAGAACAGATCCAGAAATTGGCTTGTTCTTTGAAAGGTCATGAAGAACTCACTCTCACAACAGTTCATTTATTTCCACATAAACAGTTGCTTTCTTGTTTCTTTTGTGTCACCAATATTGGCCACAAGCCACTCACTCATTATGATCTTTAATTTTTAAAGTGTCACACCTGAGTTTTCCACAACTGTACTTCTATATTATTTCACATAGACTTTGTTTCTAATTTTCCTTTGTCTCGATAACTTTTACTTCATCACTTAATGTTAATGCCACATTTTATGCAACTTTTTTTACCAGGAAATTACTACACTTGCGCTCTGTTTAGCTACGACAGTATACGGGTATGAAGCATTGAAAATCTTTGAAGGGACTCGTCGGCCTAGTCAACAGGGTACTAAAATTTATGACCGACAGGCCAACACATCTTCGTACCCTCTAGAATTTTGCAAAGAAACTTGTTTTTATCTTAGTGACCTACATATTTCGTATATTCCTTGAAATTACACGCTGTTTCAAAATATAGTGTGTCCAAAATATTATTTCCGTTTTGAAAAGTAGCAGACAGTTTCCATTTCTGCATTGGACAGTTTCCGTTTTATTCAGGAAAAATTACACATAATACATGCATATTTCGCCGGGACCAATAAATTGTTCCAAAATAGACAGGATTCCGGATTATTCAGGTTCTGATTTAAACAGGTTTCACTGTAATACATATCACGCAAATTACTTCAAATTACAAGCATTAACAAGAATTCATACAGATTACTATTCAATTTAAAGCATATACATTTCATCAGCCAAGCTATACAAAAATATACAATACATAATAAGTAACAGATTAATTCAATTTACAAGCATAATTAACAAGACTAGGAGTGTTGCCACATTTTATTTTTTATTTAGAAAAATCCTCAGCAATTATATTAATCAGAAGTTACTTTCATAATTTATAGGTCCTGGTGTGCAACAAGAAAACTTTCTCCAGCCCTCGTTCCTCATCTTCATCCAAGAGCAGCAAGCGGTAAATGGCTGCTCTGAGAGCAAGGGTGAAGAAACTGAAGAAAAGATTGCAAGAAGTGGAGCAAGATACAATTTTGGATCAAGTTGGAAGAAGACGGGAGCCAATGGCCACAGAATCCCAGCTGTCACCAATCTAACAAAAAATATATGAATCAGTCACATTGTTTTGGTCCTGACTTCAAGAGAAAACTAAGGATTTTAAATTACTACTGAATCTGTTCTGAGAGGAAACTAGGTAGAATGTTGGCAGCATCACTTAGGATCAGAACAACAAATTGTTATTTTGTATGTAAAGTAGTGACCCAGCCATCTCTGTGACCTGGCAGTATGGCGAAGGTGACTTGAAAAATATTGTTCTTGTCTTAGAGTATACAGTAAATGTAATATATAGGTTGTGTGTGTGTGTGTGTGTGTGTGTGTGTGCATGCATGCGTGGTGTTTTTTTTTTTTTTTTTTTTTTTTTGGGAGCGTGGTGTGGTGAGTGTTTTTAAATAAGTGATGTTTATAAACCTTAGATGTATTGTTGTTGTTGCCAATGGTAATGGAACTTGGATTTCCTCTGTTCTTCTATGGGCGTCCCAGTAATAATTTGTAAGCTGAGATGATATGCCGGCATCAATCTTCTTAATTGCCGGATATTTCAGCACCTATTCTTTATTCATGGTGAAATTCGCATCCTTACAGAAAGTACAGTATGGTGAGATATATATATAGGCCTATATATATATTAATTCTATGTTTGTAGATTGTAAAATCTTTATTTCATTTTTTCCTAAAGTACTTACATGTATTGTAAAATAGTATACATCTTGATTACACAACTTTTAACACTATATCACTTTGGAAAACGTATTATGTGTCTTTCACATGTTAAATTTTATATTACCTTGTTAACATGTTTCGGCCTGCTGTTGGCCATCATCAGAACTGGTTGTTGCTGGTCTTAGCACCTTTTGTTTTGTTTCCTGTGGAGGTGTGGAGTCATCACAAATGCTAACCACACCTACAGAGACATCAATACTGACTGGGCCCCACAATTTCAATGATCCAATTGGTTTTGTAAACTTTTCCAATGTACTGTACACTAAATACCATATGTATCTATGTATATGTAGTGTATGTTAAACAGTAGTAAAATAGTGCTGTTGAATATATTGTAAACTAGTAGATAGTAATATAATATTAGTTATCTAACTAGTTTTTGCAGACTTTTCCATTGCACTGTACACTAAATACCTAAAGAATAAAATTTCAGTTACCTAACCTTTTGTTTTATTTTCTGTCCCTGTTACTGTCCATCCATAAACCACAACAGAAGTAAATTAAAATCATCAGTACCAGTTGCAGAAGACACAGCCCTGGAGTATATATTGACTACACCCCATCTCTGGCTACTAGCAACAGGCATCTATAATGAACACCGATCAAAATACCCCTCATTTCTCGTGAAAAACAAAAACTGAATAGACTACAGTGGACTTTATGTTAGCAAACAGCTGGATACATTAAGAAGATTGATTGTCCCTGTTTGGTTGTAGTTGTATTATAAGGTAGTGTAAAATAGACAGTCTCTTTCGTCTTCCTGTTGGCTCCAATAAGTAAGTGGAAGATGATGTGAGAAATAAAAATTTAATTGTTTTATTTTAGATTGTGCGATTTGAGAGCTGGTAGATGTAATTAGTTCTCATTAAAATCAGAGATGGCAGCAATATAAATTTTTACATTAGCGCCTCTAGCGTGTGAAACGGGAAAATGTTACGCATCTCGTATCCATGACAGTTCTCTACTTGTCAACATCATTGTTGTGCATTGTCGCCAATTCGATTCTTGAAAACTCACTATGAAACAATGCAGAAGTCACTAGGTTCCTATCTTATGAATTTGACAATAAAAAAATGAGATTATTTTGTCGCTATGAATGTTAAAAATCCGCTAAATCCCCATATTAGCAATAGAAATTTTACCCACTAAACCCCTGATCACGGGCTAAACTAATATCGCTGATTACGTATATAGAGCTAACACTGAAAAAAGCCACATCTAGTGGGAAAATCGCTGCATTGGCGACACTGTTTCGTGCGGCTAGCGGACCGGTTGTGGAGGTTGCGTATGCCGATCGTATATTTGTAAATGGAATGTGCCGGTGATATATGTCTTCGTTTATAATATATATTGATATTACGTAGTGATATACACAAATAATTACAATAATGTGTGACAACTATCAGCAGTTGTCATGTTTAGAATGCATAATTATTAAACAGGTAATTACGTATTTGTAAGATTTCTTGTACACATGGGTTGTTGTGGTTATGTTCGAAGACTTACGAAAGGCGAAATTTATTTATTATTGAAGCTTTTCGATTGTTCGAAGTTAATGTTTTTTCAAGTAGAATGTGTGATAACGGAAAGCAATTATTACGAATCTTATGGTAACTTAATATCTAATGCTTCTGTTTTATTTTATGAGGTGTCGAATACTCAATGTATCCACATTAGGGGACCTTTCATTTTTGAGGCCTACTTTGTGTATTTTTAAGTCAAATAATGAGCGGCGATTATTATAGCGCACATTAATTTATTCGGTCAGATAATATTAAGGATGGGTACCTAATTAAATTAAGCACACGGTACAAAAGTGTGTGTGAGGTATTGCTCAATTACCTATGTAGGTCTATATTCCAACTTATCGATGGGCTAACTAGTGTCCAGTTAAATATTAGGGAAAGGATGGTAATAGCATAGTACTTTTCTACAACTAACTGACATTACATTTATTTTACTTGTAATATTATACTACTGTATAGGCCTATTTGTTAGGTAATCCTACCTGATTGTTTGCACATAGAGCAAACGGAATCTGCACAATCCTAGATCACCTATGTTGTAAATTTCGTAAAATCTAACACCTCTTGGTGAATCTTCGACTCCGCTACGCACAACACACGGGAAAAAAATACGTACTTATGTAATTGAAAATAATCTCAAAATTGTAACACACCACTATAAAGACATATGATCACTGCGAAAGTTATAAACCCATCCAGTCTGCCCCAAATAGGCTATTTTCACCCAAAATTATCACATAACCTGGTGATACAATCATTATGTTGCACTACACGAGAAAGCACTCCTTTCTTCGGTCCAGGGTAAATCACGAACCAAACCTGGCGCTGATCCTCGAACTTACGAAAACTCAATTCGTATTTATTTTTCCAGATATATATGTAAAGTTACCATCTCTCAAGTTTCAATTCATCATGAATTAACAAATTAGACGTCATTCCCGTGTGTGGTGTGTAGCGGGATCGACGATTCAGTTATGCTCTCCCCCTACCCCACAAGACTCAGGGTAAGGAAACGTCGGATTAGTATCTGAAAAGTCAGTAAACATTTTCGGGCACCACCACTATTAAGTGGCGGCCGGGTAGCTCAGTTGGTAGAGCATCTGGTTACGGACTGGAAGGTCCGGGGTTCGATTCCAGGTGGTGACAGGATTTTTTCTCGTTGCCAAACTTTCAGAACGGCTCCGAGGTTCACTCAGCCTCCTATAAAATTGAGTACCGGGTCTTTCTCGGGGTAAAAGGCGGTCAGAGTATGGTGCCGACCACCTCATTCTAGTGCCGAGGTCATGGAAAGCATGGGACTCTACCTCCATGCCCCCCAAGTGCCTTCATGGCATGTTATGGGGATACCTTTACCTTTTACCACTATTAAGTGGTCTGGGTTTTGTCAATCCTTGATCACATTACTGCAGTCGGATCAACAAAAATTGACTAGCAGAAATAATGGATAAATTTCAGAACACGGATGTCTTCCTTTTCCTCTTACTCCAAAATTCCAACCTTGTGCACACACAAATTATTGGCACTGAAAAGTGCCTTTTCGTAAGCATTCGGCAAATACAGACAAATCTGTTTTTCAGTATTTTATTATCCGTATGCTGAAATTTTCCCAATTTTTGTCTATTTATCTCGGGTAGAGACGAAAATCACGTCTTAAGGCTGGCATTTATTTTCCCCCTTGTTTTTGTTTTCTTCTTCTCTTTTCTTTCTTATATAAGTAATAAGTTCTAGAGCCCTATGTAGCATGTATGGGCGAATTCAGAAATGCATATAGAGTGTTAGTTGAAAGGCCGGAGGATAAAGACTTTTGGAGAAGCCGAGATGTAGATGGGAAGATGATATAAAAATTGATTTGAGAGAGATAGGCTATGATGGTAGGGACTGGATTAATCTTGCTCAGGATAGGGACTGATGGCGGGCTTATGTGACGGCGATAATGAACCTCCGGATTCTTTAAAAGCCATTATTTGTAAGTAAGTAAGTGGTTCTAGAGCCCACAGCCAAAAATTAAACTTATGAGTAAAATATACTCTCAATATTTGTGATAGCCTACTCTTTGTATGGTAATTATAGTCCACATCTTTAACGACGTGGAATGAACTAAATTAAAAGAAAAAGAAATGTTAGGAGGATTTGAACCTATGCCTGTCTCCAATTGTACCCATTGATTCCAATCAGTACTGTACCAGAATTCGAAATTTCCTTCTGTTGCTTCTCAAGAAGAATTTAGTGCAGTCGCTCTTGGTGCCTCATTTTGATTACTGTGACACTCTCTACACTGGCCTTAACAGGAGACTGACAGACAGACTACAGCGTGTTCATAATGCATGTGTTCGATTTATTTGCAACGTCCGTAGATCTGACCGTATCACACCTTCACTAAATATGCTGTCCTGGGTCCGTCTCAAAGAGCGAAGAACTATTCACTCTCTCACTTTACTCTTCAGTATTCTTCAAACCTCTAACCCTAGCTACCCAGCTTCTCGTTTTCAACATTTGTCCTCATATCACGAAATAGATACTCGCTCACAACACCATATCACACTCTCCATTCCTAAACACAGAACATCCTTCTATTCTTCATCTTTCACGGTCTCTGCAGTTCATCTCTGGAACTCTCTACCACAACGTGTCAGAGACTGTCGGACATTGTCTAGTTTCAAAAATAAATTAAAATTGCACTTTTTCAATTCAGATTCCTTTCAGTTATAAGCCCTTTTCTCTGCGACGGTTTTGTAAAAATATAGGCTATATATTTCTTTCCTTCCTTTCCCCTTTTTGTTTCTTTATCAGCCGATGAATTTATTAGCATAGCCATCTTATTGTGAATTTGATTTAATATTTGTATTTCTTTTCTTTTTTATTATTATTTTATTATATTCATTTTGTTATATTCTACCTTACATTTTCCATATTAACCATTTGTACTAAATGAGTTGCTTTTGCTATATTCCACTGTATTTTACTTTCTTTGTTCTATTATGGTATTATTTTCATGTTGTTTAGTGTCGATTTTATTATGCTATTATTATTATTTTTTTGTAATATGTTAGTATTCTGTTCTTTAACTTTTTGTTAAATTTTAACTGCTTGTATACTTTGTGACCTGGTAGAGTGTAAGAGAAGGCCCTATGGCCTTAACTCTGCCAGTATAAATAAAGAATTATTTATAAATTATTATTACCTCTAACCGCATAGCTATCACACAGCTCCCCAACTTGTTCTTTCTCTTTCTTCCATATTTGAATAAGGATCCGGTTAACATGTAAACTTACCTGAAATGCAGAAAACATGCTCGTGTGAACGAAATGATGGGAATCCGTCAAATAGGCCTACACTATCAAGAGTGCGCTCAGTCTTTTTTGGAGTGAATGTACTTACCTTGTATTCTATGTTTTAGGACTATGAAGAAAAACTCAAGACATTGGAACAGAGATTTCTCGTTTACAAGCAGAAGTTGATGCTTACAAAGTGAGTACTACATTGTTGCTATTGCACTGTATATTTTGAGACAGTTCATGATTCTCTTGGAAAATTTTCAGAATCTTCCATATACAGAGAGGCACACGAAAAACCAGCCAGTCCACACCTGTAGAGTAGTGGTCAGCGTGTCTGGCCCGGGTTCGAATCCTGGTCGAGGCAAGTTACCTGGTTGAGGTTTTTTCCGGGGTTTTCCCTCAACCCAATATGAGCAAATGCTGGGTAACTTTCGGTGCTGGACTCTGGACTCATTTCACCGGTATTATCACCTTCATTTCATTCAGATGCTAAATAACCTGAGATGTTGATACAGCATAGTAAAATAACCCAATAAAAAACCAGCCCGAGTACAGACTGCCCATTGTCGCCTGCCAATTTATCACCTATTGTTGCAAAGCTGTTACGACTATATTTTGTATTGTATTGTCAGTACAAAATCCGTGAAGACTTGGTTCTTACTTGTGAAGTAAATATCTCAGCGAGATGTAGGGCCTATTTGCTTCAAGAAAGAATTGCAATACTGGAGGCGTACATGTCTACCATTTCATTTAAGGAAACACGGGACATTTTTGCTAACAAGTCTAAGGGGAAGTAAGAAGTAGCGCAAATCATTGCAAAAAAAAAAAAAAAGCCACCGGCGTGGCTCAGTCGGTTAAGGCGCTTGCCTGCCGGTCTGAAGTTGCATTCGGGCGCGGGTTCAATCCCCACTTGGGCTGATTACCTGGTTGGGTTTTTTCCGAGGTTTTCCCCAACCGTAACGTGAATGCAAGGTAATCTATGGCGAATCCTCGGCCTCATCTCGCCATATATCATTTCACTATCATCAATCTCATCGACGGTAAATAACCTCGTAGTTGATACAGCGTCGTTAAATAACCAACTAAAATTTTAAAAAATTTAAATTGCAAAAAAAATGTAGAGAGAGGAGGAAGAGGGTGGATGTGTGTGCGTGTGTGTGTTTTTTTTTCTCTCTCTCTCCACAAGAATGGTTAATTCCTATGAACCTGATCAATTGTCATTACTGTTATTTTAAACCTGTAATTATGAGAAGGTCTTCAGATGTAATTTAATAAGGGTTTTATTCTTTTCTAGTGACCTGATCCAGAAATATTCTTCACAATGTAAAGGGAACAGCACATTACAGCAGCAGTTGAAGAGCTGCCAGAGCTTGCTCAAGCAGTACAAGAACAAGCTTGTAGCTTCCCTCTCTAAGCATGCACCGTTGGAAAAGGTGAGATCTCATCGTTTATTTTAAAAGGGGGATATTAATATTGGGAATTATTTACTTTAAATGATAGCACGTTTTCTGGACAAAATTTATTTATAACTCTTGATTTAACTTGGGGAATAGGGTAACTTAGTCTGAATAGGGTCAAAAATTACAAAAATCAAGATGATGCTTAACAACTTAGTATTTATTAAACATAAAATATACCAAAGTTTAGATTAGTCTTTAAACAACAAATCACATTAGTGTTAAATCCAATACTAACGAAAACCTATGAATGATATATGTTAATTTCACTCTACTGCACGACCCTATTCACCCTACCAAGTTAGGCTAAATCGAGTCAACCATTAGGGCGAATGGGGTCACTCTTACAATGCTCTTTTGGATCACCAAAAGCAAGAAATAAGTTCCAAATTTTAATAATTCAATCTGCATTTGCTATAAATGAACTTCTTCGTGGTACCATTCTTTTCCGCATCCCATGCATTGAATCCAGTCTCCAAGTTTCTCTCAGCGAGGATCACTGTATTTCACGGAACAGAGTGTACAGGTCCTTTTCTTGTTCCTGATTGAACGTTGTTTGACCACCTTTATTTTTTTAACAGCCTATCTTCACCGCTTTGCAGACGGCGCTGTAGGCATGAATGCGGAACTCCATACAGATTGGCTGCATGGCATTGACTCCCCTCTCGAAATGCCTTAATGGCTTTCTGCATTTCGTCTTCAGTCATTGCACGAGACGTATTGTTTATATTACTAGGCATGTGAGACAAATATATGAATAAATGGATTTAAAATCCATGTACAGACATTGACCCCATTTACCCGTAATTGTGTGACCCTATTCACCCGAAATATAGTGACATTAGAAATCATAGGTTGGTACTACTGACGTAACCTTTACAGAATCCTCAATGCCATAACCTATGCTATAAGAAATGCACTTGATTCTATGAACAATTCAGGGAAATTCTGAACTACGTTCATTGCACAATAATGGAAACCTTAAAAACGATAATTTAAAATACAGACTACAAATACTCTTACCTTTTACAAGTCTTCTTTCCTCCATTATTCACAGCTTTAACACAAACATTAACCACAAGCTTTGGCGCCAAACACATAGAAGAAGTTCTACTGATAGACGATAGATGGCACCACTTGATAGGAAACATTTATGCTTGCCGTGGGAAAGAAATTTCTGAAACTGACCCGATTCCGACTAAGTTATCTTACATACAAACTATTAAAATTGAGTATTTACCAGTAAGTAAAAGCCTGAATATAGTGTGGTTGTTGGGGGACATACGTAACCCCCACTTTATAGCTGAGGAAATGACAAGTCACATGGAGATGGGTAAAGCCGGTAATTTAATGCACTACAACTCTATACATGAATAATGTAATACATACCTACTGTAATATAAACTAAACTCACCAGTTATGCATTTTATTCTATAAAACTTGTTATTGTATTGATTTTAGCAATTGTTCATTTCACTATTTATAAACTATCCTGATTTTACACTGACTTAAAAAAGTCCGTAAGTTTTGTTTGGCAGACTAATGCCCGGTTGCTTCAATCTTGTTTAAAATGCTTTAATAGCTAACCGTGGTAATATCGTTATCACGTTTAAGGAGAAAATCTGTTGCACCATTACTTATCTAGGTTTCTTTACCGTAGTTACTTGGGGGCGGTTATCTTGCTGTTATTCGTATTCGCAGCAATTGAAACGTAGTATTCTGGTGGCAGTGATTGAAGGTTTTATTCTTTTGTCTGCCGAATTTGTGTAAACAGTAAAGGCCCATTCACAATGAAAATTAAACATAACCTAAGCATTAACATAAGAATGTAAATGTTACGGTAAAATCCATAGATATCTGTGATAAAATCACATCATTCATAATGGGGACATAAACATAACCTCAAAGATACTTTGTAACCATGGAAACATAACAGTGACACCATTTCCTCATATTCTGTCGTATACTTTAGCGCTCCACGATTGTGTACTGTTTGCATAAGCATGAAAGTTTGGAGTTCGCAATGTTAATGCGTGTTTATGTGAATCATTGTGAATGATCCCATTTGATAACCTGGTTGAAAACTTATGTGTTTATGTTACGGTTATGTTTAATTTTTATTGTGAATGGATCTTAAGCCTCAGCTCTTCCGTTTGCTTACAATTTCGTTAAATTTAGTCCCTATTATGGAAAGAAATCAAGTAAGAGCACCGAACTTCAGTAAATATGAAGTGGAAATGCTCATTGAGCTTGTAGAGAAATATACAGATTAATAGAAAATAAGACGGATGGCATTTCACTAAAAGAAAAGAACGCAACTTGGCGAAAAATTGCAGAAGAATTCGGTTATGTTCCTATTAACTTATATTTATTTGTATGTAACTATGTATTTATTTTGCTGTAGGATTGTAGAATTGATGTTATAACTTTACAGGTACACTACACAGGTATGATTAGTATAATGAATATTGTAGGCCTACAAGTAGTCGAAATCACAGCTATAGGCCTACCTACTTTTTAGTTATGTATTTAGGTACTGGGTTTGGATAAATTTCAGAACACGGATACCTTCCTTTCCCTTTACTCCAAAATTCCAACGTTGTGCACACAAAATAAATTATTGGCACTGAAAAGTGCCTTTTCGTAAGTATGATGATGTGCATTCGAGAAACACAGATAATCATTGCTTCATTTGTTGTCAGTGAGGTATCCGTATACTGAAATTACTATGTAGACTTGCTAAGACAACGAAATAGTGGAAACGTCGTTTTTTTTTCTTTCTTTTTGTGCTACCATCTGTTTCGGTCAACAATGATCAATTACGCATTTCCTGAAATTCCTTGAGCTGTTTTTTCTAATGGCACCTGTATCTTTTCGTAATCGAATTTCTTTTTAAAATGCAGAATCAGCTAAATCTTGAAATGGATCGCCCCTATCTCTCACTCTTCCATCTTCGTTTTCCAGATATTGCAAATAGGCCTACACAAGATGAGGTGCTAAATTCATATCGACGATTATTCTAATCACGGCTTCTGGATGCAAATGCATGCAATCAGCAATGTAGGTATTTAGGAGGACGTGATATATATATATATCTATCTCGCAGTCTGCATACACAAAAATTAAGAGGTCGGCTGATAACCATATTTAAAAGGCTTTTGCAATGCTGCTGTTAGCTTCTTAAACACTCGCCAACGACTGGTAAACTTTTAAACCCGGTTAAATGTCCAAAAACCCTTAAACGAGCTTGGTGTAACAGAAATTCTACTTAACCATGGTAGTTACCAATTTTATGGCGGTAAAGTCGTAACCGAGATTGAAGCAACCCACCATAAGTCACTGCGTTTCTTCTCCGCATATTGTTTCATATTAGAAATTCTGCGTGTAATTTCCTCCCGAGTGTCATTTATATTTATAACTGTTGCTCCAAGATATTTGATGAACTTTTCCATCTCTTCAAAAGATAAATTTCCAATTTTTATATTTCCATTTCGTACTATATTCTAGTCACGAGACATAATCATATACTTTGTCTTTTCGTGATTTACTTCCAAACCTATCTCTTCACTTGCTTCAAGTAAAATTCCCTTATTTTCCTTAATAGTTCGCGGATTTTCTCGTAACCTATTCACGTCATCTGCACACACAATTCCAAACCCTGTCTGTTATTCTGTACTTTCCTAATGGCATATTCTAGAGCAAAGTTAAAAAGTAAAGGTGATAGTGCATCTCTCCTCGTACTTAATATGCCATTCATAAAGTTTTAATTACTTTTTTTAATGATGCCTGAAATAATGTAATGATAAATTATTTTTTTTCTTTTTCATACATAAAACGAAAATGTTATGTAGCTTTAAAAAAAAAAAAAAAAAAACCTTCCGACTTTCTGTTTTTTAAACATGCTCTTGTGTTGTAATGAAATGAAATAATAGAGAATTCCTAAACCCCTCTTGCAGGCATTTTTTTTATTATTTTGTCCAGTTCTTGTTTCCTACTTAACAAAATTGCTGTTATTGTTTATAACATCCAAATTTTACATCTTGATTACACCACTTTTAACACTGTATATCACTTCAGAATATATATGATAAGAACTTTGTGTTAAATTTTAATGTACCTTGTTAACATGTTTCGACCTATTTTGGGTCATCTTCAGAACTGGTCGTTGTTGGTCTTGGCGCCTCTTGTTTCCTGTGAGGATGCGTTCGTAGTGTAGAGTCAAAGAGTGTATGTGTTTTGAAATTGAGTTGTATGTTGAGAATATCGTTGGGGTGTGTTTTCGTGTGTCTGTATATTTCATATTGTTCTAGTTCTATTGTTCACAAATGCCAACCACACCTACAGAAACATCAACACAGACATGGAAATACTGCACATCCAACCAAAAAGCCAGAAACTCAACACACTAGAACAATATGAAATATACAGACACACGAAAACACACCCCAACGATATTCTCAACACACAATTCAATTTCAAAACACATACACTTTTTGACTCTACACTACGAACGCACCCACACAGGAAATAAGAGGTGCCAAGACCAACAACGACCAGTTCCGAAGATTACCCAAAATAGGTCGAAACATGTTAACAAGGTACGTTAAAATTTAACACAAAGTTCTTATCATACATATTCTGAAGGGATCCAAATTTTCATAACAAAATAATTAAGAAATGAGACCTATTTTGACATAACTTTTACTTAAAATGATCCTAGGAATAAGGTGTTTAAGTGCAGGTCAAACTTTGTGAGTCCCTGCGTATATCTGTAATCCTTATGGTAAAAAATACGAGTGTTACTGTTTTGATTGGAATATTGTGTCTATATTTTATGTATAGTTATGAACATAACATTTTAAAATTTGGCTTCTTGTGCTGCAGGAACTTGAAGATATTAAGAAAGAGAGGGACAATTTGGCAGAGAAGCTTGAAGAAAATTCAAATATCTACAAAGCAACTGAAAAACACAACATCCAACTTAATAGCTATGTAGAGGATTTGAAAGATAACATCACTGAAATAGAAGCCAAGCTTGTAATAGAGAAAGGTAATTGTTTCTTAAATGTTTTCTGGAGATTTATATTTCTGTGGTCAGCGGCAAAAGGAACATAAGTAAAAAAATAATAATTTTTCAGGAAAGACTTTCTTTTTAATTTACTCTTAACTGAATATAATTGTAATAATGAAATTCATGTATGTTAAAGTAAGACCCTTTTCAATTTAAAATGCAAGAAAATTTATTATCTTTGGTCAGTGGCAAAAGGCACATAAGTGAAAAAATAATAATTTTTCAGGAGAGACTTTCTTTTTAATTTATTCTTAACTGAATATAAGTCATCATCATCATCATCCTTCACGAATTAGGCCTCTGTAGACCTGTTTCGGCCCCATCTAGCAGTCTTCTAAAAGGTCTTCCTGGTCGACGATGTCCTCTAGGTTTATACTGCATCATACTACTGAATCAAGAAATGGATTCGGAACACCTCAAAATCTGTGCTTCAGTGGCTGGCCATGTTAATATCTTTGAAAAATATTGGAGTGCAAGAGGTCAAATGACTTTATTGTCAAAAGCCTGGCATTAGAAAACAACAACAACATACTGCATCATAATTTTTGGGATTCTTGAATTTTCCATTCTTCTTACATGATCTAGCCAATTGAATTTGTATCTGCTGATTTTTTCTTCTACTGACTCTACTTCTAATTGTTCTAAAATTTCTTCATTCCTTTTTCGGTCTAAAAGAGTATATCCTGCTGTCCTCCTGAAAAATTTCATTTCCGTTGCTTTGATTCTGTTCATGTCTTTTTTCTTTAATGTCCAAATCTCGCTTCTGTATAAAAGGGAGGGTAATGCTAGTGCATTATATATTTTTATTCTTGTAGATTTTTGTACTAATTTAGCTTTTAATGTATTGTTTATTATTCCTAGAATTTGTGTAAATTTGGTGATTTTCTTGTTCACATCTTTTTCATTTTGATAAGATATTTCACAACCCAGATAATTGAAATTTTGTACTTGTTCGAGGCATTGGTTATTGTGTATTATCTTACTTCTGACTGGGTCTTGTCCTAAAAATGCCATTACTTTTGATTTTTGTGCTGAAATTTCCACCTATCTTAGGGAAAATTACATTACTTTCAAGCCTCAAACAAGCAGTATAAGGACTGAATATAAGTATAATAATGAAATTCATGTATGTTAAAGTAAGACCCTTTGCAATTTAAAATACAAGAAAATTTATTATTTCAAAAATTAGAAAAAATATTAGACTTATGTGATTAGGTACAACCACAGTCTACTATATACAGTCGCGAAGCTCAATATGTAGTAAAAACGCAAACATGGGTAGTTGCCCACCACTAGGATCGCTACTATCGCCTCATCATCGCAGATCTCTCTCCTAGCATCCGACAAAATATGTTACACTTTCGTTGTTGTGTTCTTTTGGAAAAATTAACACCTTCCTTCCATTATTGAAATATTAAATGCATAAAGTTAATTTATTACTTTAATGAAGTATATTAAATTCCAACATAAACTCGAATATACCTGCAAGAAATAAGTTAATATAATTTTTGTTTGTGCAAAACGAACTGAAATTTACTATAATAGCTTCACTCATTCAAGATTATAGCGATAATTAACTATGAAACCAATAAATATTAATTTGCATTTCTCTTTACAACAATAATAATGGAAATATGAATTAATGGAGTAACTTACGTGTACCGGTACTTGTAGTGTAGGCTTACGTAGTTAACAAAGTGGGATGAGGTTAAGCAATAATAATCACACCAGAATTGGAAATAAAACGTGATCAATAAATTCTATTGTAACAGACTTTTTCTACGTCTCTAGTAAAGCAACAAATAAAAATAACAACAAAATTAACAGCTATAATTAAAAACATATCCTTTGATGAAAAAAGCAGGCCTAAGCAATAATAATCCCACCAGAATTGAAAATAAAACGTGATCAATAAATTTCATTAAAACAAACTTAATTTTTCTACGTCTTTAGTAAAATAACACATAAAAATAATAACACAATTAATAGCTACAATTAAAAATATATCCTCTGAAAAAAAAAAGTAGATCTAACCTTTATTTCTCTGGAAATTTAGCAGCCTAAGTGACAGAACTTTAACCGGTATCTAATGTCCTTTCGGTTAGACTGAAACATTTCATTGTGAAATTTAAGGATATAATGTATTCTAACAGTCACAAAGAACTTCAAATAACAGTTTTGTTTCTGCACAGCAATCTTGTGGAAACCCAGGAACCTTTCTGAATCTTTCGGAAATCGGACAAAGGATAACTCTGGCCTCTTTCTCTTACTGTTGCTACAATTTATAGCACTACAAACATCTCCTCCTTGTCCCATATTATTATTCCAATTATTATATTTTAGCCATTAACATTTTCATTATAACCAATAACGAACATCTCACAAGCATCAATGTGAAATACGCAACGAGCTAGCACTCGATAGAAATACGACACAGTCCAAAGTCGACCATGGACAGTCTATTGTTTCTAGTTGCAAACCGCTTGGAGCGCTTAATCACGAGATTTGCAAAAAAACACCTCAAGCTTCGCGACCGTATATAGTAGACTGTGGTACAACAGAAAAATCGACTTTTTTACTTATGTACCTTTTCCCGCTGACCAAAGATTTGTTCTTAAAATTAAGTTATAAAACATCTCCTATAGATTTTGAACTGATGCATTTTCTCGTATGAGGTGTGTCCCTGCAATGCTTGTTTCATCTCATTGTCCTCCCAGTGAACATTTAGGAATATCAACTCTGTGTTAGTCAGTTTGTTACTGTATGTCTGCATTAAATTAACAGTGTACACATCCTGTCTAATGTTAAGCATATTTCGTAGTATGTCTTCTATAAGGTGAGCAGATGGAACAGTTTTTTGCCATGCAACTTTTGTCTCCTTTTTGAGTGCTTTGGTACAGAGTGTTATGTGAGGATCAGACTTCAGTCCTGTCGCATCTACTTTTCCTTGAGTGTTGTGTTACTACAAAGGGTAAAGTATTTACTCCATTTATCCCAATTTGGAAGCCTTAATTTTTCATAGGTTAAAAGGGCTTGTGTTTCAAGATCTGTTACAACTGGTTTATTAGATGTGATTATTTGCATGGCTTCAATTGGAGTAGTTTTGATTGCACCAGTGATGAGACGTAAAGCTTGGTTTTGAGTGCTTTCTAATATCTGTTTATTTGTGGTTGATGAGGTTATTAGTGCTTCACCACAGTACGTTAAGATAGTACGTTACATTGAGGACCCAAAACGGATACATACAAAAGGTAGAAAAGCTTAAACAAAATCTAGAAATACCAAGTGAAAAGGAAAACTTGCTGTCTCGATATAATCCACTTAATAACTTCAAAGTAGACTGCTGCCTTGATCTTGATGAAGCCTTCAACAAAAAAGATATAAATCCAGAAGTAGCAAAAGCCATTGCCCTACAAACAATTAATAGAAAATATCCACAGAAGGACTGGTTGTACATTTACACTGATGGATCTCTCATGGATGAAAATGAAGGAATTGGAGCAGGAGCTACTTGCCAATACTTTTCTCTTTATAAAAATGTTGGCAAGTACACAACAAATTTTGATGGTGAAGTTGAAGCCATTTATACATCACTTCAAAATGTATTTGTTTGGCTAAACCAGTGCAAAAACATAATCATCCTGTCTGACTCCAAAGCTGCAATCCAGTCCATCAGCTCAACTACATCCCCTAAAATGGAAAAAGTAAAAGAAATTCATTGCATGGTAAAACAAATTCAAATGCTAAATAAAAAAGTGGTCTTCCAATGGATCCCGGCCCACTGCGGACTGAACGGTAACGAGAAAGCAGATATGTTAGCAAAGAAAGGAACTTATATCAACTTAAAAACAAATTTCAAGTTCCCATATGAATCTATAAAGCGAGTCATAAAAAGAATAAGTTACAGCGAACAGGCAAAACATCAAAATTCAAAATGGAAAGAATCATTCAAAGATCCAAAACTAATTCCTGATCTACCTCGAAAATCTGCCGTGGCCATGTTTAGATTGATTACTGGTCATGATTGCCTCAGTAAACACCTCCATCGTATTGGAGTACTGAATTCACCTAAATGCTTACTGTGCACCAGAGAAGAGGACATGGAGATGGAGCACCTGGCTAATTGTGAAACTCTTAGGACATTTGTGGACCTTCCATCAAAATATTGGGAAGCAAGAAGGATGATGACTTCATTGTTAAATCCAGAGCATTAGACACACACACACACACACACACAGGATAAAGTGGATCATTTAAAGTATTTACATAATTCACGTGTGTTATAGTGAGGATCACTGAAGTGTACTTCCTAAAAATCTAATTTGGCCATGTCCTCATGTTGCCAACTAATACCAGATACAGTAGAGTCCCAGAAACTCGACATTTCGTAAAATTCGACATCTGCAGAAGCTTCTCTATTTTTTCATATCAGATAAATTATGAAATAAGAAACATGAAAGGAGCCAAATACAAAAAAGTCAGCAAAGCGTTGTATCTATAGTTCAGGCAGCAAAGAGAAAATAAACAACGATTACAGGACCCATATTGCAGGAGAAAACTCGCAAGTTTTATGAGCAAGATCAGGCAACTGAGTGTAGTGAAAAACTTTCTGCCGACATGGAAAGTGTTCACACATTTAAAGTACATTTTCATAAACTTATTCAAGAAGAGGGTCTTACCAGAGATCAGATTTACATTTGTGATGAGACAGGTTTGAATTTTCGAATGCTACCTTCGAAAACTCTTGCATCTGGTGATGAAAAATCTTCCCCAGTGCGCATACCGAAATGTTAGATGTTTGACAATGACATCAATAGACCCATGGAACTTTTTTTTTTCCAGCCATTTAATATTGACGCGGTCAATAAATGACATTTTTAAGTAGTTTGTGGTATTTTATTATTTCATAAACTAACATATTACATATCCAGTCGTCCACACCTGTGGAGTAATGGTCAGCGCGTCTGGCCGCGAAACCAGGTGGCCCGGGTTCGAATCCCGGTCGGGGCAAGTTACTTGGTTGAGGTTTTTTCTGGGGTTTTCCCTCAACCCAATACGAGCAAATGCTGGGTAACTTTCGGTGCTGGACCCCAGACTCATTTCATCGGCATTATCACCTTCATTTCATTCAGATGCTAAATAACCTAAGATGTTGATACAGCGTCGTAAAATAACCCAATAAAATAAAAATAAAACATATCCAGTTGAGTCCACACTTGTGGAGTAACGGTCAGCATGTCTGGCTGCAAAACCAGATGGCCCGGGTTCGAATCCCGATCGGAGCAAGTTACCTGGTTGAGCTTTTTCCGAGTTTTCCCCTCAATTCAATTTGAGCAAATGCTGGGTAACTTTCTGTACTGGACCCCGGACTCATTTCACCGGCATTATCACCTTCATTTCATTCAGACGTTAAATAACCTAAGATGTTGATAAAGCATCATAAAATAACCTACTAAAATAAAATAAAGTGACTTACAAGAAGCAATGGATTGAGATCGTCTTAAAATCTGTCCTTCAGTAGCTCATCTTTAAAATATCTATGAAAAATATTGGAGTGCGAGAGGACAAATGGCTTTGTTGCCAATCGTCCAGCATTAGACAACAACAATAACAACACAATATTGAATAAAAATTGGGTGCAAATTTCGTAGTTTTTTTTTTTTTTTTTTTTTTTTTGCAATAGATTGGGAATATTTCGTGGTTATTGACATATTTGGTACAATGATCCAAATTTCGCGTTATTTAGCGAATTTGTTTTGCTTAAATATGGTATTTTATGTACTTACAAGGGTGAATGTAACAAAGAAATTAATTCTAGCACACCGATATATCGCTTCCTAATTAATAATCAAAAATATATTCAGTAAGAGCACTTAACCTAGTAATTGGTTCAGTTTTATTAGTCTGAATTTCTGTATTGATTACAGATTTATGTTTACAATTTCAGACCCATGTTTCAACAAATTCTGATGGTGATGTTTGAGTTTCAACCATGTTGTTATTTGAACTGTGAAACTTATCACTATTGTCTGATTCTGTCGTATTACTGCAATATTTCGACAACTTCGAGCATATTTTTAACACTGTTAAACACGTTGTTTCAATAGTGACAAGTAAACACAATATAGCACAAACACACGCTAGAAAAATAACGTACATAACATAATTTGGGGCCACATTATGCTTGACAATTGTCTCCACTTTCGATTTGTACCATGATGTTATCCTGTTGACATTGCATTTGCTTAAAGTGGTTTCGTTACAGCAAGGAATGTTAATGACACATGAATAAATACCAATAGAATTGTTTCCGCCATTGTGTATTGTTAACATTGATGAGCACTCGAATTCTTCTCCTGGTTCAACGCAGACTGAACTCACGTTTAAAGCAGTCGAATTGTAGAACCAGTTGATCACACTGTTGATGAGATTAACCTTGTAGCCAACGACATCAGCACTGCAAGTTAGGGTTAGATCTTGTTCTTCTACCATATGCTGCATTGTGATGGGTGATTCGGGTGGTAATGATGCTGCAACGTCGGTACACAGACTGGGAACTTGTCTTGAATATATACCACCCAGATTCGTATTCAGTTGAGAAATGACTTCACTCTCCATAATTGTAATTGCAGTATGTGCGGTGTGTGAAAGATATAACAGCAAAAGAAATATTAGGCCTACAGCGCTAGTTATAGCTTTGTACATCATCTCTCCTAACATTAAACGCACAGTGTGTGTGAACTTATAAGTCTGAAATTGCTGATAGTCTTGTAGTCTTGCTTTATTCATGCTTGTGTAAACATTTCAAGGGTTGTTAGAGGTAATTAGCCATTGTGTGTACTTAGGATTGACCTCTGTACCCATTTACTCACCCTTTACTTTGTGGCTACAAATTCTTCTCTAGGTCTCGTTTCTCTTATCTTCTGTCTCGGACCTATTGTGTAGATCAGCTGTATTCAATCGTTTTTGCTATCATACTCCCAAAACATATTTTTACCCCCAAACTACATTGCAATTATATAAGAACTGCAAACTAAGTTCATTAGACGTCCAAATAAACATTTTTCAGATTTATTTTCAATGAAGAATAACAGACATTCTGAAAGTTATTTGCTTCCATAATAATGAAATATGCTTTCTCTCGAGCCAATACAGAAGAGAACCACGCATATAAATATCTACACCACACCGCCATTAAATATATGAAAAAGACCCAACCCCACTTGATTAATAACTATAAAAATATTTGATTTTTAATAATATTATTATATTACATAAGTTTTATAGCTTTCAGTAACATACACTATATATACTATATAACCGCCACTCAGTAAAATACAGAAATCAAAATCTAATTTAAGTTATTCTCTACAGCTACTTACATAACCCCAAAACGTTTCACTTTCATATCATCAATAGCATTAATATGTATAATTAATTAAAAATAGTCACATCATGGCATTAACTACAGTAATATTTCATTTCTAATGGTAATAATGTCATCAAACCACCTCAAGTTTTGTAGTTTTTAATATCCAATACACAGCTGTACCCAGAAAATTACACACCACAGAATCGAACCTGTATATTATTTTTAGTAAGTTAAGTTTTTAATAACCAATTTAATTGGAGCTCTAAATATGTCAGCATTCTTGCAGACCATGGCCTTCGTGTAATATTGTTTACTGTAGTGTGTGTTTTGTTTTATTCTGAAATGCAATTAACTAGTTTAGCTAGTTCTCAAAACTGACGACAAATGGATTTTGGAAAATAGGAAAATTATGTTGAAAAATTGACATTTCACTGAAAACTACTATTTTTCTGAAAAACTTTGAGTTCCAAGTTTCAAAATGAGGGGTCATTTATTAAAATCCGTTCAGCCATTTTCCCGTAATTTCCATTACCAGTTCAAATTATATATATAGATTAGCAAAAGACTATGATTGATGTTGTACTAAAAATAAATTAAATTATTATTATTATTATTATTATTATCATTATTATTATTATTATTATTATTATTATTATTATTATTATTATACAGTGGGGGCGGCCGGGTAGCTCAGTTGGTAGAGCAGCTGGCTACGGACTGGAAGGTCTGGGGTTAGATCCTAGGTGGTGACAGGATTTTTTCTCGTTGCCAATCTTTCAGAACGGCCCCGAGATTCACTCAGCCTCCTATAAAATTGAGTACCGGGTCTTTCCCGGGGGTAAAAGGTGGTCAGAGCGTGGTGCCGACCACACCACCTCATTCTAGTGCCAAGGTCATGGAAAGCATGGGGCTCTACCTCCATGCCCCCCAAGTGCCTTCATGGCATGTTACGGGGATACCTTTTATTGTACAGTGGTTATTGATGCAATAATAATAATAGTAATGATTTACGTAAAATGTTATTCAAGCAAAGAAAAACAAGAGTTGATAGTGCAAAAGAAACTATAATATAATGAGATAAATTATCAACAAGTATAATAAAATAAATGTGTCAGCGTTTTTACATACGTAATCAGAGGAATGTGTACACCTTGAGACAAACCCGCGTACCCCTGAGGGTATGTTTACCATAGATTGAATACCACTGGTGTAGATTATGAATGTGAAAAGAAATAAATCTAAAATACACGTAAATATGCAATTAAATAAAACGTGTGTGTGTTGTGTCTAATGCTTATCCACTTCACTTGCGTGATTCGGGTTACGCATATTGCGGATAGATGGCAGGACTGTGACCCATTTTCAAGTTGCACACCACTTCGGTGGGCCATGTTATGCATGATGTGTATCTGTAAAGCATTATACCATTGTTTTTAGCCTATACTATCTTATTTTCTGTTTTATTTTTGTAATGAGTTGGCTTCATATTTACCTTTATGAAACTTCTACATCTGTCGCCAGTGGCAGTTTCATTTCGTAATAACAGAAACCAGGGAGAAAAAAAATCGTAATACTTTGTTTATTATCGCCGCGGCCTCATACTTAACATGCGGGCATCATACAATAACGTGCGGTGTGCTTTTAAAACATGATTTTGCCGACCGATTGTTGCTCTGTAGGTTTCACTCTAAGCGTCACGTTGTCACGTCTATTTTCTCGATAAGAATAAGCACTAGTTTGTTATATTGGTAAATGGATATTATTATTATTATTATTATTATTATTATTATTATTATTATTATTATTATTATTATTATTATTACTACTACTATTATTATTATTGTTTCATATACACTTGGAGTTTTCTGAGGTTTTCCCCCAACTGTAAGGCGAATGTTAGGAAATCTGTGGCGAATCCTCGGGCTCATCTCGCTATCACTGATTCCATCGACGCTAAATGAGACATCGTCGTTAAATAACCAACAAAAATTATATCAATATATAATTTAGGCCTATATTCTCCGTTACTCATTTGACTTTCATAATAATTTTCGTACTCTGGAGAGGATTCAATACGTGATAAAATTACATAGATAAAATACAATAAATAAAATCTTCAGAATTAAAATTCACTAATAATAAAGTGCTTACATATTTTTTTTTTAATTTAAAAGTGTTTGAGTGAATTAGATTTTGAATTAAATAGATGAGGATATTTATTTATTAATAGTTTCATTATGGCGCTTTAATAATGAGAATGACAAAGCCGAATTGTGTTACTTTTACATAATCTGAATTAACATGTTTGATTGTTACTCGCATAAAATAAACTTTTTTTTTTCTCTTTCTAAATCGACAATCGCCAACTTCTGGACAGCTGTTGCGTTTGAATGTATGCTACTATAAAAATAGTA
The DNA here is from genome assembly GCA_025594305.2 of Periplaneta americana. Lineage (NCBI taxonomy): Eukaryota > Metazoa > Arthropoda > Insecta > Blattodea > Blattidae > Periplaneta > Periplaneta americana. The sequence continues at coordinate 3,308,501 of JAJSOF020000011.1, forward strand.
TTCACGTTATGTTGTATTATAGCCATTATAGCACAGATCACATACAGACTGAATCCTTAGAAAAATTCTCGCATGAATAAAAAATTTCGTGAAATATAACTGTTATAACTAAACAAACAATTTAAGTTTCAAACTTAATTTTTGTTTTTACTACCCGCGTTGGTATTTTATTAATTTGTCAGTGAAGGACGTATTTATTGTCTTTCTTTATTAGGCCTATATGTGATGTTTATTATATTTATTATTACTAGTTGACAATTACAACTACTTACAAACAATGATGTAAGAATTGTTTCAAATAAGCGGTTGACCGGTTAGCTCCATTTGGTTGTTTTCTATTGGTTATTGCCTAAGATACGTTAGTAACACTCTTCGTTCGATGTAAACCACGGTAAAGTTCGTCATTCTTATGTTGAAGAATCGTGCCAGGGTTTATTTCAACTACAGTTTTATTAATTTAGAATTGAAGTTTATAGTAAATAGAAGAATAAACTCTTAAAGTAAGTAGATTATTATCTTTCACTTACAGGTACTGTACTTCATTGTCACGTCAATTTTAAACTTTGCTCGTTAGGTGTGAGGTATGAGTGTTACAGAATTATTTTAATCCCCAGAGTTCGCTTTTAGCATTAAAATAGTGATAAATATAAACCCTTTTATTTATTGCTTATTAAAATTGTGCCATATTAAGAAGCACTCCAGTGTTATTATAATGAAACAGTAACATTTTTTTATCAACAGCCATGATAGGCTTTAATTTTCTCACAAAGTCGTTTAAATCGTCTTTGGTAATCTGTTGTCACCATGATAGGTGTTGTATCCGATGTTCGAGTGTTCAAAACCCGGCTAAGGACAATATAGTCTATTTTGAAGGACAATCCTTAGCAAAACTACCTGTGGGAAGGAAGTAAAGTTATCGATTCCGTGTCGTAGATTTATGACATGTCCTGATAAAGGGTTCCAAGCAGAATTTGTCGTCCATTTCTCGTAATTCTCGCCCACGTTGCAATTCGATGCTGGTTAACCTCCGCAATTATTGGAAACTTGTTAAATAGAATACGGTCACTGTAGAGTGTCCTCTGCCCACTGAACGAATATTGGTTAAAGGAGCGTTGAGCGACTTTCGCCGATTTTGGAATAGACACCGACGCACTTAGGTTAGGTTAGGTTTTTATTATCCCGTCAAGATGTTTAGGATTAGTGTAAAACTGGCCTATGTCTCCTATAGTGGGCGGGACATAAGCAACATTCATCTATTTATTATTGGTTATTTAACGACTCTGTATCAACTACTCGGTTATTTAGCGTCGATGGAATTGATGATAGCAACATGAGGCCGAGGATTCGCCATAGATTACCTGACATTCGCCTTACGGTTGGGGAAAACCTCGGAAAAACACAACCAGTTAATCAGCCCAAGTGGGAATCGAACGCAATTCCGGATTGGCAGGCAAGCACCTTAGCCAACTGAGGAGTTGTTGTTGTTTAGTCAACTGTCTGAAGACAGGTCTGAACTTCATAAGTGATACCAACAGTACACCACTTATGAGGCAGCTAGGCCAGGAGATAATGGAGTAGGATGGCCAGTAACATATCAACCAGAACCTTAATCAGAGGCAAATGAATTATAATTCGTACTGTACTACAGAGACATTTTGACGTGAGAGAAGAAAACGGCAGTGACTGATGGCCCACTGATAGTGTGGTTTCTGGCAAGTGCATAACCATTTCTCCGGCACTTCTACAATACATAACAGTACAAACAATAATTTGGACTTAACCATGCTCATAGTCTTTGCTGAAAATAGTCCCCATTTGCTGCCACAACTGACATCTTCTGATAAATGAATGAACAACACTCTGAAGTTCCACATCATTGATAGCCTCGATTTCTTCTCATAAGTTATATAGTCTTTTAGTTCATCTATAGGATGAGAATTTTTCCTATAAACCCTACTTTTTAGTGTTTCCATAAATAAAAAATCACAGGGTGTTGAATCTGGGTTTTGTCGATCCCACAAATTATTACTTACTAGTCTCGAAATTTACGTCTTGTTTTCACACACGACTTTCTGTCTTTTATGTAGTACATATACACATGTTCACTCAATGAGAATTTGTTGGTAGGCATTACCTAAATACACAATAATCATAAACTTTATACACTTGAAGAATCAAGACTTTTGTTACACTACTTGTGATTACAGCGACTGCCATATGGCGACTGAGTACTGTGCCGCACCTCTAACAGACTGTGCAGGGAGTGGGCCGCCAGTAACCGCCATTTTTTCGCCTCATGTCATAAAAATGTCTCCGTAGATTAAAGTGAATTATTAATACATAGTGATGAGAATCATGTTTTTTCCACTCATCATCTCTTAAGTAACAATACTACAGTGTGTATACTAACTGGCTCTGCAGGAGAAGTGGCAAGCAGAATACGGGGATTCGAGCAGTTGTGTTGGTATCGTGCAGGTAGAGTCAATGACCTTAGCCGCATTGAATGGTGGGGGGTGGAAGAGAGCAAGAGAAGAGATGTAACATTCCTTTGTGTTCAAAGTAGATGCTACACAGTACCAACTTTACATCGCTGCCAGGTCGAATACTGCTGCTTGCTTCACTGAGGAGCCAGTTAGTATACACACTACTACTACTATTGGGCTGTGCTCACCTCTGGTGATCCGAGGTCCGCAGGATATACTCAGGAGTTTTGGATGTCAGCCGTGATTTATTCTTGATTCTGCCTTCTGTCAATTACTAATGTATAGGGCTAGGATTTTGATGACTTATAAATCATGAAAAAATGTCTTAAAAACAATGCATTTATGACCTAGGTAAAAATCTTTCAAAAATGCCCTAAAAATTGATCTTACATAATTGGCTTAGTAGGAAAAGAGGTTTTGTACTACTTAAAATTTAGACTAGTAATTAAATTAAATTCTTGTACCAACATTTAAGTTTATTTAATTTTACACAATTTTTTCTAAGTGGTACCTGATGTAGTTTTCATGTAGTCCACCACAAGGCCACTCTTATCAGGTATTAGCAGGTATAGAGGAGTCTATATTGAAGGTGTGGTTGGAGTGTACTACGTTAAAATGGCAATATTTGTGTAGAAAAACTATTAAAATATTATACAAAATAATGGGTATTAGCCACCAGCATAGCTTGGTTGGTTACGGCGCTTGCCTGCCGATCCAGAGTTGTACTTGGTCGCGGGTTCGATTCTCGTTTGGGCTGATTATCTGGTTGGGTTTTTTCCGAGGTTTTCCCAACCGTAAGACAAATGTCAGGTAATCTATGGCGAATCCTCGGCCTTATCTCGCCAAATATCATATCGCTATCACCAATTCCAATGATGCTAAATAACCTCCTAGTTGATACAGCGTCGTTAAATAACCAAGTAAGAAAATGGGTATTACAGGACAAAATATGTAGACAAAATATCAAAAGAAATAAACATTAATTTGCATTAATAATGGGGATTTATAGCCAAAATTAAATGAAAATGCCTCAAAAATGTCCGAAAAAAACAAAAGATGCTCTTATGAGTTGAAACAGGCAAAAAAATGCAGAAAAATGCCCTAACAAATGTGTCTTAAAACACTCAGTTTATCACATAACATATAAATACTAAAGCAGATATGTCTCTAGCTTACTAGAAAAAAGATGCAATTTCATCAAAATCCTAGCCTTACTAATGTATATATGAGCTACCACCACTGTTTTCTGTCTTGTGTCAAATTCTTTAGTCTTTCCATATCCAATAAGCCCATGTCCTGTGGACTTCATCAAACCATTCATCTTCAGTCTTTGTTTCAAATTAGATTTTTGAGCAGGCTGTTACTGTGGGCATATGGAAAAGAAGCTATAAATGTTTCTAGACCTATATTTATATGAACATTTTTTTAATGTTTGGTCAATAGGAATGCACTCGAATATTTAACATCATTTTAAATAAGACACTCTGTATTTCCGATGTCTGACTTCGTACAAAATATATCTAATGTTATTATTTGTTTCAGAATCAGTTTCAAATTTGAACCAATTGTTGAAAGACGAAAAAGCTGCAAGAGTAATTTTAGAGAAGAAAAGGTTGAAGACTTTACTAAATGTTATCAATCTTGCAGATTTCATGCAGAAAGAAGGTAATTCTTTTCTTTAAACTTACTGTATGTTAGAATAATTATTAAATTGTGTTCCTGATTTAGCCTCTGTCTGTGCATCACTTGGAGAAAAATTATGTAAAGAACAACATAGTGTAGCTTGGAGCAGCAGCATGCAACTGTGTTGATATAAACTACTTATCCCTGCTCATATCAGTTTTATAAAAACATTGAAATGCGATTTTGTATAAGTCTGCATGACTTTCTGCATTTTCAGTTATGTATTTAATCTAAAACACGCCTTACCTTTGTGTTAGTGCGACCAAAGTTATTGATTTGTATGACTTGCAATATATTGTTGCTAATATAAAATTTCATTATTCAAAACAAAGCACGGAAATAAAAGCGGGATAGGTTTTTTTTTTATAATTCCCTCCCAGCACTTTCCAGCAGCGGCAATTGAGATAACAAGGTTGTGTAAATCTATTATAAAATACAGCAGCCCACATTTTGCTCTGTCTCTCATCAACTTTTAAAGCTATCCATTTGAAATGTTTTAAAACAGATTAAGGAAACTCTGATGAACATAACCTGTAAATTGTAATATTCTAGCGAAGATATAATAATTTTAATAAAATATTTTAGAAAAAGTCTTGTGAAAAAAAAAAAAAAATAAAAAAAACACCGAGTCATATGTCCCAATTTTTCTTCTAAATAAGTGTGAGGATTTGAATTTTTTTCCTCCTCTCCCACAGTTTCCTTACAAATGGTTTTTAGAGAATCTGGAGGTTCATTGCTGCCCTCACATAAGCCCGCAATCTGTTTCTATCCTGAGCAAGATTAATCCTGTCCCTACCATCATAACCCAACTCCATCAAATCCATTTTAATATCCTTCCATCTACATCTCGGCCTCCCAACTAACACTCTTTATGAATTTCTGGATTCACTATACATGCTACATACCCTGCCCATCGCATACGTCTGGATTTATTGTTCCTAATTATGTCAGGTGAAGAATACAATGCGTACAGTTCTGCATTGTGTAACTTTCGCCATTCTGCTGTAACTTCATATTTCTCAACCTCAAATATTTTCCTAAGCACCTTATTCTCAATACCCTTAACCACTTTTTCTCTCTCAAAGTGAGAGTCCAAGTTTCACAACCATACACAACATCCAGTAATATAACTGTTTTATAAATTCTAATTTTCAGCTTCTTTGAGAGTAGACTGGTTGACAAAAGCTTCTCAACCGAATAATAACAGGCATTTCCCATATTTATTTTGCGTTTAATTTTCTCTCTGCCATTTATATTTGTTACTGTTGCTCCAGGATATTTGAAGTTTTCCACCTCTTCAAAGGATAAATTTTCAATTTGTAATATTTACATTTCGTACTCTGTTCTGGTCACGAGACATAATCATATACTTTTTTTTTAATTATTATTTACTTCGAAACCTATCCCTTCACTTCACTTGCTTGAAGTAAAATTCTCGTGTTTTTCCCAAATAGTTTGTGGATCAAAGGTAAGAAGTAAAGATGATAGTACATCTCCTTGCTGCACTTTTTCAGCTACAAACATTATTTAATTTTGTTAATTAAAGTTATTTTCCTATGTTACTCTGTAAATGAAATTAATGTAATTTTTCAAATTAAAAAAAAAAAAAAAACTTTAACTTTAAATCCATTCCTGACTATCCTTAAATTGCTTCTTCCCTCGTTATCTTGTCAGTAAAGTATCTGGTCACATACAAAGCCCTTACTGTGCGACAGAGGCTGGTATAGTACCATTGGAAACCGGGCTTTGTCATGAGACAGTGTTAAAGAGAATAGGTGGAAGATGGAATAGTTCTATGATTGTTTTTATTCATTACAAGTTTTGATAAATGCATCAGAATTTGAATTGGTATAGAAAATTGGTTTGCAGATCATTCTAGTTGTTGTTGTGGCTGTATGGTTGATTAGTTTATTTCTTTCAGGACGAATTGGTCCGCAACATAAAAGAATGTTGTCTAGATGGCGTGGAGAGTTGAACAGTACGGAAAATGGAGAAGGTGACTTTTCTGAAGATGAAGGAATTTTCTCTCCAGAGTTGGCTAGTGTCTGTTCGTCCAGAGATACAGGTGTTGGATCATTAACAGAGCTGTTGTCTGATGATGATCAAAGCTCTGTTACATCTGTTAGTTTGGACACAAGCAACAATAAATTTCATAGTGGTAATTATGAAACATATCTAACATTAGTGTCAGAGTATGTATTTTCTTGTAAGTTCAATGGAATGAAGAATGCCATCTTTGTATATACAGGATTAGTTAAAAGTCCCGCACCACCTAAATAACTTTTGAAGCATGTGGTTCAATTGGGCTATTTTACGACGCTGTATCAACATCTAGGTTATTTAGCGTCTGAATGATATGAAGGTGATAATGCCAGTGAAATAAGTCCGGGGTCCAACACCGAAAGTTACCCAGCATTTGCTCGTATTGGGTTGAGGGAAAACCCCGGAAAAAACCTCAACCAGGTAACTTGCCCCAACCGGGATTCGAATCTGGGCCACCTGGTTTCGCGGCCAGACGCGCTGACCGTTACTCCACAGGTGTGGACATGTGGTTCAATGACATGAAACTTTGTATGTGGGGATAACCATTTACTAAGAACTCAATAATGGTATTACCAAGTTTTTCTACTTCCGATTTAACCGGAAGTAACTCCAACTCTCTTATTTTAAATGGAACACCCAATATATATTTTTCTTTTTGAATAAAGCTCATTAAGAGCTTTTCAAAAATTACCCACACTTGATACTTCTGTACAAATTCAGTGTTGCTAAGTCAAGAAAACAGAAAAGTGTATCGAATATTAAAATAATAAATGCACTGCCTAAATAACTTTTGAAGCATATGGTTCAGTGATATGAAACTTGGTATGTGAGCATAACCATATACTAAGAACTCAATAATGGTATTACCGAGTTTTTTTCTACTTCCGGTTTAACCGGAAGTAACTCCAACTCTCTTATTTTAAATGGAACACCCAATATATTTTTTTTATTTTTGAATAAATCTCATTAAGAGCTTTTCAAAAAGTACCCACACTTGATACTTCTGTACAAATTCAGTGTTGCTAAATAAAAATGGAAGTGGTGCAAGATATTCCTAAAGCCTGGTTAAATCATTCCTTAAATGGTTTCTGTGATCGAGTGACACATTGTAAAGCAGCTGAGGGCTACCAATTTGAACACATAATTTAGAAGGTGAGCTAGCTTTGTTTTGTTTTTGTTAAGGAAGGAGTATTTTATTATTTTAATATTCGATACACTTTTCTGTTTTCTTGACTTAGCAACACTGAATTTGTACAGAAGTATCAAGTGTGGGTACTTTCTGAAAAGCTCTTAATGAGCACTATTCAAAAATAAAAAAAATATATTGGGTGTTCCATTTAAAATAAGAGAGTTGGAGTTACTTCCGGTTAAAAAACTCGGTAATACCATTATTGAATTCTTAGTATATGGTTATCCTCACATACCAAGTTTCATGTCACTGAACCTTATGCTTCAAAAGTTATTTAGGTTGTGCGGGACTTTTAACTAACCTTGTGTAATAAATTAACATGAAAAATATAGGAATTTTGCCAGGACTTCAGGAAAAAAACCTGTAAGTGTGGAAGATATATAGAGGTTTTACTGTAATAATTAGTAATGTATGTGGTTTCTGAACTTATGAAGTCCAAAATCTTCTGTAATAGAAAAAAATATAGTAAATCAGCATTCAAAAATGTGATTGAAGCTGTTCAGTGCCTGACACTTTGAAGTGTTGGCATTCATCTTTTTACTCCAATATATTTTTTATAGGTGGTTTCAGTTTGAAGGACTGGACTTTTGGTGAAATGTTGACAGTGTGTTTTCTAATTTATTCTGCATATGATACATAGAAGCATAATTCTATGTTAGTGCTTTACCATGCAGTCATGTCCGGTGGACAGTTTAAGGCTGCTGCTCATTTCCTGGGGTGCATTTGGTATTATGTTTGGTTTATGGCGTACCTCTCCTTTATTTTTTACCATTGCAGCTTTAAATGTTGCGTTTATTATATACAATATTTTGACGGAATAAAATGGTAACTTAACTTGTCTGTGATCTATACATACCAGAATGTGCTGCCTTTTTTATCCAGCGCCTTTGCAGTTAGAAAGTATTGTATGGGATATGAAATACGTTCTGTTTTTTAACTAATCTTTGCTTATGATATTTTATGATTTCAGCCTTGAATTCATTAGATATCACTTGCAAACCACTTGCTACACAAAAAAAGAAGAAAGGACATCCTAAAAAGGACAAGAAACTATCATCAGGTCCTGTAGTTCCAATTAATTTGGAAATGAATAATGAAATCACAATTGGGAGTGATAGAATTCAGATGAATAAATCATCAGCAGTCCTAAATAAAACAACTTCCACTAAAACTTCAGCCAGCTTCAAGAGTGAGGTGACCAAGGACGAGGGGAGCATGATGTCAGATTCGATTTCTGTATGTGGCGGTCTGCCTTCCCTGTTTGACCCAGATAATCCACTGTCTCCACATAAAGAAACAGAATCTCTCCCAGACTTAGATTTTTCTGACACAAAAGCCACTGTAACAGAGATAAAATCTTCCGAAGTTAATTGTGTTTACGAATTGGAACATATTTTTGAAGAAATGAGAATTCCTGGAGTATTATCCCCAATGTCTCCAGATACAAAACTTTTGAGAAATGATGGTAAGTGTTTGAGATGTGCTTCAATATTATGTTGCTATCATGGACTATACATTTTATCAACAGTAATCTCACTAGAGGTTTTGATTTTATCGATAAATCTGCGAGTGGAACACGAAGTACTCCAGTACAATAAAATATTAATTGACTTACGAAAATACAACTGTCTTCAAATGTATTATTGTACCATCTCTAAATTACAAATTATGCTAGACGGCAGTAGTGTGTTATGTTTAGCTGTTTTCTTGTTATCAGTTGTGCCAACTATGGAATCTTCATTCAACTCTGTGGATGGTTACTAGTCAAGAAGGCTTTGTTGATTCAGTTTCATTTTTATTAAAAAGTTGCATTCCACTTCAATTATCCGGATAATCAACGTTACTTGAAAAATGATTTTTCAATAAATTTTAGTATTAAACAATCTCTGATACGTGACTATTCATATCATATAGCAGAAGCTATAACATAACCTAAATAATATAAACAAGTGTTACAAAAGTTTTAATTAGGGATGATGAAATAAACAAGACAAGTTTTAATTAACGATATTGAAATAAAAAATAAACATGAATAATTTTAAAAGGAACAATTATTGAAAGTACAATTTTCAAATTTGAATGTTTTAGTAGTTGCTGGTTTTGTTGATGTTATATTAGATGTGTGCGTAAAAGAACTCGATGTACATGGTGTACTCCTCAACTTATTCAGGATTTTCGAACGGTGCTCTTCATTTATTTGTAAATAGGATTTCAGGGAAGATGCATAGCTATGACCAGTGATCTTTATTAATTCTTGTTCTTGAATGCCAATGCGAGTCATATTTGAAAGTGCTGTGCATCGACTGGAATGGTTTGTAATTTTCTGTTTTTTTTTTACGTCCAGACCAGTGCAGTTTGAAATATTGGCAAACAAAGAAACAAATGCTAGGGTAGTGATAAAAATAAACAAATGCTAGGGACGCGATAAAATTGTGCAATAAGCAGCCATGATTGATTGAAAGACGTCCTTTCGTACCGTTTTATTGGTCAAAAGTAGTATGACGTAGTAAAAGTGTAATAGTCACCCAAACATATATTCTCTGTCAGGTTCACAGTCGAACAATACATATTTATACGATGAAAGAGTAATGGAACGGAGAAAAATTCTCTCCGGCGCCGGGATTTGAACCCGGGTTTTCAGCTCTACGTGCTGATGCTTTATCCACTAAGCCACACCGGATACAACTCCGACGCCGGTTAGAATCGTCTCAGATTAAGCTCCAACTCTTGGGTTCCCTCTAGAGAATTTTTCTCCGTTCCGTTACTCTTTCATCGTATGATGACGCAGAATATCTGCATGGAAATATCATATGTACTTCGGTACATTAAAATAATATATAATACATATTTAGATGCATCTTCACGATTAAACACTTTTCGTTCAATTTTAAGCATTCAAGCAATGCATGCATTAGTGCACAAAACACATTCATTTGTGCAAGCCTTTTCCCATTAAAAATGATAGCACATGCGGCAATTGAAAGCTACCCATCGGAGGTGGGTATTTTGTGCGTTATTTCATTTAACAGCAGCATGTAGCGAGCAGCTGACTGTTCTAGGTGGCCGTGAATAAACTGAAATTTTTTTTTTTTTTTTTGTTTTGGTGTTGGTGCTTTTAAGCTGAAAAGACTGCAAGAACGATTAGCTTTATTGAAGATTATTGCAAATACAAGTACCTATGGAGTGTTCAACTACAATTTTGAGAATCAAATAGGCCCAGATTCTGGACTGATATTTAATATACTAATATTCAAACCAATAGCTGGCATTGTTACACCTATTGCACATTGATACATTGCTGGCAACTTTACAATTCGTTAAATTTTTAAGTGAAACCGAAAGGTGGGTGGAAATAGAAGGGACTTATAAAATCTTCAGACAAATTAGTTAAAAAGCATTGTAATAATTGGAAATCTGGCATAATTCGGAGGATTCTAGCACAAATTTAGGCCATTCTTCCTGTGTCTGGCAGCACTGGTTGAGTTTCGGAAGTTAGATTAAGTTTGTTGTTTTTTGTTACTTTAGATGGTTTGTTTAGGTTACTACAAGTTTCTTTTGGTTTGTTTAGGCCGCTTTAGCTTAGATTTTGTTTCTTTATATTACTGTAAATTGTTAATTGTTGCTATGCATGGCTTGCTTGAGTTATACATAAGAAAGATTTGTAGTGAGGGTTATTGAGCGAGGTCACAAGTACTGCCATTCTGTTAACCCTCCAGTGTTCAAGTGGAACGCAACTGTGGTCCATATTTTAAGTTTTTTTTTTTTTTACGTGTAATTTAATATATATATTTTTAACTTTTCTGGTTAATTATTCTAGTGATTACACATTAATAGAGTCTAATTATATTCATTTTTTTTTTCAATATTCACAAAACAATTGTTTGTCCAATTACATATCGATCACAACGCAATAACACACTAGAAATTCCACTTCACACATCATCTCTGTATTCGTCATCTTTCACTGTTGCTACCTCTCGTCACTGGAACTCTCTGCCACCTGAAGTCAAGGGCTGCCGAACATTGAAATCTTTCAAATCCATGTTAGAAAATTATCTTATGACGAGTTGCCAAAGTAACTTACTATTATGACAAGTGTTGTATTGCATGTTTCCACGTATTCACATTTTTTTTTTATGTTCTAGTGATATTTAACTTATTTTATATTTTTGTTTTCATATTTTCCGATAATGGTATATCTCTAATGTGATAAGTTGAGCTATATATAATCATAATTTTCCTTACTGTGTGTACTTAAAAATATTGTATTCATTGTATGCTTTGTACTGCACTATTTTATTACTACCATTATTATTATTACTATCTTATTTTTTATCATTATTATTATTATTATTATTATTATTATTATTATTATTATCAAAAATTGTCTTACTTTTTTATACTTTGTATGTCTCATTTATTTTGACCTGCTGTTCATATTTTATTATGCTTTTTTCTTTCTTTCTGTATGTTATATGTTATGTCTGATTTCTACTTACTTGTTGTTACATTTTATTATTATTATCTTATTCAGTTTTGTGTGTAAAATTGTAGTGTACTTTGTAAATTTGTAGTGTTTTTTGTAACGCAGTTTTACTCCTGGTTGAGTGTTAGAGAAGGCCATATGGCCTTAACTCTGCCAGGTTAAATAAATCATTATTGTTATTATGTCATAATAAATGCTGTAAAACATAAATTTAGAGAACGAGAATGCTTGCATGGAGCACAATTGTGATCCAGGAATGCACCAATTTAATTACACACCAAGAAAACATTTGAATTGATTATTTATGGAAGGGCCTAAGTCTTGAATATTAAATTGTTAGCAATTTAAGAAAAACTACTTACAGACCGAAATTTTGAAATTAAGGCTGAAATAAAAATTGTATCATAAATTCTACTAAGCATTATAGAGCGTGAAACTTAATCCTCTTCATGTCTAAATCGATGTATCTACACCCAAAGAGCAATATTACATTACAAACTCAGTTTGACAAAATTAACGACATAGGCCCTTTCATTAATAACCCATTCACTTGTCAATTAAAATGATAAATAGAGAGAGTAAAGAAATATACGAACAAAGGGTACCAAGATGGCAGATATAAGTGCTGCCATCTTGGATCACCAAAAAAAAAATACTTGTGACCACTGGAGGGTAACATCACTCCATACCTCATCTTGATGAATTAAAGTTTTACCAGTCTCTTACATTGATAATTTGCTCTATTTCAGATTCTTTTATTGAAAGGAATAGGGGTGTACAAATGTGTGATGTTGCCACTGTGACGAGTGTTGAAATGTCAGATATGGCTGTTGGAGCAGATGACTTTATTTATTCTCAGTGTCATGTATCAGTACAAACTCAAAATTGTGAATACGGTGATAGTGTCCTAACATCAGATGTGGCTGATAGATTGCAGTGTCACGCATCAGTTCAAACAAGTAATTGTGCGTGTTACAGTACTTTTAGTGAAACCTGCACACCTTTGCTCAGGACTTCTTCAGTACAGACTGAAGACACAGTAGACATTACAAGTGAAAGTTATGACAAAGAAGAAAAAGTGTTTCTCCAGAATATACAGGAAAATAAATCTAGTAGTTATATGTCTAGTGATGAAATGCCTTCCAAAGATTTTGAGTTACAGTTGCATGCTGATAGAGACAGTTTACAAAATAGTACATTTAGTCAGTCATCTAATATCGAAAGAACATCAGTAACGGACACTTCATCAAGAACTAGTTCTTTTAGTTTACATAGTAGGGAAACTTCGCGTTCTAGTAATTCTGATATGCAGGCAAAGCTTGTGACAGATGTCTATAGTGAAAACTTAAGATCATATGGAGCATTATTGAAAGGAGCTGAAAGAACAAGATTTTTAAAATTAACTTCTAAACAACAGAACTCTACATCAAAGGCATCAAAGAAGAAAAATACTATGATTCGTCACGATTATAAGAAATCAGAAAAGAACTTGAAAGAGCAACTTGAAAAATGGCAAAGTTTGGCAAAATGGTTGTGTTCACATGAAAGCGATGATACTTCTGATGAGGATTACTCTGGGGGGGAAAAATATCACTCTAATGATCAAAGATCAACAACACAGTATTACCTTAGATCACGCACTAATAGAGATCAGCCAGCAATACCTGAGAATGCTATGGCTACTTCTGGACTATTTGCTGTGGAAGATAAATCTACGCAACACGACTGTAATGACTTACAACAAGAGGAACCAAAAAATGCTTCCGAGGATCCTTGCAGTGCTTTGGATAACTTTAAATGGAAGAAATATGTGCCTAAGAAATATGAAAAGGATCATGGCCCGTATCATGTGCAGCGTCCCAGAAGAACTCCAGAACCTACTGACTCCACAAAAAAAGACTCTCTTTGCTTGTCATCTGCTGCTCCTTTTGTGTCAGAAGCTTCAATGGTCACTGAGAAAATTCTTGACCCAGCAATGGCTGTTGAAGACAGTTGTCTAAAAAATTACCCACAGCCTCCTGTACCTGATATTAATCACCAGTACCTGCATATGAACACTCTTCTTTTTCAGCAGAACATGCTTAACTACCGTCTCACATTGCAGTCCATGTCAAATGGTTGTGGTCAATCCTGTTGCTGCTGCTGCGTTACCAAGAATTCACATGTTGGTGCATGTATGTATAGGAATCATGTTAATCACAATATTCCTTCACAAGAACAACAGGGCCTTAGAAACTGTAATTTGTCGTCATGTTGTAATAACCACATAGCACCAGGTACTGTGGAGAGTCATGCGAAAGTGACTCCTGCCGAGCCACCATCAGAAAAGAGCAATAAGCGAATATGGAGAAGAATTGTTGACACTACAGATTCAAGTGAATCTGAAGCAGATTATAAGAAAACTTTTAGGAACCGTATTATTGATTCCTCATCTGATACAGAAGACAATAGTACACTCCTTAGAAAATCTATAAGACAAAATAAACTTACACAACAAAATAGCAAATCTCTGATTACAATGAAATGTTCTCCATTAAAATCAGTTTGTAGAAGTACAAAAAGGAATACTGGACATAAACATAGGAACAAATACCTAAAGAGCGATAACTTAAAATCTAAAAAATCATATCATGGAGAATATGACACACAATCTTCATCTGTAAGTAAGACAAAATCTATTAGCAGTGTTCATAAAAAGAAGCATAGCCTTAACAAACAAATGTCAAAGGAAACTTCTGTTTATAAATTAAAAAAGACTTCGAATTCAAAACGTAGGTATAAAGATGTTCAGCTTTCCAGTAATACAATCTCGGAAGTAGAATCATCTAAATTTGAAGAAGTATGTGGGGAATATGTAAATAGAGAAAATGAACTCAGTGCTTCAAATGATGAGAGTACACTACCAAATACAGGGTCTTCCGCAGAAGATGAAACAAACAAACATCCATTACATGTAAAACTATTTGGTGAGGAATCAGACGTCAGTATTAAAGAGCAGAATGGACAGCAGGAAGTAGAAATTGTCCAACGAAATAAAAGGAATAAATATCCATCACAATTAGAATTATTTGGTGATATGTCAGATGCCACCTCTGAAGAAGAAGAAGAAGAAGAAGAAGAAGAAGAAGAAGAAAAAAGCAACAGCAAAATGTCGGAGAATATCAAGAATGAAAATAAAAACATAAATCATAATTCAAGCCCACACAAAAGAAAACTGCATGTACTACACGTGGATCATCATCCAAAGAAGACTAGAACAAGCCCTAAGAAAAATTGTTCTGAACCTTATGAAGCATCTTGCACTACCTTGCAGCAAAATTCAAAACGTAAATGTGTTCCTACTAATTTATGTCTTACCGTTACATCTGCAAGACAGCCAATTTCGCAACCAAAAGTGAATGAAAAAGTGTTGTCAGATAATGATGATATTGAAGTGAGTGTCCATGAATTGAACCAAGTTGGAGCTAAGCCAATTATTTCTTCAGGTGCTGCCCCAAGGAAGCTTAGTAAGCTAGAAAAGTTACGGAGGAATTTTGTTAAAGCTAAATTGCCATCAAAAATAGCTTCCGAAGTACCGAAGAAACTGCTCAGAACGAAAAAGATCAATGTACAAGAATCTCCAGGAAAGGAATTAGGTCCAGACGAGTGTACGGTATTGAAACAACAAACAAGTGTTATGCAAACAGACAGCAAAGTAGCAAATATTCTTCCAGGTAGCAGCATAGGTTTCAGTCCACCACATCATAACACTCCATCTGAACCTTTGTTATGCAGTAAATCTGATTTGGGATCCAGCGTACAAAATAAATTAATTAACTCTGTGGTTGAAAATCCGTCGACCTCAGGATCGGAGCTTTTACGAGAAATTACAGATCCTACAAAAGGTGAGATAAAGTCTGTTGCACACAGTTGTGGGGGCAGTTCTGAACAAAACTCAAGTACTGATGTGAATAATCTGTTAAATAACATACCCAGCATCAATGACAAAATTGCTGTTGTAAGTCCTGAGAGAGAAATGAAAGATGGTAATGCAATGCACACTCCTGAAATTCTGTCTAATGTAAATGTTCATAGAAATGTTGAGAAGACAGCTATGTCAGTGAATCCAGAACTGGATATAGCAGCACCTAGTAGTGGTACTATTGCTCAAATCTCAGATAATGCGATAAAAAAATGTTCATTAGACCAAGAAGAAAGCCAGCCTTTGTCACCTGCTTCTTCGTCTTCTGAATATTTAGTGATAGATGACGATGAGATGCCTCCATTTAAAGTTACTGACACTTATAATACAGCAATAAATTTCCCCGTTTCACCCATCAAAGATGTTGAAACTTGTACAAAAACAGAAACAATGAAATCACATAAAATGCAGGATATAAATTCTAAATTACAAGAAGCTGGTTGTAATGAATTAAATTCGAAACCTATTAGTTCATATATGGAAATTCTAAAATCACCAGTTGAAACTGCATCATCAGGTTGCTTAGAAACAAACTCTGGAACCTCACAAGCACCCGCAAATACTGAGACATTTCAGACAACTGGAATATCATCTGCTGAAACAAACATAAACATCCAAACTCATCTGCCTGCTGTCATGTCTTCAGCTATCAGACAACTTGATACTAGAAATGTAAAACATCAAAATCAGTCACTGTTGTTTGGATGTAATGCACATTTGCAGGTTTCTACTCAAAGAGAAGCTAAGAAACCACCTCTGATAATTGAACAGTTAAAACAGGGTATGAAGTTGGCATTAGCTGGTTCTAACAGTGTCAATCAGTCTAAATCAACTGAGGTAACCCATACCTCTGTGTTGGAAACTAGGGACGCAGTTTGTGGCTTCAGGTCCCCTTTTGAGATGTGTACTAATGATATTAAAACTAGTGTCAGTGAAATGAATAAACCCACGAAATCACTTGTGCAGTTTGAAGAAATAAAACAAGATGTTGGAGTACCGTTTATAGATCCCAGTATGTGTCTTACAACTAATGCAACTGAGTTTAATAGAGAGACTTCAAAGTCGCCATCTAGACCTTACAATACATGTCTTGATACTGGATTCCCACCTGCTGAATCTGATATGTATCCTCAGACCAATTATTGTAGACGTAGTCCAAGATCCATCAGCTCCCCTCTCAGAACTCAAGATACAGATCATAATGTTATTGGCTTATCATTTACTGGACTAAATAGTAGATCTGAGGCCAGTGGAACAGAATTAAACTCAGGGACGATCGAGTCATCCTTGAAAATTGAGAATGAATGTCAGAATATTGAATTTATGGCAGCTACAAATGATGACAGTTCACAAATGACTCAGAGTTACATTCCTGAAGAAGTGAATGCATCAGCAAATGTGATTAAACGATCCAACGACATGAGTAGGGAGTTATTTGCTGGCTGTGTGCTTCAGTGGACACTAAAGGAATATGAGGTCGATCATAAAATGAAGCATAGAAAGAAATCCAAATCCATGAAGTGTCAACTTGAAAATAAAGGTTAGTGTTTCTATCTTCACGTCTAGTCTGAATGTTAAAAATGAATTAATAAAAAACTTTTATAAGTTACTTTGTATTTTTGATTTTCTTACAGAATCCAAAATGTCAGAAGATATGAAGAAACAGGAGAAGAAAATATCGAAACAACAGCTGCAGAAACTGTTGTCATATGACTTCAACTGTGAGAACTTCAAGCAAGTTGTCGATACATTTAGTCAATTCGAAACAGAGTCTGCACCTTTAGTTTTAGCAAAGTAAGTACACTTGTTTCGTAGAATTTGAAGTGAAATTTTTGGGGAAGGTTTTCTTGGGATAAAGTGTTTTTGTTGTCATTATTGTCATTCTTTTTTTATTTATTCCTTCAAATTTATACAGATGGATCTCTAAACCCTGATGATGGGACATCAGGAACAGGGTATTATATTCCAAAATATCAAGAAAGTTGCGTCATACTATGTTCATCCTTCTTCAGTCTTGACACTGAATTGCTAGCTATTGATGCTGCTCTTCAGTGTGTTACTCAAATTTCTGAAAAATCTATTTGCATACTTACCGACTCCAAGGGGGCTATATTTAGTCTAATCAAATATGTACAAAACTATATGCACATATATATTCCCATTCAGAAACAACTAAGTAAACTAAAAAAAACTGCAAAAGGAAATAACATTTCAATGGATACCTAGTCATTGTGTTAAATTCTCTACCTGGGACTGACCGTACTGCAGAAAGATTGCATGACATCTTCATCACATTAATATATTCAGATGATGACAGATCTTGGTTATTGAATATCCAGGAATTTATCTTTTTTTTTTTAGTAGGTTATTTTAAGACGCTTTATCAACATCTCAGGTTATTTAGCGTCTGAATGATATGAAGGTGATAATGCTGGTGAAATGAGTCAGGGGTCCAGCATCGAAAGTTACCCAGCATTTGCTCGTATTGGGTTGAGGGAAAACCCCGGAAAAAACCTCAACCAGGTAACTTGCCCCGACCGGGACATTTTGTAAAAATTGTAATTGTAATATTGTAAAATGTTGACATGTTCCACATCTTAAAGCTTCATTGCTCATGTAAGATCTATGGAATAAAATAAATGAATGAATGAATGAATGAACCCGGGCCACCTGGTTTCGCGGCCAGACGCGCTAGTCGTTACTCCACAGGTGTGGACAGGAATTTATCTTAGGACATTCCGCATAAAAACTGACTCCTTTACTCTTCTGCCACAGTTGACACCATGAAGACAATCTTTTCCTTAGGATTTCTCTCAGTTGCTGTCCTTTCTTAAGTTCGGAAATTCATTTTCAGAGATATTAAGATTTGTCTTTCTTTGTTAAGATCCCTGACAAAATTTAAATATATGTCATTTACATGTAGAAGTTGAAACTTAAAATATAAGCTTTCTTTTAGATGTATTTTTGCATTACTTTACTTACTTACTGGCTTTTAAGGAACCCGGAGGTTCATTGCCGCCCTCACATAAGCCCGCCATTGGTCCCTATCCTGAGCAATATTAATTCAGTCTCTATCATCATATCCCACCTCCCTCAAATCCATTTTAATATTATCTTCCCATCTATGTCTCGGCCTCCCCAAAGGTCTTTTGCCCTCCGGCCTCCCAACTAACACCTTTGCTGTGGTCGTGCCGGAGAATCAGTCCCATTCCGAGGCTTACTGTTAGGTTTCGTAACAAGCTGTTTTTTTATGGTGATGGGTTGTTAGCCCTTCGCCCAACCCCCAAGTTGGAGGACCACCCCTTATCGGCTGTCCACGACTGCTTATTCAATATATTCGCAGCTACCCTCCATGTCTGGAGGCCGTCTCCTCTATCCGCAACCTGAGGACGCGCCATGCCGTGGTGATAGGGACCCACAATACATTTTTGCATACTAATAATAAATAATTACAGGTGCACATGTGTTTCAACCTCATTTAATTATTGTTTTGAGGTGCAATTAATAATTAAATATTTTTCCATATTTTCTGAAGGTCATTGATTTTCTTGTAAATGGCACCCTATATGTAGGAATTCCCAAGTCTAATCTTTCCATTGTGTCAGTGTAGCAGAAGTTCAAATAATTGAATTACCCCCCGGAATAAAGGTATATGGTACATTTTTCCCTATGTACGTAGACCCCCCCCATTGTTCTGGGAGGGGTAATTTTTCCGGAGTGTTGTTTGCAGCAACCATTGCAATGCACAAATCTTTATTAAATTCACTGGTAGAAGACGAAGGTTCCAGCACCAACTTGTGTAATAATGATCCCTTTGGTGTGATTAGCCATGATTTTAATTTTTCTTATAGCTACGTATTTAGGAGCAATATAATTAATTACATAAAATCCGGGCTCTAGTCATCACCTGCAATAACAATATTGTTGTGGATGATCATACAATAAGCGTTTTACTGTTTCAGATATGTAGTACAACATGTCATGGAAGATTTTAAGGATTCATTGGATTATTCATGCAAGCCACGTGCACCACCATTAACACCATCACAGCAGCGGTTGGTAACACTGATTCTCATGCTGCATCAGCGTCATCCTCAGTACAAAGATCTTGTGCAAAATGTTCTGCTTGGCATAGAGTACCGTCTCTTCAGGTTGGGGCATTCACCGAAAGTAAGTAACCTATGTAACATTGTTCCTAAGTAACTGAAAAGTGCAACATGACCATCAAACAGTACTGTAATATCATACAGCTTGGAGTTTTTTTTTTCTTTTTTCTAAATTGTAGGTCCATATTAGAATAGACATTACGGGAATTTATTAAATAATTCATTGTTACATTAAATGCAAACCATATGGTCAATCAGTTAAAGCCCATTAGATTGTTGCGTTTGCATTATAATAAATTAGTGACTTGCTTTTTGTGGATATGCATCAAGTGAGAAG
This sequence comes from Periplaneta americana, assembly GCA_025594305.2. Taxonomy (NCBI): domain Eukaryota; kingdom Metazoa; phylum Arthropoda; class Insecta; order Blattodea; family Blattidae; genus Periplaneta; species Periplaneta americana. The sequence continues at coordinate 3,328,789 of JAJSOF020000011.1, forward strand.
TTATATTAGTGAATGCCAAGAACAACCAAAATTTCATGTGTCGAATTGCCTTATCTTAAATTTTATTTCATGTTCACACAGTTATTGTGTAAAATTATAAATTGTACGATGAAGTGGGCTAGCAACATTGGTTTAAAATGTGGCAATGTCTGTTTATATTTCCAAAGCAATTAATTTCCCTCTTCATGTCTACAGAGCGTGTTTTCTTTTCATGTTACTGTTTGTAAATTATTGTTTTTTTGTTACAGGTTTTGCAGATATGTTCATTGGCCAGGTTCTATGCATCAATATGTAGGACTCTGCAGTACATAGAGCGAATAAGAGCGTTTTGCTTTGATGCATTGTACTGCCTTTACTACAAAGCTTTCCCATTGCTGTTTACAGTATTCCTTGCCTACCCAGCAGCTATGCCTCATGCAAGTTTGGTAAAAGGTAAGTTTAGTTGGTGTTGTAGAGTTAGTATTTTCTGTTTGCTCATCAGCAACAAAATTCGTTAATTCACTATTAGAAACGTATTGATCCTAGTGATTGAGTGGTTACCCCATACTTCCTATTACATCTGAGACTCTTGGGTTCAAATTCAAATCCAGTTAAAGGTAACTAAAGGGCCACTCCCACTTAGCAGAATCAAAACGAACAGAATTTTCCTTTCCAATGTATATGGAAGATAGCAGAAGCTGACACACAGAATTGAATGGATGGAGTCGAAAAGAATTCTTCGGCAGAAATAATTTTCCATTGTTAGAATAGAACTTCTCATTTCAGGTGTGATCATATGTTGTGATTCTTAGAGGAAAACAAAATGATAGCATGCATTCTGGGGGAATTATTGTTTTTTGTGAATTCAAACTTATTGTTACTTTTGTATCGGGATGTAATTAGTGTAGATAACCTGGATGAAGAAAAATTAATCAGCCTTTTCCAAATTATCCTTTCTTTATAACAAAATGCATAAATTATATTGTAGTAATAATCCGCGAAAAAAATGCTTGGGTAGAAATAAGGAAATTGATGGGAAATAGGGTAAAAATTAAAATCTCTATTTTGGATTACAAATGACTACTAATTCACAAAACAATACAAATTATAGTTGGGTAATATAGTAATAAAAATTGTTACATTTTTGTATCGGGACAGTACATTAGGACAATGTTTAAAAATTGTTTAATTTTAGATTAAATTAAAATTACAGTCACACCATAGCATGAAGATAATAACTCAAAATATTAATATTATCATGTGACATATTGGCTCACATCCATTTGTAGTTTACAATTTCTTCTTGCAATTGCACTAAACCAACAGAATTGAAATACTTTTTAAATTTCGGTTACATTCGGTTCAATTCCTATAGATGAAAGCTAAAGTTGATTTGATATATATATATATATATATATAATATATGATATGCATAATAAATCACTTTGTGATTTAAGACGGCGCCTATACCGTCTGATCCCGGCCAACAAGTCACTCATTCGAGTGCACCTCAACACATGTATGGACTTCGGTCCTGCGTTCATAGATATCTATGACGTAGTGCAGAGGGCGGCCACTAGAGGGAACCCAAGAGATGGAGCTTAATCTGAGACGATTCTAACCGGCATCGGGGTTGTATCCGGCATGGCTTAGTGGATAAAGCATCAGCACGTAGAGCTGAAAACCCGGGTTCAAATCCCGGCGCCAGAGAGAATTTTTCTCCGTTCCATCACCCTTTCATCATATGATGACGCAGAATATCTGCATGGAAATATCATATGTACTTCGGTACATTAAAAAAAAATATATATAAAGTTGATTTGATTCGATTTCATTCTGCTAAGTAGGATCAGACCTTGATCAAGTTTAATGAACTTAACTTCATCTGGCCCCTTGTACAATTGATATAATTCAAAATTTTACCACCTTCTCCATTGACCCCCTTCTTCCACAGGCCGAAAAATGCATCTTAGAATTCTTCTCTCAAATATACCCAGTCTTCCTTCATCAGACCTAGTACGTAAAGGTCCAGGTTTCAGAGGCATATGCCACCACTGGTCTTATAAGCGTTTTGTAAATCAAAATTTACTATTTCTTGAAATTAAGTGTGATTTCAATTGTTTCTTGAGTTCATAGAAACATTTATTTGTAGAGAGGATCCTTTGTTTAACCTCAGTACTGGTGTTATTTTTATCATTTATTTCAGATCCCAGTTAACTAAAACTGTGTACAGTCTCAAATGTGTATAATCTAATTTCTATATATGATGGATATTGCTTATAGTCTTTTGGTGTGAATCCAATTTCACTAGACGTTATTATAAAATGTAATTATGCACTTCATTCATTGATTCATTCATAGTTTTCTACTCTTGTTCTTGTATTTCCTTGTTGTACTCATGTTCTCTTTGTATTCCCCTTGTGCTCATTGTATTCACCTGATCTCCTTACATTCCCATTGTTCACCTTGTATTCCCCTTATTATTACTACTACTGTTGTAGTAAAAATAATAATAATAATGTGCACACTTCATTTGCTTCAGTACCTGTGATAAGTAAAATGCATATGTGCATGAACTGCCACACTGACACATGCATTTTGATCATTTTAGTTTTTGGGTTGAACGTAACATGTTTCTTGTTATGTGTTTTTGATTACAGATAGCCTTCTAGTAACGAGCATAACTTCTGTTATTTTAACAATGTCAACTACTAAAATTGAACCAGAGTACAAAATTGGAGCTCTTAAAGATTTGCTGCAAACACGTTTCGGGTATAATCAGAGAGTACTATCCAAGGAACAACTTCTTGAAATGCTCATGGATCGGATAAAAAGTTCAGGTTTGTAACATGGTAGAATGTAATAAAAATTTCGAATGTTTTTCACTATACTAGATCGTTCAATAAATAGAGAGACAGAATAACTCAGTTAAGCATTTATTTTAGAATCCTGTAACTTAATTTGTCAGTCAACTGGTAACGCCAAGTACTAATTGTTTATATCAACTTAGTACCACAGTTTAGTATATACAGTTGCGAAGCTCAATACTTACTAAATATGCAAACATAGACAGTTGAAATATGCATCCATAGATAGTTGCTAGCCACCAGGATCGCTACTGTTGCCTCATCACAGACTCTTTCCCTAGCAGACGATTAAATGTATTGTACTTTTGATATCGTGTTCTTTTGAAAAATTAACACGTTTCTTCCACTATTTAAATACGAAATACATAAGGTTTATATATTATTTTCATAAAGTATATATTATATTTTATAAACTCACCTTCCTGGATCTTTCGGAAGGATAACTCTGACCTCTTTTTCTTAGAATTTATAGTGCAACAAACGTCTCCTTGTCCCATATTATTACTCAAATTATTGTATTTTAGCCATTTACAGTTATTACAACCGATAATGATCATTTCATAGTTTACACATCTTTTCGCATCAATATTTTAAGTTTAGAATGGAAGCTATTTTGAGGTTTAATAAAAAAGAATTTATATTGTGATTTTAATATAGCACATCTACCTTCCTTGATAAAGACAGAAAATTTATCATACCACTCTTATGAAATTAGTGTACGTACGATTGTTACTTCGTCTCTTAGGTAGTAGATAAATACAATAATTCAATACTCAATTGTAGTATTAAAATACAGACAAATTGAATGTGCGGAGTATCATACATGATATTATGCTTAATTATAATATATAATTGCGAATTTAGGAATATAAGATATAGTAAACATAACCTATAATATTTCCATATGAATGGCAGGGCATTGGAGACCACTAAAATTAGACAGAAAGGGGCAACTGGGACAGTAAACATAACCTATAATTTCAACATATCTAAATTGAAAATTATTAAATCGTGCATAAATGAATGTACAATAATTTCGCAATATTTAATCGAAATAAAGGCAGGTAGGTCTATACATACGAACAACGTAATTTTCACACCAAAACTAATATTAGGCCTACACTTTAACTCGCAAGGAATTATATCTGAAGTGTCTCCTAACCATTGTTTGAAATTTTATTAATGCAATTACACTACATTTTAGAGAAATATATGTTACTTTTTATGCATTCCAATTAATTTATATGGTTGAAACGCCACCCTTCGTGATCAGGTTAAGCGAGTCACATGGTCTGCCTTACGGCCTGTATTAGATCACGATGCCAGTGACAGTTTATTGTTCCTAGTACACACAGCGCTCCAAGCGGCTAGCAACTATCGCGAGAAATGCAAAAAATCACCCCAAGCTTCGCGACTGTGTATATATATATATATTTAGTTGGTTATTTAACGACGCTGTATCAACTACTAGGTTATTTAGCGTCGATGAGATTGGTGATAGCGAGATGATATTTTACGAGATGAGACCGAGGATTCGCCATAGATTACCTTGCATTCACATTACGGATGGGGAAAACTTCGGAAAAAACCCAACCAGGTAATCAGCCCAGGCGTGCGACTGTATATACTAGACTGTGTTAGTACTATGTATAAAGAAAGCTTGTGTATTTTATATTGCACTGTATCAGTCATTTAACTGTAGGTAACCATTGTTAATGTGTAATGTACTGATGTTTGTTTCTGTTGTTGTTACAGATGATGATGTGGAGGGGTTGGAAGCTTCACTTATCTTACTGGCAAAGCGCATGGGCTCAGATGAAAGTTATAAGAAGATAATATGTCGCAACCTCATTCCCCTCTTGGACATGTGGAAAACGGGTGCAATGTCAGATGGCGCTGCCAAGCAAGTCATCAGAGCAATTGGTACTGTTCACACACTGAGATATGCGTATACAATAGAGCTTTGATTATCGTCGAATTTTAATAATATATGTAGATGTGGTTAGGTTTTATTTTGAGGATGAATTGTCAATGATAGGTTTGTTCCAGCAAGCAATTCAGAAGACGCTACAAACTGATACCGAACATCTTTTGACTCATTGCTAGTTGAGCAGTGACACCCTTCTCGTAATTGCACATTTGTTCGCAATTCTCTTATTATTATTATTATTATTATTATTATTATTATTATTATTATTATTATTATTATTATTATTATGTTGTTGTTTTCTAATGCCAGGCGTTTGACAATAAAGTCATTTGACCTATTGCACTCCAATATTTTTCAAAGATATTATCATGACCAGCCACTGAAGCACAGATTTTGAGGTGTTCCGAATCCATTTCTTGGTTTGAGTTGCACAATGGGCAGTTAGGGGACTGATATTTCCAATTCTATGCAGGTGTTTGGCCAAGCAATCATGGCCTTTTGCCAATCTAAATGCAGCTACAGACGATTTTCGTGGTAAATCGGGAATTAACTGTGGATTTTGATGCAGAGAGTTCCATTTTTTCCCTTGGGATTGAGTTATCAAATTTTGTTTGTTGAAGTCTTAAGTATGTAGATTTAATAAATCTCTTCACAGAGTAATACGTAGATTTAGTAACAGGTCTGTAAGTAGCAGTGCTGCCCTTCTTTGCTAAAGCATCCGCATTCTCGTTTCCCAGGATTCCACAATGGGATGGTATCCATTGGAATAAAATTCTTTTATTGAGTGATATTAATTGAGAGAGCAGTTTATATTATTGCTAGCTGAAGGCACCCGGCATTGCCGGGTTGTCCTTTTTGCTTCTTTTTTAAATTGAACTGCTTGTTAGACTTTTCGGAAATGTCAGAAACTCAATTATAGACAACCAAAATGAATTGTCTTTAATAAGCTTTACGTGAATCTTTACTGTTACTTAAAATTGAAAGGCATGTTAACGTGTATCATAGGAATGTGTGGGACAAAAACATCTTCTCCTTTCGTTTTGTCAGTTAATATTGTCACTTCTATTACTACGTTTTGAATGAGTTTTTTTCACACCAATTCTTGTTCCATTGCATAATTTTGGTGAGTCAATATTTCGCAATAGTGCTATTGGTAATTCACTATTAAATATTAAATTATATGGTAGCAATCCTTGTGAATTCAAGAATTCAGTTTGATAAAACACAGTCTGCTCACTACCTATAACTGCATCGAGAAATTCATAATACGGTCCCGGACTGCGTAAAGATACTTATTGCATAAATCATCTAGTTTTAGCCTTTATGATATTGTGTATCAACAATGTTATTTAATTTCGTGTTGTAATTTCCATGGCCTCGTGAGAGTCGATGTTGAATATAACAGACAATAATAAAAAACAAATGACTATAGAAGATTGCATTTTAGTATTATACATGAATGTTTGATCGAATTTAAGTTAATTTTTTTACTTTTTAAATTTATCACTGTGGAGTCATGGGGAATGAAACCGCAGACACACTTGCCAAGAAAGGCACAACAATAAAACAAAAATCTAAATTTAGTTTCTCATATTCCTCAATAAAACGCTTGATCACTACAAAATTTTCTCATTCATACCTACAAGAAATAGAATCAAATGCTAAAGACAAAAAATGGATTACACTACTTTCCAACCCAGATATAATCCCCCAGAGACCAAGGAAAACAGCAGTTGCAGCCTTCAGACTATTGACAAATCATGACTGTCTAGCAAGTCATCTCTACAGAATAGGTATCTCAGCTTCACCCATATGTGTCCTGTGTAACGATCCAGCAGAAATGAATGAAGACCACTTGAAGACCTGTGAAGCATTAAGATCAGAAGAAACTACAGTTCAAAAGTATTGGAAAGCACGACTGCTAATGGCTTCATTGCCACATGCAAGGCACTAGACAACAACAACAACAACTTTTTTAATTTATTTAACGTCCACTTGTACATTTTTAATGTAGCCTATGTTCTTCTCCGGGTTATGAAGGTTAAATGTGCAAACTTTGGCAGATATCGGTCAAAGCATGTAGATTTGTATTGAGTATATACATACATACATACATACATACATAGCCACATTGACCTTTATATACAAGATAATGATCATAATCCTTGGTGAAATTTAGATTCTCCTTCAAGTCACGTACTGTGAATAACATCTAAAGATGAAAAAATTATGTGCGAATTTTGCATATCCCTAAAGGGTACTCATAATGACAGTGATTATCTTGCTGTTTGGTACGAAAATTTCTACGTAATTAAGTTGACAGAACATTTAAAATTACTCTGTAATTTCAAAAGTAATTGATTACCTACATTACATTTTTATTATGTGCGACTGTTCGTGAATTGTATACATAAACATTGTACATTAATGTATAATTATTTTGTTTCAGGTTACATTACTAGAAGTTTTCCCGTTGTGGAAGCACAAGCATGTGTCCAAACAGTATTGAACCTTCTGAGCGATATATTACTTCAGCAGAGAGGTGAGTAGAAAATGATAGTACTTCTTGTTTCATTTTGAGAGACTAAGTTCTGCTCTATAAGTCCTTTTCTTATAAAATAGAGTACCTCAGAAAACTAAACCTATAAATGGAAGTAAATTACTCTTGGGATGTAAGTTAGAACTATAAGGTGAAATTTTCGAACAGATTATGATATTCAACTATCTAGGTGTTGAGCTCACTAGTTGGGAATCAGTGCACAACGAAATTACATATCAGGCAAACAAAACAGGAAGACTATTAGGCTGTATGAACGATGTAATATGGAAAGCAAATATTTAAGGAACAATGCTAAAGTAAAAATAAGTTATGTCAATAAAAATAATTCGTCTTTAATACAATGTATAATCCTTGCACACCAAAAACTAAACTAAGTATATACTTTTTACATGAGCAACACTTAATATCTGGCTGACCGGAATATGGTTACACAGAAACAACTGAATGTCGAAGGAATTAGTGTTTCGTTGGTAGTTTGGACAGTTCTGATGACAGAATAAACACTTCGTTATATGATGAGAGAGAGATGGAACGGAGAAAAATTCTCTCCGGCGCCGGGATTTGAACCCGGGTTTTCAGCTCTCCGTGCTGATGCTTTAACCACTAAGCCACGCCGGGTACAATCCCGACACCGTTGAGAATCGTCTCAGATTAAGCTCCATCTCTTGGGTTCCCTCTGGTGGCCGCCCTCTGCACTACGTCATAGATGTCTATGCACGCAGGACCAAAGTCCATACATGTGTAGAGGTGCACTCAGATGAGTGACTGGTTGGCCGGGGTCCGACGGTATGGGCGCCGTCTTTAAATCACAAAGTGATTTATTACGCATATCATATTTATTTTGGTGTACCGTATATAAAGTACATATGATATTTCCATGCAGATATTCTGCTTTCTCAGATGATGAGAGAGAGATGGAACGGAGAAAAATTCTCTCCGGCGCCGGGTTCAAATCCCGGCGCTGGAGAGAATTTTTCTCCGTTCCATCTCTCTCTCATCATCTGAGAAAGCAGAATATCTGCATGGAAATATCATATGTACTTCGGTACATCAAAATAAACACTTCGTTATATGCAAAGATTTCTGAGGGCTTCTAATCGAGAACCTATTTCATCTAATGTTTTCTCAGTTAAGACCCATTATTCACTCGATGCTTCTTTACGAGTCTGTATATTGTTTTCTTATTTGGCACAGGAGCATCGGGGAAGCGATGTCTGAATTTATGGCAACACATTCTCCACATATATTTTACGAAAGTCTTGCATATAAAAACAAAGTATACTTTTTACATGAACTATACTGTACATCACAACACAAATGCGCAACAAAGACGCATTGAATACTGACTTGAGAGCTGTGAGAATCTGTTGTACTAACGAGAGGCATAACGCTGGAACTCGCATCATTCCTACCTGCCAACCAGTTTTCATAGTAGTGGGGGACATCGTGGCTCAAACGCTCTGTATTAACATACTAAAGCAGTCATAATGTTAATCAGTGATTATCATCCTCAAATGGGGTCCTACGGCTCCAGCCGCATCCCACTCTTCGTCGCCAGAGAGCTCTATCTTGAACATCTCCAGACCTCAAATTCCTCTCGTCCAGCACCCTTTCCACTCCTTTCTTCCACTGTGGTCGTGATCTACTTCTTCTCTTTCTTGTATCCAGCAGTTGGTAATTGAACATCATATATGGTATTCTGTAATGAGCCATTCCATAACAACTGCCTCCTCTCAATAATGCAGTAGTGTCCTCTTTCTTCATTCTGCGCCATATCTCTTCATTGGTGATGTGCTCCAACCTTGACACCCTAGTGGCTCTCCTCAGAAAATCCATCTCTACTACCTCAATCCTCTTACGATTCCTCTCGGTGATGGTCCAGCAATCTGGTCCATATGTGACAATTGGTTCAACAATTTCCTTGTATATATTGATTTTAGTTCGCCATCCAATCTTTGTTAACCAAAGAAGTGGGTTTAGTATCTTAACCACAGCTCTTCCCAAATTCACTCAAGACCTATATCTTTTCACAGGAGCCTTTTTGACTAATAAAGCTGCCAAGGTATTTATATTCGTTGCACTTCTTCACCCTCTCCGTGTCTGAAACCGATAAGTCTTTAACATCATTTCCAAAACACAGGTACAGTGAAACCTCTCATTTACGGACATCGAATGGACGTAACAGTCCGCATCTGGGAGGTGTCCTTTATTGGGAGGGAGGCTCCCCAATCTAACAGTAAATTTATAATATGCATTATGTATTCCTTCACGCTTTAAATGAAATGTATTACTGTAGTTTAATTCTAAATACAGTCTACTGTACTACAGTAATTCTTTGCAACTTTGAACTACAGTAGATAAGACTGAAAGAGAAAAATACAGTGCTGTGCCATGCAATTTTATTCTAGGTCTACAGTTATGCAGTACTGTAATTTACAGTTTTCAACTTAACCTTTACGTTCAGGTGCCATGTCTCTCGATACAGAACAACTGACTGAAGTGAAGGGAATAATCCTACTAACCCTATCATGTGTCGAATACAATTTCACGATCGCGGAAACTTTGGACCTATCAGACAGGTGAAATTTTATGACTCTGTTTATCCACCCGCTTCCAGCTAACAAGGGGTAGCCGGCTGAGCTAGTGGTAGCCTACGAGACACTTATTGACTTCTTTCATGTTAAGGAATTTATGTACAATTCTCAAAACTAAATTTTCCATTCTTGTAACACATTAGGTCTTGAAATCCAAGTTCTGTCCGCAGTCAGGAGGTAAAGCAAACTTTAGAACTGTGGAACAGCTGTCCGTGTCCGTGTCTGAGAGTGTCCGTAAACGAGAGTTAATTTTATTATTATTTCTATATTATTTCAGTTGGGACATAAAAATCTGTCCGTATTTGAGGAGTGTCCGTACCTTGGGGGTGTCCGTAAGGAGAGGTTTCACTGTACTCTGTTTTTTGTATATTCATCCTCAGTTCCCATTTCGAGTATTCCTATACCAGCTTGCTCATCATACAGGGTGGTTCACGAGGAAAGGTAAAAAATTTAGGATGTGAATTCTGAAGTCATTCTGAGTCAAAAAGTTCATATGAATATGGGCCCGTTTTAGAATGGTTATGGAGATAATGGCTCTTTGATTTCACAAAAACTTCTGAGATTCAATTGTAATAGCTCGCATTTAGTGACAAATTTAAAGTTTATATTCACGTACGCATACATATCTAATATTCTAGATGTCGGGGTCAATGTTTTCGCACATTTTCAAAGGTATCTCCTTCTGCTTCAATGCACTGTTGCGCTCGGGAGAGTTGCACGTGGCTGTTCTTTATGCAGCATGCAGCATCCAAAATAGGTCGATTAGCGCCTCTCTCGTTTGCACCTTCCTTTGCTATACCAAGTCTTTCATCCAACCCCATAGACAGTAAATGCTCTTCGATATGGTACCCTTCTGTTCGGAAAGCGTCGTTCATATTCAGCGACGGCACGCAAGGAACTTCCATCGCACAAACCATAAACATACACAATAGCGGCGTATTCTGCAGTCGAAAATTTATAAGGCATCTTGAAAAACACAACTTAACACTTCCGATAACTGTACCTGTATAACTACTGTACTGTAGGTAGCTGACTGAACTGCTGTGAACTGGTAAGTGATAGTGTATTTGTATTATGTGCGGGTTCTGTATCATTATATCAGACAAGGGCAGGCGATTGGACATTTGTAATGCCCACCACCCGGTTTGTGAGGCAAATCAACTTCTCTTATCTTCATCGCTTGCAATGGAGATTCCAATGTTATGTCATTCATTGCGATCCGAGACCTTGTCTCACATCTCACGTCAGCAGCAGTCACATTGGGGCGAGACATTTTACCAAAAAAATGCATCTAGCTCTGTCATCGTTCGAAAACGGACCTATGTTCATATGAACTTTTTCACTCAAAATGGCCTAAGATATCGTATCCTAAATTTTTTACCTTTCCTTGTGAATCACCCTGTATGTGAGGTGTCCTCTTCATTGTTGGCTATCATCACCTTTAATCTGCGAATAACAGTGTGTACACACAGTTACCATTTACCTCTATTCCCATCCTACTACACTTCCTTATCCAACTCAACAAGGCTCCTTGCACATATATCTTGAACAGAGTAGGGGACAGACAACACCCTTGCTTCATCCCTTTATCAATCTTGAATGAGTGTGAGAGCTCAGTTCCAACCTTCACCCTTCCTTGCACATTTTTGTACATGTGCTAAAAGAGTGTATACATCCAAGAATGAAGAAACATTTTCTACTTACAAGCCAGTACTCTAGAATGTCTCTAAGATCAGTGTTTTTCTCAAGGGAAAATGTCCCTTCCTATTACATCATTAGAAACATTGTTTTCTTTTTCAGTTCCTGTGGAAGTGCAAGAGGCAGCAGCCAGGAGTATGCTCTGTCTCTCCCGCCATAACTTCTTCTACATCTCTAATACATTTGTAAAGTGGCAACCTAGTCAAAACATATCACACGATCTTCAAACTGAACTGCGATCTTTCGTTGAATTGAGGAATCCCAAGTGGTGGAATACTTTCCTACGAAAGAAACGAGTTATAAAGATGTGAGTGTCTCGAAAAGTTATGCCAAATGATACATTATAAATATACGTATTTAATTAAAAAGTGATCTCATCCACTTGGCCAGGCTGTTATCCTCCAGATATTTTGTAAATTAAGCTTCATTCTGTCTCCTGAAATGAAGAAGAAAACTTCATATTCATACAATTTTTCATGTCTTCGAGTTGGCAGACATACATGTAAATATTGTTTACTTTTCATAAAAGAAACAAAGATTTGTATCTGTGATTTTCTCTAATGTCAGTAAAAGTTTCTTTTCCATGAGAAAGTAGTCAGGGATAAAGTAAAATAAATTTATACCAATAAGACCTGCAAATAATTGTGAGTGTCTGTGCATTGTTACATGTTTATTCCATACCTTTTGCGTTTGTTTCCTTTTTCTTTAATAGATGAACTTTTGGAACAAGAATTTCTTTCTGTTCCTGATGTCTCAGAGTTCATCAGTCGTTACATTGCAGTTAGATAATTTTGTGATTTTTTTTTTCTTTTTCTTTAACTTCTATTGAGAGCAATGTGTGAACAAGAATTTATCTTTGTTTCTGATGCATTAGTTAGAGTTTAGCAAATGTTACATTGCAGTCTCATAGTAGCATCAGTAACAACAATAAAAAAGGAAATTTATTTCTATGGAAAAATAGTTATTCTTTTTTTTAAGAGGAAGAATTCTAACATACTTCATAGCAGGCTCTTAATATGTAAGTTCTGTCTGTATATTATAACATTGTTAAAATAATAACATGTTTGCTATTAAAGTATTTTTCACGACAAAAATGAAACTTCATTTGAATTGGTTTGATGAATATTATTTTCCCATTTTGTTCAGTGTTAATGATCATCGTTAAACTGCCAGGCTAATTCTAAGTGCCATACATAATACAGTAAAACTTCATTTATACTTTTTTATAGGGATCTGAAGAAAAGAAAAATGCATAAGTGAGAAAAATATTTAACTGAAATAACATTTAATAATACATCATGATTACACAACTTTTAACGCTATAAAAATGTCCTGCGTCATGGTTTAAGGCATCATACCTAGGACTCGCGTTACAGAATGCGTGCTGATTCGAGTCCTCATGGGGGAAGAAATTTTCTCATGAAATTTCAGCCAGTGTATGGGACTGGTGCCCAGCCAGTATCGTGATGCACTTGGGGAGCTACGATAGATTGCGAAAGCCAGCTATAACATTTGGGAGGATCATCGTGCTAACAACACGATACATCCATTCTGGTCCATCTCTGCTTCGGCATGTGAATGTGAGGCCAGCTGCCAGCTGGTTGATCTGGGCCCTTCAAGGGCTATGACGCCATGGATTATTATTATTATCATCACTTAGGAGTACAATATATTATGGTGATTACTTTCACATGTTAATTCGAACTAAGTTTATAAATACCTAGTTGACTAGTTTCGGTTTGGGAGTCATCTTCAGAACTGTTGAGGTCCTGCGTTTTCCTGAATAATACCTGAAATAGTATTAAATTTAGTAATATGTAATTATTTTAGAAATTGTCAGTTATTTTCGATTGCTTGCATTTAAGGAATAAACCATGCCCTCAAACTGTGATAACTGTTCCAGAATCTGTTCAGTTTCATCATGGTGTATTACAAATGTTTCACTGTTTATAAAACAGTAACAGCATTATTAAAGAACACCAGATTGTTGGGGGCAAGATTGGTGATCTTCGAAGTTCTACGAACTTCAAAGTGAGTTGCATCTTAATGAACACAAACTGTATTTTCGCGTTCTTACATTTTCGTGGCAAACCTAATTTCGAGCAGAATTGATTTAGAATGTATATAAATGTCGTTTTGTGTCCCCTGGGGCTTAAAATATGATCATATAAGTGTAAAAAAACTTATATTCGAAATAAATTAACATGAAAAGTAAAGGAATTTTGCCGGGACCTCTCAAAAACAACAAATAAATGTGAAACATATAAAAGAAGTTTTACTGTATTACCGTCGGATAAACTTATACCAATAAGATCCACAAATAATTGTTACCGCCTGTTTATTATATATATATATTGATTCCAAACTTTGTTTTTTTCTCCTCGCTGTTATTTATACTCGCTTTAACTCTTTGGTCATATCGCGAGTCCAAACATTTTGTGCGTGTTTTTTTCTTTGTTTCTTTAATAGATAAACTTCTTTTAAGAGCAATGTGTGAACAAGAATTTACCTCTGTAATTGTTGCTTCAGTTAATTTTTTAAAGTTGGTTATTTAACGATGCTGTATCAACTACGAGGTTATTTAGCGTCGAGATTGGTGATAGCGAGATGGTATTTGGCGAGATGTGGCCGAAGATTCGCCATAGATTACCTGACATTCACCTTAAGGTTGGGGAAAATCTCGGAAAAAACCCAACCGGGTAATCAGCCCAAGTGGGGATTGAACCCGCGCTCGAGCACAACTTCAGACCGGCTGAGCCATGCCGGTGGCTGCTGCTTGAGTTAAGAGTTCAATAATAGTTACATTATGGTCAGATACAGTAGCATCAGCAGTAACAATAAAAGGAAAGTAAACGTATTTTCTACGGAAAATTTCTTCTTCTTCAGTTTTTCCAGTTGCTTTTTTTGGAAGGGGAAGAATTCTACCATAGTTCACAGTAGATTCTTACTAAATACGTTCTGGCTTTATATTATAACAGCATTAAAATATTAACTTGTTTATTATTTGAGTACTTTTCGACGATAAAAAATTAAACTTTGAATTGTTGTGAGGAATATTGTTTTTTCCCTATTTAGTGAGTTGTCGTTTTTTCACTACTAGTCTATTTCTATGTGGCATACGTATTATTTACTAGCTTAAAATTCACTTTAAGACATATTTCATGTATAATGTTAGAGAGAGAGGGGGAAAGACACTATATCAATTAAATGTAATTGAGAGGGTTATGCAACTCATGAGAAGATTCAATATTTCTATTGCTTTTGAAGATAAAAATGGTAAACATTTTATTGATTCAGGTAAAACATATTCATAAAAAGGTTTAAACTAAATTAAACATGAACCTTATTTCATATCTGTGTATGGGGGAAACACTGCACTACCCAGCTCCAGTTGTTACAAATAAGGACACCGTAAAACTGTGAATAAAATACATCAAAGTCGGTAAATAAAGTTACCGTAATTCGTGAAAAGAAGTCATTATTTAAATAATAATAATAATTCTTTATTTATACTGGCAGAGTTTAGGCCATAGGGCCTTCTCTTACACTCTACAGGTCACAAAGTATACAAGCAGTTAAAATTTAACAAAAAGTTAAAGAACAGAATACTAACATATTACAAAAAAAAATAATAACAGCATAATAAAATCGATACTAAACAACATGAAAATAATACCATAATAAAAAAAAGAAAGTAAAATACATTGGAATATAGTGAAAGCAACTCATTTAGTACAAATGGAAAATATGGAAAAACGTAAGGAAGAATATATCAAAATGGAATGTAATAAAATAATAAAAAAAGAAAAGAAATACGAAAATTAAATACAATTTACGATAAAAAGGCTGTGATAATAAATTCATTGGCTGATAAAGAGAACAAAAAAGGGAAAAGAAGGAAAAAGAAATATATAGCCTATATATTTACAAAACTATGGCAGAGAAAAGGGCTTATAACTGAAAGGAATCTAATTCAAAAAGTGCAATTTTAATTTATTTTTGAAACTAGACAATGTCTTTTTTCTGACATGTTGAGTTCCAGAGATGAGCTGCAGAGATGGTGAAATATAAATATGTAAATCATTAAAAAAAAGTCGGTATTTGAATATAAAATCATGGAGAAAAAGTTTGAATGTAAACATGGAAATCACTTTCAAAATTGGTAATAAAGCACACATTTCCCTACAAGTTTCTCTGCTATTAATAAGGCAGGTTACACACTAGATGGAGAAAAATGTAACTTTAATATAAAAAAATATTAGATCTGTGTTCATTTGCACACTAAATATGGCAAGCTGCTTGGCTGTCGAATTATCAAAATACTTACTGTGTTAGTGTGTAATGAACCTAGGCATTGTGTATATACGATGCACGGATTTTCATTTTTCTCAGCAGAGCAGCCATGCTACAGCTTTCCATATGATAAAACATGAAAAGCAAAGACATTTAATTTCATTGTCAAAATAAAATAATGTAATATTGTGATGAATATATTATGATTTAGCAATATTCGTAAATAAATATTCACGTTTAACGCAAAAAAATTGCCGAATTCACAAAAAAAAAAAGGTAGGGAGGGGGGAAGAGCAAAATTTGCGACAAATTGCGATCGTAAAGTGTCTACAGAACGAATCTTGTTCTTACCTGTAAACAAATTTAACTCTCTGACTCAGCAGAAATTCGTAAAAAAATTATTATCCCAATATGCTTTCCATCCTGTTCCATTGTGTATTAAATTTTGCCTCTCATCCTATCACCACAAGTAAGATTTGTGTGCATTGTTATAATCTACAAAAACCAAACAATTTTAGTTTATTGAATTCAATCAGTTCTCTTGAGAACATTTACTTTTCATTCTCAATTTGAAACTTGCCATATCACACTTTCCATCTACTAGTTTCTTTAATTCTCTTTTGAATGCAGGTTTAATGAACCCAGCTGATTTTTAGTTATAATCTTGTTCACACATAGCTAATTAATTCAAGGAGTATATTTATCAAGAAAGCTATCGTTCCACCTCGTGTGTTTTATTCTTGTAAAGAGGTGATTTTTTTTTTCTTAAATAGAATTCTTTCAGCAACGTTATATTCAAATTTAATATCACGATTCAGATAATAGCAACATTATTTCATTATGGACTTTTCTTTCTCTCTTGAGTGGAAGAGAAGGCCTCATGGCCTTATCTCTGCCAGGCAAAATAAACCTACTACTACTATAACCAAGTTGAGTAGGATGTACTGACATTCTTTTTATTATTCCCTCCGTTCCAAAATATGGTATAGTAGCAAACAAAACAAGTCTGATTATTGTGCATGCCTGCACAAAATGTTTTGCGGTGTGGTATTCTGTTCAGTAGTGAAGGGACTATCAGACAGTTCAGTTGTGAATGTTTCTAATCTTCTGTAGTGCATCAAACTATAATATTTAAATAGTTCATTACGGACAGAAATCAATTGCGCACCTGCTGTGTTACTGTCGCAGAAAATGTAACACCAACCCAGTAAATTTTGAATAGAACGCCTAAGGCTCAACAGTCGTATAAAAACGGTTTGTAATTTATTGCAGTTTTGTTAATTTGCCCCTTTCAAAACAATGTTTGTTTTTTCTTTAATTTGACATCACACAAAATGAAATGTACTTTATTTATTAGTTTTTCTTATGTTAATTTATCAAACAAATAAGTATCTAGAATATTATAGATTTATTAATTTGTCAGACAGAATAATATCTGTAATATTGACAATTAATATTTGATATTATTCTGCCTGACAAATTAATAAATCTATAATATTCTCATTGCTAGCAGTGCATATGTTTGTGCAGATTACTGTGCACTTAACTGCGGAATCCCGGCCAAACAAGTCACTTAGCTGAGTGCGCTCCTAATATAATGGCAGTTGACATTGGACATATACGTCAACATATATGCCTAACTTGGAGTCAGGCCACAAAGGGAAACATTGAAGGAGGAGAATTCGATCCGGTGCTGTGGATTGAATTCGGCGTAGCTCAGTGGTCAGAGCGCTTGGTGTGTAGAACCCAAGGACCTGGGTTCGATCCCTGGCGCCGGAGCGAATTTTCCTCCTCAAATATTAAGTATCTGGAAGATGTATTAAAAGTTACATTGTATTACTGGGAACTGTAACAAATTTATATCATATTTTGTAATGGAATAAATGACATCTTTCTATACTATATTTTGGAACAGAGAGAGTAATTTATGAAACAGTTTTCTTTTCTTCATATGTGAAAAAAAAAAAAAAAAATTATATTTAAAAAAGAAGTTTTGGTTGAGTATATTATACAGGGTGTAAACAATATAAACTGCCAAAATTATATTATGTTTTTAAGATTGATAGTAGTTTAGTTATTTGTTTACATTTCGACTGAAAAGTTAGACTCACTAAACAATTTTTTTTTCTGAGAAAACCATGACAGTTACAGGAAAGCAACATTTGACTTTTTCTTCAGTTATTTAAGCTCTACCACCAGTATTTTTTTTTTTTTTGGAAGTTTATATCTTTTACACCCTGTATAGAATAAATATTTGACATCTTATTCACTTATTACATCCAGTAGTAAACAGTCAAACAAAAATACTCTCTGATCAGAAAGTTAATTTTGAATGGAGAATATGATTAATAGCGCAGTTTTTTGTACTTCAGATATGTCCTGATTTGAGTGACTTGTTTCAAGGAAACGCATGTATGGTGTGTATTACTTCCAACATAGTTTTGTTGTGTACAATATTGTAAAGAACACCAAGAATTTTGCAGAATGTTTCAGTATAAAAAAGATATTACTCTCTAGATTTTTCCAGTATTACTATCATTAGGATATGTTACATATTTCAACATCTGCTTCATTATTTGTAAATAAAGCACAAATAGCATCCAGTACTCTTAACTTAAACTCTTTCTTATTGATGAACAAGAATGCCAAGTAATTTATACAGTACACTAGAAAGTGTCAGTGTATTTGTACATATTTCTGGAGGCTAGATAGGGTATATATTTTATGTGAAACACTTAGAATAAAAATTGTTATTGTAATTGAGACGTGTTTGTAAGAAAATTTGTATAAATATAATTTAAGTTCCTGGTTTGTGTAGTTGACATAAATATGTAGGCTGTTCAATAATTAATGATCATGACTTTTTTTTTACTTCAACAGTTTTGAATTTAAAATTTGAATTTTGTGTTATACAGTAGAATCCCTCTTAACTGGCATCAAAGGGACCAGGCTAGTTCCGGATATGAGAAATTGTTGGATAATTGAATAAATATTTAAAAAAAATTACCTGTTCAATGCCAACTGTTGAAATTGCAACCGCATGAAGCTGATGTCTCTTATTTCTCAATCACTTGATTGCACAGGCTGTGGCAACAGGGCAGATTTAAACTATTTTTTTTACCCTCCCCCTGCCAAATATGCTGCTATTTTGGTATTGCCGGTTACAAGGGATTTTACTGTATAGTTAACATAACACCTCACATATCACATTTATCCAGGCAACAAACGTTTCAAAGTGCACAGAAAGCAAGTGCTACTACTGGTCAGATTTGGGTGGGGGTTAAGTCATTTGACTTGAGTCTTTGGAAGAGTACAGTTTACTCTAGGTAGTGTAATATAGCATTGTTCTATTCCTACTTACGGAGGTTCATTGCCGCCCTCACATAAGCCCACGATCGGTCCCTATCGTGAGCAAGATCAATCGAGTCTCTACCATCATATCCCACATCTCTCAAATCCATTTTAATATTATCCTCCGATCTACGTCTCAGCCTCCACAAAGATCTTTTTCCCTCTGGTTGGAACTGGTGTGTATGAAATTACCCTAATAATGATATTATTCAGTTTATTTTCGGTTTTAATCTGTGACAGACAGTCAAGTTGGGACATTAAATTTTGCCTCTGACACAATGGAGTTGATACGTAGAGAACGTGCTGCTCTGAAATTTTGCTTGTGTCTTAAAAAATCGTGTATTAAGGGGACACTATGGTGAATTAATGGTGAAAAATTAAGAAAATCCACTTAAAAATTTATTGTGACTCTGTATTTAGACAGAGCTCAAAAAGCTAATTAATTTATGTTCCCATGACTATTTTGAATCTTTTGAGTTAATCATAACTGAAAATTGTGAAAATTGTGATGCAAGGAGCCTTTGTAGTGATGTCAATATAAAATACATTTAAAAATATCATTTCAAAACTATTAGCCCTAATGGCACAAAATTTTGTACAGATGATAGTATTGTAGGCATGTTTATATACACTGCCGAGCAAAAAAAAACGCAACACTTGAATAAATTTGAAATATCAAACCATAATACAAATTATAACATTACTGTGAGCTTCTATGGACCTGTTTGTGTTAGGCAAGTATTAATTTATGTTTTGGAAAGGAAAGTATACCCATTGGGTGGTTTGTGACACCCTCCTTGTCACTTCTTGTCCCTTACTCTGTATTTATTGCTGTGCCATTAAAATTTACAACCCTAAACACAAGCAGCTAAAACAAAGTTACAACACTATTGTTTTCTCTTTTGTGTATAATGGAATTCTGTGATATTGAACTGGGTTTTAAGCAACATTTAAGACAGTTAAGATGTCCTTAAGCCCCGAGATTGCCGCTAGAGCAATCGTGTTGTTGTAAGCAAAAAAAAGGAAACAATAGTTGTAACTTTGTTTTAGCTGCTTGTGTTTAGGGTTGTAAATTTTAATGGCACAGCAATAAATACAGAGTAAGGGACAAGAAGTGACAAGGAGGGTGTCACAAACCACCCAATGGGTATACTTTCCTTTCCAAAACATAAATTAATACTTGCCTAACACAAACAGGTCCATAGAAGCTCACAGTAATGTTATAATTTGTATTATGGTTTGATATTTCAAATTTATTCAAGTGTTGCGTTTTTTTTGCTCGGCAGTTTAGTTAAAAATCATACATTTTGGATTGAAATTGTAAAAGATTTAAAACTCACATAAGTGTCTCCTTAAGTCGTATGAAATGTTACACCCTACAGTACAAAATATTTAAAGATGGAAGGTAGTCATTATCAAAAGACTCTAGTCTTAGGGCAGTAGGTTCCAAAATTGCGTACTTCCAAAAAACTGAAGATTTGCATAGACGCATTTGTAGAGCTTGAAAGAGCGTTAGAGGGTGAGCGATTTTTTTCGAAGACCATAATTGCAAATGAGACTTGCTTGGCAAACAACAAAGCTGTGTGGAAATCTCCATTATTACCAACACAAAAGAAAAAGAGCTGGAAAGGTCATTGTCTCATTTTTTGACATTCAAGGAATGGTTTGTTAACATGTTTTACCAATACACACAATTGTGGCAAATGCAAAAAGCATTCATGGAGTATTTTACTAAAATAAACACGAATTGTGTCTCTCATTTTGCCTACATTCCTGACTTGGCAATGTATATATATTTTTCTTTTTCTGTTTCCAAAGCTGAAGAAACACCTTTGTGGGATACAATTCCAGTCTTCAGAATAAGTAGTGAAGGCTGCAAAAGTGATTCTGAAGAACCTATCAAAAAGAGGTTTCTAGTACGTCTTTGTAGACTCACAGAAATGCTGGGATTAGTGCAATATACCATAAATATTTAGGGGATAAAGTAATGTGTGTCCAAAAAAATGAATATTCATTATTGAACAGTCTTCATATTTTGCATTCTTTAAATCTCTGCCTTCTTCCCAGCCTGCCTTTTCTTTGTTCTCTTTCAGGCCTAGCTACAGTTAGTCATGACGCCTTCTCAAAATAAAAAGTGAACAGGAGGTTCATAGAATCTCTATAATTGCGTGAAACATTTATCTCGGATTTCTGTTGTAATGAGTTTGTATGTGCATCTATCACCAAAACTGTTACATTTGCAACATAATGGGTTCATTCATTATAGAAGCTATTTCACTTTATTAGTACATAAAAAGATTGTTCTATTTATTTCCAAACTCCTTTTGCCTTACTGGACTCGTCCAATGACTGTTTTAGTGTGACATCACTCCTCATTTGCTGTAGCTAATGAGAAACAGGGTATGGTGTGACGTCATATTCTCAGTTCTATGTAACTTACTTACTTACAAATGGCTTTTAAGGAACC
Source organism: Periplaneta americana (assembly GCA_025594305.2). Classification (NCBI taxonomy): domain Eukaryota; kingdom Metazoa; phylum Arthropoda; class Insecta; order Blattodea; family Blattidae; genus Periplaneta; species Periplaneta americana. Next base: position 3,350,528 of record JAJSOF020000011.1, read on the forward strand.
CGAAGGTTCATCGCCGCCCTCACATAAGCCCGCCATCAGTCCCTATCCTGTGCAAGATTAATCCAGTCTCTATCATCATACCCCACCTCCCTCAAATCCATTTTAATATTATCCTCCCATCTATGTCTCGGCCTCCCCAAAGGTCTTTTTCCCTTCGGTCTCCCAACTAACACTCTATATGCATTTCTGGATTTGCCCATACGTGCTACATGCCCTGCCCATCTCAAACGTCTGGATTTAATGTTCCTAATTATGTCAGATGAAGAATACAATGCGTGCAGTTCTGCGTTGTGTAACTTTCTCCATTCTCCTGTAACTTCAGCCCTCTTAGCCCCAAATATTTTCCTAAGCACCTTATTCTCAAACACCTTTAACTTATGTTCCTCTCTCAGAGTGAGAGTCCAAGTTTCACAACCATACAGAACAACCGGTAATATAACTGTTTTATAAATTCTAACTTTCAGATTTTTCGACAGCAGACTGGATGATAAAAGCTTCTCAACCGAATAATAACAGGCATTTCCCGTATTTATTCTGTGTTTAATTTCCTCTCGAGTGTCGTTTATATTTGTTACTGTTGCTCCAAGATATTTGAATTTTTCCACCCCTTCGAAGGATAAATCTCCAATTTTTATATTTCCATTTCATACAATATTCTGGTCACGAGACATAATCATAGTCTTTGTCTTTTCGGGATTTACTTCCAAACCGATCGCTTTACTTGCTTCCAGTAAAATTCCCGTGTTTTCCCTAATCGTTTGTGGATTTTCTCCTAACAATGTAACAAAAATGTGTAATACTATATTGGTATAAAGTTCATAGTTTTCTCAGAAAAAAAAAAAAAGTTTTTTTTTTCCTCCAAAGTTTAACACCCTCTTATTCGGTAACTAGTCGCCCTCGGTAGCGTAGTTGGTATAGCGTTGGCCTTCTATGCTCGAGGTTCAATTCCGGCCGAGGTCGATGGCATTTAAGTGTGTTTAAATGCGACAGGCTCATGTCAGTAGATTTACTGGCATGTAAAAGAACTCCTGCGGGACAAAATTCCAGCACACCGGCAATGCTGATATAACCTCTGCAGTTGCGAGCATCGTTAAATAAATCATAATTTGATTTTTCGGTAACTATTGTGAGTAGAATTGTGATTGTTTTCCGTAAAGATAGAACATTTAATAAAGAATCATTTTTCGTCTGGCATATTTCAATAGCATGAATGGTTTTCATGTAAATTTAATTTAAAAACCACTAATTTCAAGCTACTGAATGATGTGAGCAGATTCCAATGTTGTAGCCAGAGACTGAGGCGTAAGGTAGTTCATGTATGGAGACACACCTGAGTTCGTTGACCTCTTACATCTGTATTACGAGAAAAAAGAGGAGTGTGTTAGTGTTGATGTTTGCCAGACTGCTGAAACTTCCAACTTAATTTTCTAATTACCTAACTGTGCATTTAATCACAAAACATAGTGTAGGTTTACTATTCATTTAAGTGTACCCTATTGTCCCTTTCAGTCTGCAGAGTTATTTCACTTCCACCTTGTATATGTATAGCCATTCTGATTATGGATATCTGAAATGTATTGTTTCTAGAGCAAGGAGTCTTTCTTGTTTATATTTTTGATAAAGTTAGTTTCTGCTGATATATTTATGTAATTTAGTGGACATTGCTGTAGTGGAAGAATTTCAGGTTTAAGATTGAATTTATATTTCTGTTTAATTTGTGATTTTTTTTTTTATAAAATCCTTAAGTTTTCTTTGAGTTGTTTTGTTACTTCTTGAAAGGTTCAAAATTAATTCCTGATCTACCTAAAAATATTTGCTGGAACTCTGTTCATATCGTTTACTGGTCATGATTGCCTTCGAGCATCTTCATAGAATTGGTTTTATTAATTTCTCCAAATTGTTTGTTATGCATAAAAGAAAATGATACGGAATTAAACAATTTAAAATATCTGATGCAACGATTGATGCCATAGGATCTCATGTGTTAAAATCATCCTTAGCTATAATTAGTAATCATTTGTACCCAACAAATTTTTATTGTAAATGATTTCCTATGTTTTCGTATCATTTATCTTAATGTTTTCTTTTTCCTTTCAAATTGTCACACAATTGTTTTGAATGATTATTCTTTATGAATTGATTAGTAGGCCGATCTATTCGAACCCTTATTTAGGACGGCTTTTTTTTGTTAAAAAAAAATTAGTTGGCGAACTGTGAATTTCTCAAGACTTTCACAGACTTTACCTCCAGATATTGAGAAGCAAGAACGAAAATTACTTTATTGTTAAGTCCTGAGCATTACATATCCAAAAGTACATAATTTAAATGTTAGAAGTACAAACGAACTTAGGGTATATAATCTTTGATTTTAATAGTTCATTGTTATTTTGAGAGATGGAGAGGAAATTAGGGCGCTCGTGTGTAACAAAATCTCTTAAGAGAACTCTGGAAAGCAAAAGATTAGCTACAGATTGCATTAAACTGCTGGGTTTTGAACAGGTGATGTAGTTTCTTAATTTGGTACCGAAATAACTTCTCCTGCAAGTCACGCCATAATCAAGAGAGAGAGATTTTTATTATAGTTCTTTTATTAGTAGAATGTACCTCCTTCCCTTGAGGCATGTATCCAGAACAACTTACAACATATTGGGAATTTGGAAGAACCTCTCCACACATTCACGCAGCCTCGCACACATGTAAAGAAGACAATATTTATGTTTGATATGGTTTGTTCTCCTCTATCTTGATTCTGTACATTACATGTTACAAATCACACTGTAGTGAAATAAAAATTTTCCAGGAAATATATCCATTGGTTCACAACATCTGAGACGGTTAATTAGTATTACATATTCTAATGAGGGGGAGGTGACAATGATGTATAATCACTCAAGGTGGTATAGTATTTACATATAATTTGATTTTGGCTTAATAAATTAATATAATAAATGATTTAATTTAAAATTTATTTTTCTTACAATCAGTATAGACTGAAACTTTACCGGTACCTGTTATTTTTTGTCTATTCATTACTGCATTTACATTCAAAATAAATACACAACTATTCTTTTTATGAGCACATAAAATAAATTTGACATTGAAGTATCTACTTTCTAAAAAAATATAAATTACACAGTTTATAAAATTCAAATAGATCTTTCATTCTCCTTTGTAATTACTTAACATCTATTACTTAAAAGTGCCCTGCACATTTGATGTACTGTATTTGAGATAAACATTAACATGTATAAATCATGTATAGAGTTGTGGTAAAATATTGTTGACTCTCACTTTGATTATACTGTATATCAGCGGTCATCAGCATGGAGCACCCTGGGGCTAGCGGCTCTTACCTGCGGAGAACATACTGCACGATGGTTCATTCGTAGTTGCTAGCGGGTATGCTCTCTACCTCTTCCTGCTGCACAATGGGGCAAGCGAGAGGCTCCGCTTACACTTTGCACATTTCTGCGAGTGCTGATGACCACTGCTGTATATGGTAAATACTTATTTGAAATGCCTCATCTATATAGGTCACATTCGATTATTTCCATACCTTGCAACAAAGAATTTATTTTGTAGAAGAGAGAGAATAGATTTTTTTAAATAAAAGTTTTGCTTGTGAATATGACATGATGATTGACCTTATTCTGTTCTATAACCATCATAAAATAAATTAAAGAAACCATATAATACGATGTTCTCTTGTTTTACAAAATATGTAATATAATTATTCGTTTGTCAGAGGTCAGTACATGGAAAACTGAAAATGACATCGTCGAAGTGTGCTAATTTCTATACATGGCCCACTGATTTAAGTTATTTCTTTATTGTTTTTATACATAGCATAGTGAGTAGAAAGAAAAGTACAGACTGTGGGAAAAGTGTAACCACTCAATCGCTCTTCCTTAATATTTTTATGAGAGTTATCCGCTCCGTGCAGCAGATGGCAGCACCATCTTTAGAGTGGGTCGTTTGTACCGCGTACAGCTGTTTCTGTGCGAAATCCGATTTGTTGTATTGGGTATATTATTGTGCTTGTGTTATAATCTGGTTGCGATATAGTGTGACGAATTTCAGTTGAAAAGAATTATAGAATGTTTCCGTGTAAACCATTTAGTTTTTAGAAACAAACAACCTGCCTGTATACCTTGTTACCGCGTCAGATTCGGATACGGAAAATCCAAAGGTAAACATTTTCTTTAGGCTAAAGAGATAAATTGTTTTCAAGTGGGAGAGGGTATAACAAGAAAGGATGAGTGTTTCTTACAATAGTTACGTGTGATTCACATAATGGTCCGTTATATGACTTGGTTGTGTATGTGTATAATAGTGCGCAATAATGCAAAGCTGACACCCTAAAAAATATGCCAATTTGCTTCGTGAAAGACTACAGATTCCCAATCCATTTTAGGTTAACGACAATTAGACTGCAAATAACTTATGAAGGGATAATTATTTTTTTATTGTTGTGACACAATCAAATCAGTGTTAATTCTGAAATCGGGTATTGTGAAGAACATGTTCTCCATCTTGTCCCGAAGCCTATTCTAAACTACATGAAGTGCCGAGTCTTTTTCATTTACCAAGGAAATGAGAAAGGAACTACAATCTTCAGAGGCTGCTAAAACATCACGGAAATTGTCAAAAGTGACTGACTGCTGACTTCATAATTGGTGAGTAGTTTATATCTGTTTTGTAGAGCAACATAATTGGTATACATGGAACATTTTGCAGTCAAGTTAACCCCCCCTTTTTTTTTTTTTACGGGAAAGTAGTGTAAAGTCCATATTGATATTCTACATAATATTGTGTAAAGTATAAATGGCATTGGTGTAACTTTATTTTAAAACTCAGAGCCTAGCAATGTAATATGTTGTATATGAGGGTGAGATTTATTTTTGTTACGATGTTATTTCGCATATTCGTATTAATGCGCCATTTAATATTATGTGAGTACGTGACCACACAACTATAATTGCGATGCCATCTGTGCGGCGGAACTCTGGAACTACTACAGCGAACACATTTTTTTCGTCTACGTACTCTTCATATACTGTATATATTATATGTTTTATAGAGACTTTTTTCGGGGTGGGGAGGGTTTCCACTTATCAGTAGATACCTCTCTTATCTCTCGACAGAGGGGAATGCACTTACAAGCAAACATTCTGATGGGGATAGATAAAGTTATTTTTTTCTTTCACCATGTTAATAATGTCAAAAGAAGTGCTTACACAAATTTTGGCCATTCGACCGCAATTACGAGGGTCGTAAAAAAATAAGTTCGCCAGAGGTCGTTAATAGAAAGAAAACACAATTTTACTGGAAAAAATTATTGAAACAAACATAGCAATTGAATAACTTCAAGGAAAAATTGTTCCGGGGCTGGCCACAGAACAATTTTTCCTTGAAATTATTCAACCCTGCTTTACAGGGAGCTACTACCGATACCTGAAAGCCAGATTTGTATAAAACATAGCAATTGTTGAGCTAATTTTCACCGGAATTGAGACATTTGTCATATGGGATCAACAGAGAGGTGCAGACGGCTGTCAAACGCTGGTTCAGATCCCAGGCGACTGACTTTCACGACACAAGGATACAAAAATTGATCCCATGGTATGACCATTGGGAGATATGTTAACAAATAGCTTTTATAGTTTAGAATTTCGTAATTTCACTCATGGGTACTCTTAAGTAGCATGGATAACTCTTTCTGATCCATAAAATGAATTAACAGATTGCATCTGTTCTTATTTCTCAGAAATGAAAAGAGATTTTTTTCGTTTTGTACATACCTATATTATTTTATGTTTAAACAGAACATTTTTACCCTAAATGTTGAAGTCAAAATTGTAAACATGTCAAACATGCCCCAACTTATGACACCTTAAGTGGAGACTTAATTGTAACCAGTTTCGATTATTTTATGTTACTATAGGGTTACACGTATGTAGTTACTTTACTGCACTTACTATGATAACACTGTCATCCGACATTTATATAGAATTATTCTGAAATAAGTAGTATACAAGAAATGGCTCGTAGGCTAGTTCATTGAATTTTGCTTTCTATGTCAGAAACACATGTTAAAAATCCTGGAAGTTCCAATGAAATATTAGTGCTTGTTTTCTCTGGATATTCTTATTGCCACATAAATAGTCCTTCTACTCGTCCTCCTCCCACTCCTCCTTATCATCATCATCATCATCATCAAAGCTGTCAATTTGACAACTGAATAAAGAACGGAAGATAATCATGAAAATTTCACTGCACAAAAAATTATTTCAGTATTACCACAGTCTACTATATAGTCACGAAGCTTGAGTTTTGAGGGTGCTAGAAACAATAGACTGAGACGGTTCTATTTTGCATTGCCTGTAATGAGGCGATATTAGCGATCCTAGTGGTGAGCAACTATCTAATGTTTGCATATTTACTACGTATTGAGGTTCGCGGCGAAAATGCGACTCACGAGCACATTGTGGCTCGCAGTGCATTTCCCTTGCTTCCTACCTACAACCCCCACCCTCTCACTCACTGGAGTCGAACTCCGTTCCATGTATATTTGTCTCTGACCTGCGAGTGGCGTATCGTCGCAATGTCTCTTTCGAAACCATGTACCTCTATAAAAACGAAAGTTTCAAGTAGGCTGGGAGGATTCATTTTTTGCTGACAATATGATGAGAATATTAAATGTATGATTTATTCACAAGTATTACTAGGAAAACGGTTGTATAACATAAAACGACATTATAAGTTACTACATGTTACTGATGAAACATTAAAAGGTTGTGTTGTTGTTATTTTATTATCATCATTATCATCATCATCATCATCATCGTCGATGTACGTCGATCCTTTTTCAGCATATGTACGAATAATGCGGTTAGATCTTCAATTTAAATTCGCATACTGTATTTACAGTGTGATGTTAAATGAAAACTAGATGTAAGGACTTGACAAATGTTGAACTTTTCAAATCTTTGGCAAAAAATAAATATTTGAAGCTTCGTTCTTTCGCTTGCTCTGTTGAAGCCATGTTCGCTACAACTTACGTTTGTGAAAAATTATTTTCAACAATGAAAATAGTAAAAATCAAATTAGATCACGACTGACAGACAAATACCTTCGTGATCAACTACGACTGGCAGTAAGTGACATAATTCCTGATTTTGAAACTCTGCCGCAGAGACATTCTGAAGACAATTAATTTTAGGTTGTGATAATGTGTCCTATTTTTTTTTTTTTTTTTTTTTTTCATTTCTTTCTTCGTTACACGTACTAAACATTAGTTTGTAACCTTGTACTGTATATAATTTTATTTAAGTGCTTGACGTAAGGAAAAAACCGTTAATGTCAGACAGTTGCTTCAATTCCCCTTCGGGTGACCGCCTCCCTCCATAGGTGCTATGCACGTTGCAGCTTACACAGTGGCTCGGAGCACGATAGCATTTTCGCCACCGCTGTAACTAGACTGTGGTATTACCTTTCATCCAGCATCATAGAAGGAAGTTTTGTGATACATCATGTAGCCAGAATTAAAATATACCAGTGGCGGCTTGTAATATTGAATATAGGGAGTGCGGATTTATCATCATAATCGATAATGAACCTTAAAAGAAATGGGCCACGATCTATATCTCCACCCCCCCCCCCCTACTACACAAATTTCGGCTTTTCTCAAATTAAAGCTTTCTGAAAATTGGAGCCTTAGTTTTCGTATATTGCAGTCGGTATTCCAAGGCGAGCTTACTCAAGTGCCAATTCTACAGCGCAAGGGCTTGGATCTCTTCTCTTGCAAGGACCGTGGCGCCCACTTTCCTCACTTACTGCTCAGGCGTTTCGTTACGTCCTCATATGAAATGGCTAAAATCGGAGTGAGACAAGTGACCTACAGGCTTGGAGCTCACATAGGCACTTCCTCTTAGCCCCAGTTTCCCTTGCAAGGACGCGTTTTTGCGTACCTTTAAAATTTTAAATGTTCCTTCTTCCGTTTTCCTCACTCACTCATTCTGCTCCTTATGAAAGGTAGAGCATTTGAGAATTTCATTCTTGACTGTTCCCTGACATGGCCTTTATTTCTCTCCGGGTTTTCCCAGTACTCGTTCTTTTTTCTCGAATACTCTTTTCATGTTTTCCTGGGTTGGCCACGCATTATAAAGCCCTGAGGATTTCCAGTGGCGTGCGATGGATGCCCAGCCAGGGGAAGCAGCGAATTTTCTTAAATGTAATAGGTAGGCTATATCTTTTGACAGATTATTTCCAGACATCATAATAAAGTGCACTACAAATATCCAAATACACAATAAAACAGACATCTCCAAAAGCCTACTCGCGAGTAAGTCCCTGAACGGAACCGAAGCCAGTACGTAATGAGCGCGACCCGCCTCACCCATCCCCACCTATACTGTACACAATGTTTATGCGCAAACGAAGAGCAGTGGCGGACTGCCATTATCACTGTGTTGGTCGGAGTGTTCCACCGTTTCACAATGTCTTCTAATCATGGATTTAGCACAATCAAGGATAAATAGGAAGATAATTTTTTTTGTGTTAGTGGGGAGAATATGAAATGCTTAATTTGTTCGAAAATTCTTAAGCGTGTGTTAAATTTCAACATGCGACGACAATACTCGACTCTTCACAAAGAATATATCATACAATTACAGGCATGTTGGACATGTGAAAATAATTTATTTTGGGGCTATCTGTATAACTGTTGGTTATACATAATAATCAGTATATTACTCAGACCCGCATGACAAACATATAGTTTTTCGTTTAATTTTAGGTTAAATGCGTAGGCTACAAATATTTTGATAAATATAAAACAAGAAAATACAAACACGAATCACACACGTGTCCTCAGTATTAAATAAAAAAAAAAAAAGCTTCTTGCTAGCTATGTTCTAGCTTGGAATATTGAAAAATCAATTATGCCCTTTACAGAAGCATCATTTGTAAAATCGTGCATACAGGACGTTACTAAAATACTGTGTCCAGAACAAAGTCAAAGTTTAAGAAAATTAAATTGTTTCCAATTACAGTTCAGAGAAGGAATTTCAAGATTGTAAATGTAATTGAATCTGAAGTCGAAACCACAACTAAGCAGTTTGTATCTTACTCACTTGCATTGGACGAAAGCACAGATAGAAATGACAGAGCTCACTAACCATTTTCATCCGAGGAGTTAATGAACATTTTACTGTGTCTGAATGTCTTCTAGATGTAATTACAAAATACAGCTGGAGAATATCTTTTCCAGGCACTGAAAGGCACCATAGAACAGAATAGGTTGGATTTGCAATGGCTTGTGTCTATAGCAACAGACGGGGCTCCAGCTTCGTAGTATGTCAAACTAATATACAAACGTATGATATTTCTTATTCTTTTGATGATATTATTTGTAAACATAAGCAGACCGTTGCCGCGATCCCCCACTGATCGCTCCCATCTGTTGAGGTACGAGTCTCTTCCCCTTCTCTAGCCTTATAGCACACTGTGTTCGGCGGGCAGCATCGAGAGCACGAATGACGAATCGTTTTTTGGAGACCTCTGCAATAAAATATAGAGCTTAAAAGTGCATATTTGCATATTCTTCTTCGCCTTGTTGCTAATTACTTGTAGTGTAAGTACAGTTCTTTGGAAAAACGTATCACGTCTCATAATTTCTTCAAATAGTGCCGATTCAATAGAGATTGGAAAGCTTCTTTTCTGCTGTCGTATTCCTCGAATACGTCTTTATTCTCTTTAATGCTGAGAAAGACCAACTGAGGCAGTGGACACAGGAATGATACAAGGCAAGATAGCTGTGGAAAACCTGAGGACATGTTTGATGATGAGTGTATTTGTAATAATTCATGTGAGGTTTTGTTTTCAAACTACCTGCTGCCATAAAGTATAGCGAGCTCATTTTTCAGCCCTACATTTTCAAACCTTCTACCATAAAGAGTGCAGCAGTTTCGAAAATGTTTGTTAAGGAAAATTATTTTTCTATGTTGTGTTTTTATCACACGCTAGTATAGCGATAAAAACTGTAAATTCCCAAAATCTTGAAATCTCATGTCAAGTTGGCTGTCCACATTATAAAGTATCTCGCAGTATACACGCCGGTATTCTCTTGGAAGGTTCCCAATATTCCTTACAGTTTCTGCATAAACATTTTCAAAATGTTCTCTCATTGCAGCAATATTTTGATGAGTTTCTGTAATTTTGTTTCTGCAGTAAAGGATACCAAATGTTCTGTTCTGCAGAATGCTGTAGAGAACGTCTGTGAATGCATACATTTTGTTAAATATTATCAGAAGAAAACAGAACGTAAAATCGTCTAGGGTAGATAAGAAGCCTTTTGAAGGTACTAGCAAGTCTTTTTCTATCTTCGTTGGATTGCCTTTATTTCCAAGTGGGTTTTGTTAAAAGTGGATCGTATTCCGCTATTAAATTAAACATTTCTACATAGTTTCCTCGGTTAATCATGTCCTCTAAACGATAATTCCTGCTTGCCTATAAAGCAGACAACGTTTATGAAACGTTTCATGAGTTCTCGATTCTGCTTAATTCTTTGATTGTGTAGAGATATTGTTCATCCAGCTGCATATTAATTCTAGTTCTGCCAAATGAAATAAGCGCTAGAGTATATTTGTGTACCCTGTTGTTAATTCATGCGCTGTAGCTGCCTTATTCAAGTTTCCAAAATGAGTAAATTCTGTTTTTGCCCAACTTGTATACCGATCTTGACCGAAAAGCAAACAGTTTCAACAAAAGATAGCATTCAATTCATAACTGCCAGTCAACCGCTCGTATTTATCGTAGTTTGCTTCTTGAAAATACCTCATACATTTTTTGGCGCTTTGTGTTAAACGGGTCAATTTTTGTGTCGCTCTTCCATTATCCACAATTTTCTTCTATCCTTGAAAATCGCGACGTGCAAACGGTCTTTCTAACAAGTGTACAATCACATATGAGTCATTATTCATGCACTACAAACTAAAAATAAATCAGTAGCTTATCTTTGTAATACAGCACTGACCAGTTTCTTCTTTCGCACCACTGCAAACAATACTACCGTACATCACGAGGGTGAGAAATTAAAATGCGTAGGAAGGAGAAGGACAAAGAACGATTTCTTCCTTTAACCCAAACCTTGGAAAACAAAGATAGGACGAGCTTTAGAAAAAGTAAGCACAAACCAAGCATTCCCTACACTTCCCCACCATTCACATGCAATAGAAGACAGAGAGGAAGAGTTCTAGACAGAGAGAGCTCACCCTGCTAGCTTCTACTTCCCACTCTCCTTCAGTCATGGTCATTTAACCCTAGACAGGCAATGGTCAATGTAATATACACAAATGCTAAACGGTCGTAATTTTTACTATCTGTTTTCACATCTTAAAAAAACCAAGAAATTCTGTTCACTGAACGATTATTTTATACTGAATTTAATGTTATATGAGTATATTATTAATATCAGGTCATCTTTTGCCATTCTTACAGTAAAACCCTATTTAAAAAATTGTTTTCTATAGCGTTTTCAATAGAACTAAGTTATTTCCTTCTTCTTTGCGGGTATATTGGGGACACAGCCGATTATCCGTATTACTGAGGTACTGGACACTGCTCTTCTTCTTCTTCTTTTCTTTTTCTTCAGTGCCAAAATTTTTCTGAATTTTCCTTTAGAGTTAACAATGCAATTCCGAGTCTAGTTTAAACTACGGTTTAGCGATTCCTCACATAGTTGGGAAAGAATAAATTTTCTCGACATCACATTTTATTTTTCCGAGTCGTATCTTCTGTACGTATAGTCCAGGAATGTTGTAAAAACTGCAATTTCCTTTCTCTTAAAAGAAAGGGGATGGCACATTTGGCCCAATGTGTACACATCCCGTTGGTCTTATCATTAGAATTAACAATGCAATTCCTGTAGCCTCAAACTTCGTTCCAACGATGTTAACAATTCCTCACTCAATTTTCTCGACATTACATTTCATTCTTCCAAATCACATTGTATATTCCAGGAATTGATACCAGCGACGTTTAGAATACCTTAAAGAACTGCAATTCACTAACTCTTAAGAGAAAGGTGAGACACATTTCGCCCAATGTGTTTCTTTCTCTCCTGGTTGATTATAGTAAAATTAGAACAAAATAAAGATAATAAATTCGTAGCACGAACAGCCCATAAAGGGCCCAGGCCGACCAACCGGCTGATCTCACGTTCACATTTCTCGGCAGAGGTAAACGATCATCCAACCAGAACAGAGGTATCGTTTGATCCTCCTAGCCGTTATACTGGTTTTCGCTACCTATTATAGCTCCCAAATTCATCACACTGCTATATGGGCACCGGTCCCATACACTGGCCGAAATTTCATGAGAAAATTCATTCTCCCTGAGGATTGGAACCAGAGCGTATTTCGTAACTCGAATCCTAGGTTGGTGCTTTGCCTAGGTTTGGCTTTACGAGTGCTGAACCCAGGACGGGTCCATACACTTTGGCACGCTTTGGTATGATAGAGTCAGGTCTCACCAGAACACGAATAACCTGATAAACCCCAGGGACCCGGAATCCTATATCAGCATCGGAAAACCCGTACTACCCCCAAGGTTTCACTCCAGCTTATTTTTACTATTCCAGATATAGATGAAATGAGAGTAAGTGGAAAATGTTAGTGGAATGACAGAGGGAAATTGAAGTACACACCGGCAAAGATACATCTTATCAACTTCATAGGAAGCTAAACCCGGAAGGCAGATTCGTACAAATACAAACCTTGCTTTATTATATAGCATCGGTTTTCCTGAGTAGACTCTCACTAAAGATGAACGATCGTAAATATTGCGATGCTATCCCTGAGATTATAACATATGATACGCTTTGACAGCTGAAAACACTTTATCGGAGAGTTCAACACACAAGAAGAAGGTACACGAAAAACGGGAAGTATTCATTGAAACAATCACCAACAATGGACAAAAATAAAATCCTGCATTTAACGAACATTACCTGTCTAGGATTAAGTAAAGTTACAAATCGTCTCCATTTCCCTAGGACAGTCCCCGAATTTTACTTTTTGTCCCCAACAAAATTCGTCCCCAGGATGTCCCCGAATTTAATTTGTCCCCAGATATCCTGAGATTTTCAGTGTTATATTATTATAATTTTATGAAAATTGAATATCTCAGTCCGCGAGAGTCACAAGAAAAGATATCTGTGGAATGTATATTGCTGAAATATCCTCTAGAAAGAGAAATCTTTGAAGGCACAGCCCATTATTTTTGTTCAAAAGTAGATTGACTAGACCTGGTTGAAATAATTTATTTGATGAAATTTCTTGCTTGAAGAAATGTGTGACTTTAAAGAAAGTACTAAAGTGAAATGAAGAAAATGCCGATCTTTGCTCAAAATGGAGTTAAATCTTAAAAAGTTTTCTGTGAGAAAATTATTCCCTGTGCACAACTCCAGAAATAGATTGAACTATGTCTTCTTGGAAGTAATGCTTCAGCGGAGAGATTTTTTTCTGCGGCGAAAATGATGTGGGCATCCCAAAAATCCAGAATGAATTTGGGCCATGTTCAATATGGCCTGTCACGAATTTGCTACAGAATTGAGAATGCAGAGAACTGCTTAAAAATTCGCTCTTCTGAAAATACCTGTGGTTTAATTGTAATCAAATAGAATGACAATTTTTAGTGTATAAATGGAATAAGTATATTTAAATTCTTTAAAAGTGTGTGAAAAATATAAGAAATTGCAAACTAACAGAAATGTTAAAAGTAGTTTTTCATGCCTCTATATTTGTCCATTGAAATTGTGAAAAAGTATGGAAACCTTAATTTATAAGGTATGCTACTTCTCTACCCTAGGAAGAAATATTTACAGCTTTAATCCAAATTTTAAAACCCATTTTTTTTTCCTGATTACTTGACACGTAATTAAGGATTTTCACACAAAATAAACCCTCAAATATTTTTGGGAGGGCAGGAAGACAGTTATTTAAAGCGAAATCTGAAATTTGTTTTAGTCCTTGGCCCACAATTTTTTTCACTCTCCTACTCCTAAGAGAACACAGAATAAGCTGTGAGAACAGTTTTTCCTATCTTATCCCATTAAGGAATAATATCATTTTATTTTTTGAAAATTTCAAACATAAAAAAAATTTAAGATCTTTCAGTTTTAAATTACGTTTCTTATGCATTAGAACAATGTTTGTAGTTTTGCACTTAGCTACTTTAATCAGCTACATTTTGGTGCAAGAATGATGGAAATATCTCAATTCTAAGTGCATGGAGAAAAATCATCTCCATTCTGAGAGTATGAAGAATTGTAAAACCAAACGCACAGCTTCTTGACTGTATGAAAAATAATGCTGTCAAACTCTACCGCCAAATTCGAGTTGTTGTTACACGAAAAACATATAACAGTGACAGAATGTGACGGATGGATTAATACTTGCAGAACTGCACTTCCGGTTTAAAGAAAGGTAGGTTCTGGCCAATAAAAACTCAGCTAATTAATCAACCAACCATAATACTACTAGGTTCAAAAAGTTCCCGGAATTTTACTACCATTTTTCGTATTAATATATAACAAGGGATATTATACATTTGTTTTGTTGGTAACATTCATGATGTCATTTCCTTAAAGTTTGTTGATAATGGCAATTATTGGTTTTGAGTTGTAGGCAATTGTTTATCATAGTGTTTTGTTTGTTCGTCGCATTTTGTAATTATGTCCACAGAGCAAAGTACAAACATCAAGTTCTGTGTTTTGCTGGGGACATGATCAGTATGGCTGATGAAGATGGTGATTTCTTAAACAAAATGAAACTGGTGCTACTTGTACGACCCAGTCCCTAAACGACAGTCATCTGAGTGGAAATCGAAAACATCTCCTCGGAAGCAAAAATTTCCTAGGGACACTTCCAAAGGCAAAGTTATTTTAAATGTTATGTTTTATTTAACGACGCTCGCAACTGCAGAGGTTATATCAGCATCGCCGGATGTGCCGGAATTTTGTCCCGCAGGAGTTCTTTCACATGCCAGTAAATCTACTGACATGAGCCTGTCGCATTTAAGCACACTTAAAGCAAAGTTATGTTGGAAGTTTTCTTCGACTCTCAGGGTCTCATGCACCATGAGTTCATTCCAGAAGGTCGTACTGTAACGAAAGAATTGTACGTAGAAACCCTCCGTCGCCTCTGGGACGCAGTGAGAAGGAAACGTCCAGAAAAGTGGGTAGAAAAAAACTGGTTCCTTATGCATGTGACAATGCACCTGCTCATCGTGCAATTATTGTAAAGAATTTTCTTGCCAGGCACAACATAACTGCTTTGGATCACCCACCATACTCTCCTGATCTCTCACCACCTGATTACTTTCTGTTTCCCCGTCTGAAAAGTCATCTGAAAGGACGGAGATTCAATGCTGAAGAGGTTATCGCAAACGCGACGAGAGCACTAAGACGGGTTTCACAAAATGGCTTCCAGGCCTGCTTCCAGGAACTCTACACGCGTTGGCAAAAGTGTGTAGTTGCGGAAGGCAACTATTTTGAAGGGAATTCTGTAGAATAGTGTTTAAGGTACGTTGTTTCTATGATGCTAACAAATTCCGGGAACTTTTTGAACCTAGTATGTAGAGACAGAACTGATATATTTTTGAAAACTAGAAAGTTCAAGTCTTTAGATGACATAAAAATATTTTTAAGGAAAATTAAAAATTAAGGGTAGATGAATACGTATAGCGAACAACAAGGGTAGAAAGAGCTCTAGAAAAACAGCGAAATCTCAGCTAGCTTCTGTTAGTTTACGATCTTAACGGTTTATGAGTAAGTCATTCAGACATCGAGAATCAATGCGGAACTTTTAAATATACATTCTGATGAGATAAACCATCTGGAGAGGAAAACGAATAGACTTAAGTGTACATTTTAATTTTTACTAAAGATTATTATTTTTTTGGTCGTACAGAATATATCTGTTATGGTAACAATTAATATTAGAGGAGAAAAATTTGCTCCGGTGCACGGGATCGAACCCGGGTCCTTGGTTCGACGTACCAAGCGCTCTCACCATTGAGCTACGCCGAAGTCCAATCCACAGCACCAGATCGAACTCCCCTCCTTCAGTGTTTTTCCCTTTGTGGCCAGACTCCAAGTTGGGCATGTATGTTGACATTTTATTAAGTCAACTGCCATTATACAAGGAGCGCACTCAGTTGAGTGACTTGGTGGCCGGGATTCCACAGTAATCTGTACAGAAAAATGCACTGTTGCTAGAAGAATTTACTAAAGATTATTATTTTTTGGTAGTCCAGAATATATCTGTTATGGTAACAATTGATATTAGAGGAGAAAAATCGCTCCGGGTAAATGTCAACATACATGCCTAACTTGGAATCAGGCCACAAAGGGAAAAACACGGGAGGAGGGGAGTTCGATCCGTGTGCTGTGGATTGGACCTCGGCGTGGCTCAATGGTGAGAGCGCTTGGTACGTAGAACCAAGGACCCGGGTTCGATCCCGGGCGCCGGAGCGAATTTTTCTCCTCTAATATTAATTTTAATTTTTGTTACCCCAGCAGTGCCTCCTTTGCTTCCCCTGACGGACCGCCACTGGAGGATTCCAGTCTAGGGCTACCCTTTCCACAACTCCAACTTCCTTTTGAAGACTATGCCCGATACATTGTCATTTCCTCTTATTAATTTGATCTTCGTTTGGTCGTTGATTGGCCTCTTTGTTGATTACTTGTAACTCTGACCATCTTATGTTTATTAGATGTAGAAGACATCGATTATAGAATGTTTGTAATACATGATGTGACCAGCGAATAGGGATTATAAAGAATGGACACTGAGCGAATTTTCCTGTGTTTTGTTTCTCTGTGCGCCAGGGTATAGTTCCATTTTCAAGCGCTAGAGTTTAGTGTAATCGAGCATACGCTAAGATAATAATTGAGAATAGAGTTGAGAACCGGGATCTAAACATCGCCTACCTTATTGCATAATCCAGTAACGCTTTGCTTCAAATAAATTCAAGTTAACAGCTTTTCCTTATTTCTCAGTGTCGAACTAGTTGTAATAATAATATTTGATATTTCAGATATCATAAATTATATTATAAAATAATATAATACATTATAAAATTAAGTATCGAATTCGTTTAATATTTGTATATAATATAATATAGGTATATGGTTTTACTTCTCGTAAGAGTTTTGTTTTTCCATTTTCAGCGCTATCAAATCATTACATATTTTAATTGTTGTTGGGTTCAACGTCTCAACTCTCATTATAAAGGAACTCTAGAGTCTAGACATTACAGTTAATGACGGATTTATTATTTTATGGATCCAATTTATTTTATTTGAGAACATAATGTGCCTAGATATATTAATTATGTGTGTTATATTTCCGCTGTGTCGACTGCTAGCTGGTGTGATGTCAGCGCCAACTCTAGGGAGAAATCTCACGCTCTAGCTGGCTTGAAGGTCATTGAAATCAGTCCGCCTACATCAAAGGTACCGACGCGAAGTGTCCATTCTTTATAATCCCTATTCGCTGATGTGACTTCCCATGTCTCGTTGCCATAGAGATGGACAGCCTTTTAGCATTTGTGTTGAACATTATAATCTTATTCCTTCATGTAATGTTTTTATCCTTTCATATCCAGGAGAAACTTAGCAGCCCTGGAAGCTATTCATGCTAACGGCATGCATTTCGAGTTCGTAGATTAGATTCCCTTATATTGCTGCTTATTTCAGAATTAGCCTTGTATAAATTTTCTCTATAGAGAGTGAGGTATAAAAGACACCAGACAAAAAAGTATTAGATTTAATTTAATTTTTGAAGTTGTTAAAATAAATAAATGCTTGGCAATATGTGATGGTGTGGAGGGGTGTTGTTCGATCAGGTACTAGTTGGTTGACATGGCCCGTTTGTAGGCGTTGAACAGCCACTTCTTCCGCAGATTGTTCACTAACCGGTCCCTCAGAACTTCATCATAAGACTCCTCATACTCTGCTTCGGGTCCTCTGTCACCACCATTTGTTGGCTGTACCTGTAATAGTAATAATTATGAAAAATCATCTTGTTATTTTTCACATTAGGATGATGCCTTTATATAGAAATCCTTTCTATGTTAATAACGTAAAAAAATATTTTTTGACGTTTTTTTAACTAATAGGTCATTTTTCTATTTTTTGGGCATTTTTGGTCATTTTAATGCTTTGAAGAGAAAATCGTCTGTAGCTGCATTTAGATGTCTGGCCAAACACCTGCATAGAATTGGAATATATCAGTCTCCTAACTTCCCATTGTGCAACTCAAACCAAGAAATGGATTCGGAACACCTGAAAATCTGTGCTTCAGTGGCTGGCCATGATAATATCTTTGAAAAATATTGGAGTGCAAGAGGTTAAATGACTTTATTGTCAACTGCCTGACATTAGAAAACAACAACATACTTTGAAGAACTTTTAGATCATTAGGAATGCATTTTACTTCTTTACCGATAGGTCTGTTAAATCATTTTCTAAGCAAATAGGTCAGTAGTAATTACCTACTGAATAAGTGAATAACAGTGAAGTGTTCGCGTAGGCTTCCGCGGCTGGTGTACATGGTGTGTGGATAAGCTTCAGGGCTTCTACCGCGTTGCCTTGGTGTTGGTGGCTAACGTTTCGACCGCTATGTTGTGGTCATCTTCAGAGCAGTTGTTGGATAAGGAAATAGTCGGCGAGCTCGTATATATAGACATCCCCCCATCGAGACTACTATATACACGAGCTCGCAGACTATTTCCTTATCTAACAACTGCTCTGAAGATGACCACAACACAGCGGTCGAAACGTCAGCCACCAACACCAAGACAACGCAGTAGAAGCCCTGAAGCTTATCCACACACCGAATAACAGTGAAGTTTGAATTTTATAGTTTGGAAAAAAAACTCTTAAAGTCCATCCCTCATTCCACTGAAGGCTTCACTTCACACAACGGAAGTAATATAAAATGCTTGACAGCAGCTTAGTTTAAATGGGGACTTTGACCACTACTGTTCTTTTGTCGGTACGAGGGTGTCTTTAGAATTTATATTTGCAAGGGGGGAAACTTTCACTTGTCCTGGACAGGACGTTGTGTTCCCAATATGGTTCGGAAGGGTTGTCTACTGTAGTAGACAGTATTTTTAACACAAAGATTGCAAGAATGCACATTGCGCCCACAATTTGTTTTGTCATTGACATTCCCTCATCTGGAAGATCTGGTAACAAAAGTGAAGAGCGGAAGGAGACGGAGAATGAAGGCACTGAAATGGATCACCCCTGATTGAAACACATTGTAAACCCTCATTAAAATTTATAGTTTTCCCTTAAAACCTTCATTTTGTTGCATGTTCTTTTCACTTAGCCAGACTCCAGGAAGTTGCCTCCTCTCTCCGAGATTTACAGGGCAGTCATTGAAACAAAGTGACTAATCTTTAAGATGTTGTGGTGCAAGTACGGCGAATAATATTTAAACGTCATTTTCTTTTGATTGTATGTCATTTTTCCATTAGTTTAAGTGTATCTTAATGATCATTTTAAGTAGAGTTTCAGGTCATCAACATCTGTCCCCTAATAATAATAATAATAATAATAATAATAATAATAATAATAATAATAATATTATTATTATTATTATTATTTTTTATTTACTAATACTGTATTTATTGTGCTGTACAACAGCCTAGGGCCAATAACAGTTCAGCACAAGATTTGCAGTGTACAAGGAATAACAAATTTGCATACAAATAATTATTAAAATTACAGACAAATACAAATAAACAGTAATGACAAAATGAATAGATACCAAAATACAAATAATACATACAAATAATTATTAAAATTAGTACAGTGGCATAATTGAAATAATGGCACTTAAATAAAATGAATTGCAAATGAATTAATGAAATCATATAAATGGAGACTGGAATCATATAAGTAGTATTGTAAAGATATGCAAATGACGAGAATAGTATGATAATATCTCAACAAATGGGATAAATTAATAAAACTGACATAAAAACTCAAAAGTATATATTACACATTAAATGGATCCAAGTTTAATCCATGCAAATTAGCATATTTAATACATCTGCAGACCGGAGAGAGAGATTTAGAATTCCTATTATAATAGTACATTATGCAACGAGCCTATAATGATAGTAATTAAGAAGCGAGTATGGATGTTTATGAAACGAGCGCAAGCGAGTTTCATAATTTTCATACGAGCTGCTTAATTACCATTTTAGGCGAGTTTCATACGACTTTTTATGCTCGACCATATTTTTAACTTGAAATTATTCAGATGTATACATTTTATTTGTATCTGACAAGATCGGAAGTGACCTTGTTCTAGGTTGTGAATTGTGAGATGTGCGCAGATGCGAAAGTATTGATTTTTTCCGAGGAACAATAATGTCATTGACCTTATGTAATCCCGTTAAACTTGGTATAACCTTGATTATTGAATTCGACATAGAAAAACGAGATGACAAATTGAATTTATTTGAATATTATTTACAATTAACGCTAATTATTATAGTAAAAGAACATAACCTTCTGCGACAGTATTGGATTTCCAGCCTCCGTGACTTTTCGCTAATTCTCTTTCGATTGCATATCCGAGAATAATCGATACTTGCGGTTTTATAACGGTACAAAGCTGACTTGTTATTGGCTGAACACCTGTAAGCTGAGTTGTCATTGGCTGAAAACACCTGTACTTTAATGAGAAGGTGTACTTTAATGACATGCATTAAAGGACTGCTACCAGGTGTATAATTACTACATTTCGGCATGGTCGAGCATAAAACATTTTATGAAATCTTAAACCCTTAGCAGGAATACGAAGACTGATATTGCTTATGAATGATTCACAATTAATATCACCCTTAATGAGTTTACAAAAAAATAAATAATCAAGATCCTGACGTCTGGTAAACAAACTACCGCAATTGAAATATTTGAAATTAATCTCATGTTTATAATCGGAATTTGGTAAAAATCTATAAGAACACAAGGAAATAAATTTTCTTTGAATATTCTCCAATTTAGCCGAGTCAGTGGAAGTAATGGAGTTCCATACAACAGATGCATATTCAAGCTTGGATCTAACCAATGTATAGTATAAAATTAATAAACACATAGGAGTAGAAAAAGAATAAGTTATAGATCTAATTAGACCAAGCATTCTTAATGAATGAGTATAATATATTGCACATAATCATGGAAATATAATTTTGAATCAAGTAAGACACCAAGATCTCTAATACAATCTTTCTTAGTAATTGTGACATTACTAAGAGAATAATTAAATTTTAGGGAAGTAGTTTTCCGTGAGAAGGAAATAACGAAAGTTTTGGATTGATTAATTTTCATTCCATTTTCAGCAGACCATTGTGAAATTGAATTAATGTCATTTTGTAGAATTTGACAATCAACCGAACTATTAATTTTACGAAAGATTTTGAGATCATCCGCAAATAATAATAATAATAATAATAATAATAATAATAATAATAATAATAATAATAATAATAATAATAATAAAATTGCTATTGACCACAATAAGAAGACAGAGTACATATTGGATCTCACCATATGATTTGAGCTAGTGAAATGTTCCAAGTTCCTCCTACCGCTGAATTTTCTCATTAAGAAGTTGAGAAATGAGGACAGGTCAGTTCTGTTACAAAACAGTTGGGCTGAATCCATTGTCTTAGCGAGGGGTGTTGCAACCTCATGTTTCTGACGTGTCTCACACTTGGAATGGACTCGTCTGTAAGATTACCCACCCTTTGCTCTATCTGGGTGGTCCACATTTTCGAGGCTCATCTTCGCCAGAAATGTGTGGGACCACCCGTATCTCCACCGGAGCAGCCAAGTGCAAGGATGTATTTTGTCATCAATAACCAATAGTAGAAGAGTATCCAGAAATATCTCATCCCTCAGAGGCTTTGACATCGAAACTATGCAGTGACGTAATTGAAATGACGTCAGATTCTTGGTGTAGGTCGGCACATCGTTATACTATTGGCTGATTCATAGAAATGCTACGGTTCTTGGAAACCTAGGACTTCTTAATGAAGACGAATGGAAACTGCGTTGTTTTACTTCATCATCATCATACGAAATAGAAAACATTGCCATGCTGCAAAAAATGGTTTTCTGTATTTTAGCTGAAATGTGTTTTCAGAGCCATAATGCCGTAAAAGTGGGTTGTAGGTTGTCTGTTGACAGTGACTTCTTCTAACCTAATGGGAGATTCTTTCACGTCCAGCGTTTACGAGTAATTTTTTCCAGGAAGATAAAGTTAAAATATAATAATGTTCAATAAAGAAATTAATTGGCCTTTATATGAAATAAAAACGCAACGATTTTCTGTGAAACAAGCCGAAAAATTATTTCGTGACTTTTTTGCATGACGTAGACAAAAATATATTTGTTCCTTCATTTGTTTATTGATTTATTTATTCGTGTTCTTATTTATTTGTTTAAATACTCCCGTGAAACGTCTATGTTTGAGCTACGAGAAAGACAAATTGTAACGTTTTGACATGAACGTTTTACTCTGATGTCACTCGTAATACCATGGAAACAGAAGTATAAAAAGAACTTCGTGTCTCGTGGTTTTCTACGTGGTCCGTCTCTCTCCATTATATATTTAATGTGCCTCTAGGTGTAGTGAGAAAAGTGGCCAAAAAAGGTTGGAGCCCACATAGATAATACCTCTAAGCTCCATATTCCCTTGCAAGGAACGCAATCGCATATGTTTTAATTGTTTCTCCTCCCATTTTCCTCTTCTCTCAGTGCCATTAATTGATGTTTTCCACACAATAGTAATGGAAATACGGGTTTGTGGATTATGTATACACAGGTGAATCGTAAGTAATATAATTAATTTCAGAGGATTATTTTTTGAGATATTTCAAACAAAAAAGTTTAATACAATTTTGCTAGTTTTTGCTTCCTTTTCGAGATACAAATTATTTTATATGAAAAATTTCATAGCATGTTTTGGGAAAGCCATTGATTTAATTCCCAGTATGTTCAGTCGATTTAAGAGAGCAGTGCATTATGATAATAAACGATTGAAAGAATTTTAGTTTTGTCCTTTAAATATTCAGAAATTTTATACCAGAAATGTAAGTTTTCGTTCTAAAAATAAATTTTAAAATATTACATTTGTTCGAGTAAAATTTCTGCGTATTTAAGGGATAAAATTAAAATTCTTTCAATCATTTATTATCATAATATACTGCTCTTCTAAATTGACTGAGCATATTGGGAATTAAATCAATGGCTTTCCCAAAACACGCTATGCATTGTTTCATATAAAGCAATTTTTATCTCGGAAAGGAAGCAAAAACGAGCAGAATTTTATTAAACCTTTTTCTTTGAAATACCTCAAACAATAATCACCTGAAATTAACGACATTATTTACGGTTCATCCTGAACATACATATAAAATAAAATACACTACAGAGTTTAAAGAAAAGTGTACAATATTGTATTTTATTACTTGAATTCTAGTATAGACGTTTTATGTAATCATCGGTTGTTCCTTAAATCTGCTGTCAATTTTTCTGTTTAAGTTTTCTTTTTTTGCTTGTTTCTTTCTTTATTTACTCGTACTTGATTATTTTTAATATAGACCTACAGTTTGTTTATGCATATACCTCTTTGACACCCCAAATTCTGTATGTCCCTGTGCGTTGACTCTACTGGATCAACTCAAAATTCTGTTCCCCAATATTTACATAATTTACATGAAGTTTATCTTTATGGCTTATTCTTAGTACCATGCATCGGCTTTTGACAAACGGTGTTACAGTATTATTGTGAAACCAAGTGGGATTTATAGTGAACAGAACTGAGTTGGCACAGGATTTCTCTTCCAACCTAAACTGAAACATACTCTGGGAAAAATTACAGGTACGTCCGCGTCACCGTTTTTGGCGTGTGAAATAAGTAATGGGAACGTTAAGTGCGAGTGTTCTACATTTGCCGCAGTCGGTCTGACAACTGTGTTTGTCAAATGGCTGATGTGACGTGTGTAGGAAGTGGTACCATTCTCATCTGCACTAGCAACATGCTCACAATCTGGGCACTATATTCTAGGACACAGCCAAAAACGCTGGCGCCAGCTGCAAACCATATTAGAAGGAAAAGAGAAACGAAGGAAATGGGAAGTGAACTAGAGCGTAAAGAAATGGAAATAAAGAAAAATTAAATTAGATAGAAGAAAAGGAAACGAATATGAAGCACAGAAATAAATAAAATAAAATTGAAGGAGAGAAAAAGAAGAAGAAGCCACTTAACGAAAATGGCGATGATTATTCAGTAAGAACAAACTTTTTATTACACGTTATATTACATTTAGATTGGCAACAGGCCATGATTGTTTGGCCAAACACCTGCATAGAATTGGAATATATCAGTCTCCTAACTGCCCATTGTGCAACTCAAACCAAGAAATGGATTCGGAACACCTCAAAATCTGTTCTTCAGTGGCTGGTCATGATAATATCTTTGAAAAATATTGGAGTGCAAGAGGTCAAATGACTTTATTGTCAAACGCCTGGCATTAGAAAACAACAAACAACAACATATTACGTTGTTATTTTGTTAATTAATTTTAAGTGGTTAATAACGCACGTGTCGATTTGTGAACTTTTTGTAAGCAGTGTTTCGTGTCACGTTACAGAATGGTGTAGTAGGCTTACACGGGTACGACAATAATTTCGTTTTCTTATGTATATGACGTCACGCACGGCACGTGGGTGAAATAGCAATGTGTGGCCCGGAGATGTTTAGCCTCGCCGGTGGCCCGCTGTGAAGATGCGACAGTTGTAGGAATCTCGCTGTGTGGTCTAGCTGGGTGGTCCTCACAGACGGATACATTTAACACGGGTGGTCTCTCGTATCAGCTGATTTCTCTACATTACTCTCACTTCCCCGTTTACGTCACGTGAGACGTCATTATGACGTGTGCGTGTGACGTGTTCGTTGCGTTGTTGGTGCATGTGTACTCAGTTTAGGTTCTGTTACGTCAGAGGATCATTTTAATGATTTAGAACAAGTATAGGAAAAAAAAAAAGATTACCTTGGATTGTGATGTTATACAAAATCGATTTCGAGATTTTCTCTGTTGGATGATTATATAAAATAGTCATAGTATGTGTACTCAGTGACATTACAACACAGCCATTCCATAAAATAAGGAAAGTTTACCTGAAAACAAGTTAAGGAAAAGCCAACATATGAGTAGTCAAATTGAACCTCGTAACTAACTTGTAATAATAATAATAATAATAATAATAATAATAATAATAATAATAATAATAATAATAATAATAATAATAATAATTTTATTTATCTGTTTACTAATATTTAATGTGCTGTACAATAACCAGGGGCCAATTACAGTTCAGCACATGACATTTCATTACAAAAACATTAACAATGATATAAATTACAATAAAAGTGCATCGGAATAATTATTGAAATAGTGATAATTAAATATAATGGTAATTGAAAATGTAAGAATGGAATCATATAAATGAATATAATACAAATTATGTAAAAGATGACTAGAATAATGTTATAATACATATCTAAACAAAAGACATACATTAATAACTGAAATAAAACTCCAAAAGTATATAGCATTAAATGGATCCAAGTTCAATCCATGTAAATTAGTATATTTTATACATCTGGAGACCGGAGAGAGAGATTTAGAAGTTCTATTATAAAAAAATTATGAAATCTTAAACCCTTAGCTGGAATACGAAGACTGATATTGCTTATGGAGGATTCACAATCAATATCACCCTTAATGACTTTAGAAAAAATTAATAATCAAGATCTTGCCGTCTGGCAAATAAATTGCAGCAATTAAAATATTTGCAGTTAATCTATAATTTTATAATCGGAATTAAGTAAAAAGCTATAAGAACACTTACTTACTTACTTACAAATAGCTTTTAAGGAAGCCGCAGGTTCATTGCCGCCCTCACATAAGCCCTCCATCGGTCCCTATCCTGTGCAAGATTAATCCAGTCTCTTCCATCATATCCCACCTCCCTCAATTCCATTTTAATATTATCCTCCCATCTACGTCTCGGCTTCCCTAAAAGTCTTTTTTCTTCCGCCCTTCCAATTAACACTCTATAAGCATTTCTGGATTCGCCCATACGTGCCACATGCTCTGCCCATCTCAAACGTGTAAATTTAATGTTCCTAATTATGTCAGGTGAAGAATACAATGCTTGCAGTTCTGTGTTGTGTAACTTTCTCCATTCTTCTGTAACTTCATCCCTCTTAGCCCCAAATATTTTCCTAAGAACCTTATTCTCAAATTATTATTATTATTATTATTATTATTATTATTATTATTATTATTATTATTATTATTATTATTATTATTATTTCAGTACATAGCATAATGATTTTACCTGCTTTGGTGATATCTGGTAACGCTTTGCAACTTTGAAAAGACTGCCATATTAGCTTTTAGGAACTAACTTTACGTGAACCCCTTATAACTTACCAGCAGCGGCAAGGGTTGCAGGTGGAAGTCAACTCGCTGCGCCTCCTGGTGCGGACGCTCGCGGACGTTAACTCGGTGACTAAGCGGGCTGTAGCCCTCGTGGTAGGCCGTGATGACGTACTGGCCCGGCGTCAGGAGTCGCCAGTAATCGCCGTCATGTACTGGAACAATATGAAAGTGTTACATCCTGTACTTGGACTTCAACAAACAAAATTTGATAACACAATCCCAAGGGAAAAAATGGAACTCTCTGCATCATAATCCACAGTTAATTCCCGATTTACCACGAAAATCGTCTGAGCTGCATTTAGATTGGCAACAGGCCATGATTGTTTGGCCAAATACCTGCATAGAATTGGAATATATCAGTCCCCTAACTGCCCATTGTGCAACTCAAACCGAGAAATGGATTCGGAACACCTCAAAATCTGTGCTTCAGTGGCTGACCATGATAATATCTTTGAAAAATATTGGAGTGCAAGAGGTCAAATGACTTTATTGTCAAACGCCTGGCATTAGAAAACAACAACACATCCTGTTGTAACTTCGTCCACATTGACAAATGAAATCATGTTTGTTTCCTCATGGGCTGAACTGCTACCCCTCTCTAAGTTAGCGGAGAAGGGGTGAAGTATGCACTACGTACCTCCATGGATGTCGCAAAGCGGAAACCTGGAACTGAGTTTAATTTAATTTTTAATTATGGTTTATTTAACGAAGTTCGCAACTGCAGCGGTTATATCAGCGTCGGCGGTGTGCCGAAATTTTTTCCCGCAGGGGTTCTTTTACATTCCAGTAAATCTACTGACATGAGCCTGTCGCATTTAAACACACTGCTATAGTTTTTCGTTGGTGGTCTAATAGATACTATGTCAGTCTTTGGAACCTTTTATGAGATGTAAAACAACCTTGTACCCGGTACAGGACCCCAGGTAAAATTCATAAGTCATTTCTTGCCCACGTTGAATTTAGAAGCTGAATAACCTTTGGTTTTGAATCATAGTTAAATAAAACATTACTCCTCCTCAATCCGCTCTATCACGTTTTCATGAATGAAATCTTCCGAACCCCTTATTAAAAATCTTTACATTTTACCCCAAGATTCATACAGTCAAAACTTACACTACAGCTCAAGTATCGCGAAAACCTGGGTCCTGTTTTACGAAAATACAAGTTACAGGTCTGCAACTGTACAGGAAACTGTACCGTGAAGCGCAAGTTACAGAGTACAGGCGTTTCTTAATTTAGTACAGGACTTGTTTGACTTGAAAGGAAGAAAAGGAACAACTGGATAATACGCACGGTAGAGCAATATCGATAGTCGACGTTACTCGCTGGCCACTAGTCACCTGGCCGTACCGAGCCGTGTCAAACAAAAGACAATCGAAATGGTGGTAGTAAAATTCGCGACTATATTTTTAAATAAATCACTCCATTAGTCAAGTGCAAGGTTTATGCAGTACAACGACGATGTTTTGAATGCACCAAAAGAAAATGCATTTAGGGACCATGAAATTATTCACCGCTTTAATTATATTATTATTTATTAATATTACGAAACAGAAACTGTCATAAAGGCCATGACCAACTAGAAACATCCATACCGAACAGATAAACCCATTCGGCCGTGATGAAACAAAAGAAAATGCGAGAGAGATTTTAGTTCGATATAAAATGGACATACAATTTTGATGACCATACTGTTAGTAATTGGAGATCGCTTGTAAGATCTGTCTTAATCTTCTATGTAGAAATGTTGTCCAAACAAATTGGTGGTCCAGGAAAAAATCATTGAAATAGATGAGATTAACAGTGGTGCTATCTCTCAGTAATGTTCAAAACGAAGGTGGTAAAGAGAAAGAGACAAATTTCTCCTTCTAACGACACCACAAACCAAAGTCATGTTCTTATGTTTGCAACATTGTGTATTTAGTTAAATTTGGTCGTAACCGTAACGGCACGGTTCAAAGCTACCGTGCTAATTCTCCAGTTTAGCGGAAAAAAGCTATTTAAGAAAGCCATGGCTTCTGCAATGTAGGCCATGGCGATGCTTCTTTGTTCACACCACCGCCCTCTGGATTACCTTAATAAGGGTACGTGCACGTTGGAGCAACGATAAACGATGAAAGAAACGATCTAGCGATGCTTTGGTATTATCAAAGAATCAAGTGTTTATATCGGAGCAACGAGGACGTGGGAAGCGAACATTTTGATTTATCAGTAGAAGATATTCTATGCATCCACTTAACGAAAGAAGATATATAGGAAATATCAGCTGCTAAGTTCAAGGTTAATATAACTTAAATACGTACAAAATTAAACCCGTTTCTCATCCCAAAGATAGTATAAATTCGTTGTGTTGTGATTGGTTCTTGTGATCACATAACATATGACGAATAAATACATAACTGATCAATTTGCCAATATCTACAATAATTAATTTAATATGCCGAAATAATAATAAATCGATTAATATTCGGATATATTGATAACCACAGGTAATTATACAGATTAATATTATCTTAATCAGAGATCATATGAACGACAAGAGCGAAGAAAATGGAACTTTTCTTTTTCGTCGCTTTTATCGCGTACTTTCGCTTTTATCTTTACTCCAATATGCACACCTCAATAACAATGCATGCTTCAATTCTCTCTGATATAGCATCGCTGCTTATTTTATCGTTTATCGTCGCTCCAACGTGTACGTACCCTTACGCGGTGATAGCAACGAGTTAGATACTATCTAGTATCTAACTCGTTGGGTGATAGTTACAAATTATTATGAACAATTGCCATTGTTGTAAATTGTAACGTAGAAATTGATTCTAAAATGGTTATCGTGAAAGAAATTCTGGAGATAAAGGATGTTTTGTTTGGAGCTTTTCTGTAAAGCTTACAAAACAAGACACATTAATTAATTATATGTAACATAACCTATAAACTATATTCTATATTCTGTCCACTGGCAGAGATGGGTAGGACTTGTATAATATTTTCATTATACTGTTAGCCTAAGACTTGCACAACTGTAAAGAAACATTGGTGACCACTGACAAACATACATGAAATTAACCTGTAACCTGTACTTTCCCTCCTTCACTTACAAGTGCATAAGAGTAGTTTCGTAATATACTTGTAAATTATAAGTTTTGTAAATTATCGATATATTCACCTGAAACTTTTAACTTGCACTTTCCCTCCTTCACTTACAAGTGCATAAGAGTAGTTTCGTAATATACTTGTAAATTATAAGTTTTAAAAATTATCGATATATTCACCTGAAACTTTTAACTTGCACTTTCCCTCCTTCACTTACAAGTGCATAAGAGTAGTTTCGTAATATACCTGTAAATTATAAGTTTTAAAATTATCGATATATTCACCTGAAACTTTTAACTTGCACTTTCCCTCCTTCACTTACAAGTGCATAAGAGTAGTTTCGTAATATACCTGTAAATTATAAGTTTTAAAAATTATCGATATATTCACCTGAAACTTTTAACTTGCACTTTCCCTCCTTTACTTACAAGTGCATAAGAGTAGTTTCGTAATATACCTGTAAATTATAAGTTTAAAAAATTATCGATATATTCACCTGAAACTTTTAACTTGCACTTTCCCTCCTTGACTTACAAGTGCATAAGAGTAGTTTCGTAATATACCTGTAAATTATAAGTTTTAAAAATTATCGATATATTCACCTGAAACTTTTAACTTGCACTTTCCCTCCTTCACTTACAAGTGCATAAGAGTAGTTTCGTAATATACCTGTAAATTATAAGTTTTAAAAATTATCGATATATTCACCTGAAACTTTTAACTTGCACTTTCCCTCCTTCACTTACAAGTGCATAAGAGTAGTTTCGTAATATACCTGTAAATTATAAGTTTTACAATTGTCGATATATTCACCCGAAACTTTTAACTTGTACTTTCGTAAAACAGGTCCCTGGTATCACTTATTTCTGGTTTCTATTTTTGGTTCCCTTTTCGCTCTCCGCTCATTGTAATGCATAGAACTCAACTCACCAGACGTAACATCATGCTGGATGTCGTCATTTCGACCAGCCGTGATGTTCTTGGCGTGGATCACCGTGTTAGAGAGTGGCCGTCCCGTCACAGCATCTTTGACGTGACCCTTGATTCCTATGTGGGCCTGCCGGGAAATCGAACGGAAAAGTGAACAGTGCAGTTGCAATGCGTTGCGTGTTTACAGTTAAGGCTGTAGGAATCAGACAAAGCTGACCTGCCACATGTAGTGGATGAGAGCGTCCTTGTTGTTCTCCCATTCTTCTCGCAGAGATGATGTCGAGGGATATTTGTCACATCCCAACTCCAGGGTTATCTCGAAATCATTTGACGACAGATAGTTGAAGTCTTGCATCCCTGAAAAAAATAATTTAACGCTATTTTAATTTATGGGGAAGTAACATCAATACCTGCTGTTATAGTAATATGCGTTACAAGAGCGGTATGTTGAAGTTTTCATGTTCGAGGAAAAGTTTGAAAAAGCGAAACGTAGTTGAGCTTTTTTAATTTCCGAGAATTGAAAGAAAACATACCGCTCGTGTATCGTACATTATTGTGTGCGAAGATCATTTATTACATACCTGAAAGAGGAATTTCTAAATAGTTGCAATGAAATCTCCATCTTGGTTTTTGTTCAATGACGGCAAAATTTGCAAAACAAAAATATCTATCTTCAACATTGTTGCTTTAAAATGTTTTCTGTGTTTACTATACTCCAGCAGGCCGTGATATACGTCTGTCTTTTTTTTCCCCCAGTCTATGATGAGTCTGGAATCTTGTTGATTTTTTCACGGCTTCCTTAATGTTACGTGCATCACGAATGCAGTAACTTTAGTGGAGTTGTAGAGTTTACTTAATTTTTGCAAATATTTAAAAACAATAATTAACAGTGCAATTTAGGTGAAATTGCAGTGGTAAGTTTCCAATTTATAATTATTACTATATTGAACGTCTCTAAAAATAATATGTTAAAAGCCTAAAGCAGTAAAATCAATATGTCACTTAAGCGGTAAGAAGAGGGAAATTGTTATGTGTGTTAGGTTGGGAATAGTGAATGTGGAATTTTAGACTTTCCGCGGATTGGTTTTGTGCGGAAACCAAGCAAATACGCACGATCTCGCACAAAATAACTATCACATACACCAAACAGTATGGGAATTCGTCATGAAAATTTGGTCCCGGCAATAATTGTGTCAAAAATTGATCTCAATGATTATTTGTATCATGTTTATTTCGACCCAGTTAAGTTGCCTCGGACAATTCGTACCATATTATTTTTCGTATCAGCTTATTGGCCCTAAGACAGGTCGTAACAATACAAGAAAATAAGGAAGATTATATTACGCTACAAATATATCAAGCTGATTTTTTTATTTTAAAAACGTTTCCTTCAATTACATGCCCAAATGCTCGACATAGTTATACATTTTTCAGAAAAAATATTCCTTTATTAAGCATATATTTTTAGCTTCTTTCTTTCTTTGTTTGTTTGTTTGTTTGTTTGTTTCTTTCTTTCTTTCTTTCTTTCTTTCTTTCTTTCTTTCTTTCTTTCTTTCTTTCTTTCTTTCTTTCTTTCTTTCTTTCTTTCTTTCTTTCAATTTTATATATGATTGTACTAATTAGGCTTAATAAATTAATTGTCCCTAGAAATTTTTTTCTTCTTATTAATCAATTTTTAGCTTATTGATTTTGCCTAGTTCTTTATTGTACTGATAAAATTATACACATTCCTGAAAATGTTTCCCCTTATTAAGCATTTTTAATTAATTAATTTTGATATGTTTTATATTTCTAACATAATTATAGATTTTTCTAATCATTCTATTTTTATTAAACAATATTTTTAATTTATTGATTTTATTCTTGGAATTTATTGTATACTAATATAATAATTATAAATCTTCCTGAAAATGGTCTCCTTATTAAGTTTTTTATCTTGATTTTAGTAAATTTTATATTAATTTATTGTATCGATATAACTTTAATTGAAGAGGTCAGAAACAAAGGGGTGTAAGTGCACTTGTGTTATTTTCGAGTAAATGAGATTAAAAGTTACCAAACTTTCGTAAATTCCGTGAAGTTTTAATTTTAAATGTTAATATGCGATGTGGTTAAAATATATATCCCTTTACCATCGAAATTTTAAATTCTTTAGTTTACTCTAGATTCACATAACTTAAATATATTTTTTTAGAAATATCACTTACACTTCTTTGCTTCTAACCGCCTCAATTGTTCCTGAAAATTTTCCTTTGTTCAAGTTTTTTTTACTTATTTCGCTAAGTTTTATAGTTAAACAGACATGACAGAGGCGTTGTTTATGAGTCAGTATCGACACAACCATCGAAGGTTAGACGACTTACGACTTAAGTTTCCTAAGCTGATGGTTAATGAGAACACTGAATGAGTAATACATGTGCTGTTCTTGAGGCTGTAAGCAAGACAGCGAAGACAGGAACCATTCGGACAGACAGAAAAATTTCCGGAAAAATATAATGGAAAATTTGCTTTCTCTCATCTTTAATGACATCCCAATGAATCCAAGACCCGTAGCAGTTTAGGTATCTGCATTACTACAGGGAACGATTTATTGCCTCTCTTTTACAAATAATTATGATTCTGGACAGTCCTCTTTGTCCACTTTGTAATATGAAGATAAAATGAGTAATTCACATCTTCAACACTGTTCTGCAATCATCTATGACACATATTGTGAAGCACGAGTAAAACATTGTACAATACGTAACACAATTAGGTAATTATAGACCAGATGTCGCTGAGTCAGTGATTCAATTGAATTAGTTCTTTTGAATTGAATTAAAATTATTTTAAGGCTTTTTTTATATCTTCTACATGTCTCCCCTTCTTCTGTTTTCTCTTCAACTTTTCTCTCCTAGATGACCCTACCTCTTATTGTACCACTTCTTCTGTTCTCTCCTACATGTCTCTACTTTTATTTTACTACACATTTATTCCATCATGTAATTCTACATATCTCAAACTATACTACTATATTGTACAAATCCAATTTTACTTACCTTGGGGGTTTGGATGGGTTTCGTTCCTGGGACCTTTGGCACCGTAATACCTCACCTTAACACGCCTTAAATTAAATAATTAAACATGCTTAATAAAGGGAAACATTTTCAGGAATGTGTATACCTAATTTTATCAGTACAATAAAGAACTTAGCAAAATCAATAAGCTAAAAATTGATTAATAACAAGAAAAAAATTTCTAGGACAATTTATTTATTAATTAGTACAATAATTTGTAAAATTTAGAGACAGAAAGAAAGAATAAAATAATATTTTTTTTCTGATAAATGTGTAACTATGTCGAGCATTTGGGCATGTAATTGACGGAAACGTTTTTAAAATAAAAAAATCAGCTTGATATATTTGTAATATAATCTTCCTTATAATATACTTACTTAAAAATGGCTTTTAAGGAACCCGAAGGTTCATTGCCGCCCTCACATAAGCCCGCCATCGGTCCCTATCCTGTGCAAGATTAATCCAGTCTCTATCATCATATCCCACCTCCCTCAAATACATTTTAATATTATCCTCCCATCTACGTCTCGGCCTCCCAAAGGTCTTTTTCCTCCGGTCTCCCAACTAACACTCTATATGCATTTCTGGATTCGCCCATACGTGCTACATGTCCTGCCCATCTCAAACGTCTGGATTTAATGTTCCTAATTATGTGAGGCGAAGAATACAATGCGTGTAGTTCTGCGTTGTGTAACTTTCTCCATTCTCCTGTAACTTCATCCCTCTTAGCCCCAAATATTTTCCTAAACACCTTATTCTCAAACACCCTTAACCTATGTTCCTCTCTCAGAGTGAGAGTCCAAGTTTCACAACCGTACAGAAGAACCGGTAATATAACTGTTTTATAAATCCTAACTTTCAGATTTTTTTGGACAGCAGACTAGATGATAAAAGCTTCTCAACCGAATAATAACAGGCATTTCCCATATTTATTCTGCGTTTAATTTCCTCCCGAGTGTCATTTGTATTTGTTACTGTTGCTCCAAGATATTTGAATTTTTCCGCCCCTTCGAAGGATAAATCTCCAATTTTTATATTTCTATTTCGTACAATATTCTCGTCACGAGACATAATTATATACTTTGTCTTTTCGGGATTTACTTCCAAACCGATCGCTTTACTTGCTTCAAATAATCTTCCTTATAATAAAATTATTTATTACCTTTTACTTACTGTTAGTATTTCAGATCTTTGTTATGTATTGCATGCCTTAAATTGGTCAAGTTCTAACCTGTACTGGAATTAAATATAAGCAAAATGTTGGAGCAGACGCACCTCCTTGCACACTGTACCAAGCCGCGCCGTTGGTGATACCGCCCTGCTTGCCGAAATTATAGCCGTCGTCTCCACATCCGCGCCGTTGCGGGCTCGCCATGTTCTTGTGATGCGTGGAGTATGCAAGTGCCAGGTGCCTGCAACAGAACTTAGCTGTGACTCCGTTGTCAGACTTTACTAATACTGAGAAGCCGCTTAGATCCCATGGCACTGGAATAGCTGTCGTCCTTTAAGACCCATTTACAATGAGAATTAACTTAAGAACGTAAACGTTACCGTAAAATCAAGAATTCATACTATCATTCACGAAGGGAACGTAAATATAACCACAAAGATACTTGGTAACTATGGAAACATAACAATGACGTCATTTCATCATGTTCTGTTGTATACTTCAGAGCTCTACGATTCTGTATTGTTTCCAAATCACGTAAGGGCTTTTCCATATGAAATCGATCAGTAAAAAACCTCGCATTTTTTAATACTCTAATTTTTTTCCCTATTTATACAAGGTGCTGAGGACAGTGCATTTTAAAAAATATACGTACTATCGAAAGTCAAACGGTTTTCGTATTATTGAGCGACAAATTTAGCGTATTTTATAAAAACAAGCCTCTTTCAGCGCTCAGAACTCTGCAACCGTTTACTGCAGAACATTGAACGGGAGCTCATTTTGAAGCTGACATTTGGTAGATTATGTTAAGAAGTAATCCTTATTTTCATTCTATACAGAGAGACAGATAATCTGATTTTACTTACTTTTAGGCTTTTTGCCCATTTGTAAAAATGTAAAAAATATTGAGAAAAAACCTTGCATTATTAAGAGGGATTCGGCATTGTTTGCTTAGTGGCTCGGCAATAAGTTTCGAGGGTATTAAATAATTTTCACACGCCTAGACTTGAACGGCGTAGTACTGCACGCACTGGCCGAGAGATGAAGATAAGCGAGCGTTGGGCGTCATTTTACTCCTGTGTTTATGAAAACTTGTGATAAAGCTAGTCCAGCTATGCGCTACTAGACGAAACATCACGTGTTTATGTCTTCTGACCTTGTTTGCCTAAGCTAGCTCCCGCCTCACAGTCAGCTGGTTACTTCACGCACGTACTATTTATTTTCTTTATTTGATATTTTCAATACTTTCTTATCAACGGTGCACCAGTAAAAAATATGTCTTTATTTGTACTTTCAATGCGGAATCTAACCATATATTTTAAAAATATTTTTTCGTGGGCAAAGGCGTCTTAATGAAGAAAAATCTAAATTTCTCCATTTCCATAAAAAGTAAGAAAAACTGTTTACATGTCAATATAAACTTTAACTTCTCAGCATCAAAATAAACCATGATTTTGATCATTGGGTGAAAGGGTTTCGGAGCCACAACAGTTTAAAGCTGCTAATTTTATGAAAATACGATAAATTTAAATATTTTAAATTTAAACACTATGAAGTTCTGATGCCTCAAACTTTGCACAAAGCTTTGTGTCACAGTTGTCAACGGACAGAAAAAGTTTCATTGTATTTAAAAATTGCAAGGTCAGTTTTCTCTATATTTCGGCCGATTTGAGATGGAATAGCCCATAAGCATAAACATAAAAATTTGAAGTCTAAACACAATGAAAATTAAACATAAAGTAATATAAACACAGACGTTTACGGTCAGGTTACCAAATGGGATCATTCACAATGATTCACATAAACACTGACATTAACATTGCCATTAGACGTTAACATGAAAGTCTGCAAACTCCAAACTTTCATGCTTATGCTTACGTGATTTGCAAACAGTACACAATCATGGAGCGCTAAAGTATACGACAAAATACGAGGAAGTGACGTCGTTGTTATGCTTCCATGGTTACCAAGTATTTTTGAAGTTATGTTTATGTTCCCATCGTGAGTGATGGTATGACTTCTTGATTTTACCGTAACGTTTACATTTTTAAGTTAACGTTTACGTTAGTTTAATTTTCACTGTGTTCGTTTCTAAACTTATCAAACAGATAAATGATAATGATAACGCAACTAAATTAATAAATGTTAATTAACGTTTTTGCCTATTTTTATCGTCAGATTAACAACTATTATTACGGTGAGCAATATCTCAATTGTACATCAAAATAATATTTAAAGATATACAGTTAATAGAATTAAAATAGTTAAAATACATACTAATAATAAAATATATCATTAGTTTCATTCATGTAAGGTAAACAATTTGTGTGAAAAACACATGACTTCAATTAGGTGGTATAGGCTATGTTTACAAGGTTAATAAGCTTAAAAAGTTAAAGTTAATACCAAAATTAAAATCATGAATGAATCTATGTTGCATGTTTATCGATGTGGTCAGATTTAGAAACGGACAAATAAATAAATTGTAGGTAATTGTATATTATCAATCATAGAGCTTATCTGATGTCTCTAATATAAATTATAAAATAAATTCTGTGTTTATGTTACGTTTATGTTTAATTTTCATTGTGAATGTGCCTTAATAGAATATGTTATATTTAAAAAAAACTTAGTACCTACCTCCTAAGGCGAAGAAGTGAATGACATTGCTAATTTTAGTAAGCCTGTCAATGGTTGTGTATGATTACATAATTTTTATTTATTTAATGCAGGTCTGTATAGTTTATCTTTCTTCTTCTTCCCTTCAAGTATTAGGCCAAATGGCCTGTTACGATCTCACATTTGAATTTTCAATCCAACGCTTCTTTGGACGACCGAAAGATCTCTTCCCGTTTGGACGATAGTGGAGCATGACTTTTGGGATTCTATCTCTACGCATGCGATGCAGATGATTTACCCAGTTGTTCTGATAATGTTTTACGTGATTAATTACAGGTTCTAGTTGTAATTCTTCCATTACATCTTCATTGCATTTGTGATCCCATTTCGTATATCCCGCTGTATATCTCATAAATTTCATTTCATTAGTCGTTATTCTGCTTTCGTCTGTCTTCCTCAATGTCCATGCCTCACTGCCGTAACAAAGTACAGGTCTCCCCAAGGTCTTGTAAAGACGAATTCGAGTATGCCTTTGTACTAGGGAAGGTTTCATAATGTTTTAATTATTCCCATCGTTTTGGTGTATTTAGAAATTTTCTGTGAAATGTCTACTTCATCGAAAAAAGATAATGTGTATCCGAGATATGGAAAAGAATTTATCCTTTCTAATAGAGTTTATCTTTAGCTATGATAATGGCACTGATTATATAATACTTACTTACATGGCTTTTAAGGAACCCGAAGGTTCATTGCCTTCCTCACATAAGCCCGCCATCGGTCCCTATTCTGTGCAAGATTAATCCAGTCTCTATCATCACACCCCACCTCCCTCAAATCCATTTTAATATTATCTTCCCATCTACGTCTCGGCCTCCCTAAAGGTCTTTTTCCCTCCGGTCTCCCAACTAACATTCTATATGCATTTCTGAATTCGCCCATACGTGCTACATGCCCTGCCCATCTCAAACGTCTGGATTTTAAGTTCCTAATTATGTTAGGTGAAGAATAAAATGCGTGCAGTTCTGTGTTGTGTAACTTTCTCCATTCTCCTGTAACTTCATCCCGCTTAACCCCAAATATTTTCCTAAGCACCTTATTCTCAAACACCCTTAACCTATGTTCCTCTCTCAGAGTGAGAGTCCAAGTTTCACAACCATACAGAACAACCGGTAATATAACTGTTTTATAAATTCTAACTTTCAGATTTTTGGATTGCAAACTGGATGATAAGAGCTTCTCAACCGAATAATAACACGCATTTCCCATATTTATTCTGCGTTTAAGTTCCTTCCGAGTGTCATTTATATTTGTTACTGTTGCTCAAAGATATTTGAATTTTTCCACCTCTTCGAAGGATAAATCTCCAATATTTATATTTCCATTTCGTACAATATTCTGGCCACGAGACATAATCATATACTTTGTCTTTTCGGGATTTACTTCCAAACCGACCGCTTTACTTGCTTCAAGTAAAATTTCCGTGTTTTCCCTAATCGTTTGTGTATTTTCTCCTAACATATTCAAGTCATCTGCATAGACAAGAAGCTGATGTAACCCGTTCAATTCCAAACCCTTCCTGTTATCTTGAACTTTCCTAATGGCATATTCTAGAGCGAAGTTAAAAAGTAAAGGTGATAGTGCATCTCCCTGCTTTAGCCCGCAGTGAATTGGAAAAGCATCAGATAGAAACTGACCTTACGGACTCTGCTGTATGTTTCACTGAGACACATTTTAATTAATCGAACTAGTTTCTTGGGAATACCAAATTCAATAAGAATATCATATAATACTTCCCTCTTAACCGAGTCATATGCCTTTTTGAAATGTATGAATAACTGAAGTATGTTCATAAAAATGGGAATTAGGACTTTATACATTTAAATGAAGAAACTGTATTATCAATACACTATATTTTACTGTTAACTGTCTTAGTCTTAAATTATATGCAATCCTATTTTCAAGGCTTGAAACATGACAGCGCTGCGCTCGGAAAAAACAATTATCACATAGCGCGGGAGACCTGTTGCTATAGTAACAACCGTTGTATTGCTATTATTATAAGCGTAGGATTTGTGGCGGTTCCACGAAAGTCGTTATTTGTAATCTTTTTAGCTATCGAGATTGTCACCAACGATTTTATTTATATGAGCATATTGTTCCAATGTTTTGTATGATCCTGATTCTGATTTCGAACTTTTTATTTACAGCTTGAACTTCTTTAAGGATTAGATTAAGAATACTCTGTAGATGGCCGGAGAGCCACAGTCCCGCCTTCTGAAGTGAGGCACTCTGGAACACTGGCGTTACCTGAATGTCTGGTCGTCGGGACTCTTTGTGTACTCTGTGGTGGCCCCCGAGCGGCTGGCGTCGTACGGGTAATTGGCGACGAGATCGCCGCCGTGAAGGTTTGCAGACAGGACGAAGGGCACTTGCATTATTAACCTCATCACAGCTTTCGTCTCGGGTTGAATCTGTAACACATATATATTTGTTCACTTGAATCCCAATCAATTAAAATTAAATCGAAATCTGAAAGCGCTATGTACCACTTTTATCCAAGGTAAACTATGTATTATGATGATCGTCCACTATTGCTGATGTGATTGCAATTATTATCACAATTTTAGCTGAGTGGAATTTTATTTTCGAAATTGAGTAAAACAATAAGACTGTTCTATTTTCCTATGGGTGTTCCTAATCATTCGTTTTTAACAGAACTGTACGCATAGGATTGCATTGATTTCCTTTTACTCACTGGTATTTAGGTACAGTAGTTGTTTTTTACGTGTTCAGTAATCTAGTTATTTATTTTCTTAAATTTGTCTATCATATTCATGTTCATTATTCGACAAAACATTTCCAATTTATATTAGATTAATCGGAACTTTTCTGTCAGAGAAGTTGCCGAAGAAGCTGGGCGCGTTTTTAGTGAAACACCATAATCCGTAACACTATGCGTCAAGCCAGCCATGGATTGCGTGGTATGAAATCATAAAACCAACCCTGATTTTATTACAGAATTAATACCCGCTAAACAAATCTGTCGGAGAAGTTGCCGAATAAGCTGGGCGCATACTATATCTCAAGCCAGCCATGCATTACAGTCATTACACTCATTACATGATAGAAGACTGCTTTGAAGTCATAGAACCAACCGTGAATACTGCCCGCTAAACAAATCTGTCGGAGAAGTTGCCGAATAAGCTGGGCGTGTACTACGGATTACATACTAGGTTCAAAAAGTTCCCGGAATTTGCTAGTATTATAGAAACAACGTACCTTAAACACCATTCTACGGCATTCCCTT
Organism: Periplaneta americana; assembly: GCA_025594305.2. NCBI lineage: Eukaryota > Metazoa > Arthropoda > Insecta > Blattodea > Blattidae > Periplaneta > Periplaneta americana. The sequence goes on from JAJSOF020000011.1 coordinate 3,391,299, forward strand.
CAAAATAGTTGCCTTTTGCAACAACACAGTTTTGCCAACGCGTGTAGAGTTCCTGGAAGCCATTTTGTGAAACTCGTCTTAGTGCTCTCGTCGCGTTTGCGATAACTTCTTCAGCATTGAATCTCCGTCCTTTCAGATGACTTTTCAGACGGGGAAACAGAAACTAATCAGGTGGTGAGAGATCAGGAGAGTATGGTGGATGATCCAAAGCAGTTATGTTGTGCCAGGCAAGAAAATTCTTTACAATAATTGCGCGATAAGCAGGTGCATTGTCACGCATAAGGAACCAGTTGTTTTCTACCCCTTTTCTGGACGTTTCCTTCTCACTGCGTCCCAGAGGCGACGGAGGATTTCTACGTACAATTCTTTCGTTACAGTACGACCTTCTGGAATGAACTCATAGTGGATGAGATCCTGAGAGTCGAAGAAAACTTCCAACATAACTTTGCCTTTGGAAGTGTCCCTAGGAAATTTTTGCTTCTGAGGAGATATTTTCGATTTCCACTCAGATGACTGTCGTTTAGGGACTGGGTCGTACAAGTAGCACCAAGTTTCATCACCAGCAATAATTTTGTTTAAGAAATCACCATCTTCATCAGCCATACTGATCATGTCCCCAGCAAGAGTCATTCTTGTTTCTTTCTGTTCTGCCGACAACATTTTCGGAACTAACTTCTGAGACACGTAATGCATGTTGAGATGCTTGTGAAGAACATTGTGTACACTTTCGACTGATATTCCGACCTCTGCTGCTATCTCTTTTATGGTTTTACGTCGGTCGTCCCTCACAACATTATGCACACGCTGAGTGAATGCTTCATTTGTTGCAGTTATTGGTCGGCCGCTGAGTACGTCGCCTTTGATGCTATCGCGGCCACCAGAAAAGCGTTTATGCCAGGCATACACTTGAGTTTTTTTCATTGCTGCTTCGCCATATGCTTCTTCCAACAATCTTAATGTCTCTGCAGGAGTTTTGTGTAACGAAACACAGAACTTGATGTTTGTACGTTGCTCTGTGGACATAATTACAAAATGCGACGAACAAACAAAACACTATGATAAACAATTGCCTACAACTCAAAACCAACAATCGCCATTATCAACAAACTTTAAGGAAATGACATCATGAATGTTACCAACAAAACAAATGTATAATATCCCTTGTTATATATTAATACGAAAAATGGTAGTAAAATTCCGGGAACTTTTTGAACCCAGTAGTATAATGATACACACCAAGATCAAAAGACCAGTCTTTTGATCATGGGTTTTTAGAAACTTGCACAATGTCGTAAAATGGACATTTGAAGTGTTAGAACATTACGTACAAATTAAAGTAAATTAAAAAGTTTTAACTTTGGTAGAGTCCCGCGCCGTAGCGTCATGCCTGGACTCTCGTTAAGGAATGAGCGCTGGTTAAAGTCCCCATAGGAAATAAATTTTGTTACGTAATTTCGGGCAGTGTATGGAACGGGTGCCAACCCAGTATTACCTTTATTTATGCAATATTTGGGAATTCTGTCTAGTAGTTACTATGTTTTCTTTTGGGTCCAAGTAATTCTACGTAAGTACTGCTGTTATGAGTTATCTTTTTTCTTAATAAAGATAAGAGTTCACCGTTATTTCGATCAAAACTCTAGCTAATATCCCGGTAATGATTTTGTAGACGTATGTTAGAAAAGAGGGGATATTTCCAGGCATAAATTCTGTTGTTCAATAGATTACCTCTGTTCAGTACTCAACAATAATAATAATAATAATAATAATAATAATAATAATAATAATAATAATAATAATAATAATAATATTATTATTATTATTATTATTATTATTATTATTATTATTATTATTTTAAAATAAGTCAATGGAACGTGGAAGAAGTCTCTCGTCGCAAAGTAGTGTATTTAATTCCTTTCACACTTTGCAAGGATACTTGCCGGCTCCTTGAGGCGGTCCACCTGCTCCAACAGATGATTGTTGTGGTTCATGTGCGCCTGCTCGTTGCCGAACATGATGCGGTCCAGGTCCGGGAAGTTGCGATTCAGATCCACGCTATTGTTGTTGCCGCGTCCTAGCAGATAGTCCTTACCGCCCTGAAAACACATCAAAATTCAATACAGTCCATTTCATGAGAATACAATATTATATTTCTTTAGTTTAGTTTTGTTGAAAGATAAAAGATTCTGACCGATATTCAATGCAGTTCTTCTTTTTCTTCTCTAGTTTTTCTTTTCTGCGTAACTCCTTGCCCTTAAAAGACTTCCGTGTACGATTTTGATGCCTAATCAATGACGACCCTTCTTTCAAAAGCTCCGCCCCTCCTCTGTATTAAATTTTAAAGCAGTGATTACCAATCATTTGGCAGCCCATTTGAATGACTGGATGGATGGATGGATGGATGGATGGATGGATGGGTGGATGGATGGATGAATGGACGAATGAATGAATGAATGACTTGATAACTGGATGAATAAAAGACTGGATGGATGAAGAATGAATGAATTGAATGAATGAATGACTGGATGTATGAATGAATTATTGAATGACTGGATGGATGACTGGATAAACGAATGACTGGATGGATGGACGAACATGAATGACAGGATGAATTAATGAATGACAAGATGAATGTAAGGATGAACGAATGAATGAATTGAATGAATGACTGGATGGATGGATGAATGAATTATTGAATTACTGGAAGAAAGAATGGATGGATGAATGAATTGAATGAATGACTGGATGAATGAAAGACTGGATGGATGGATGAATGAATGAATGAATTGAATGAATGACTGGATGGATGAATGGATGACTGGATGGATGAATGGGTGATTGGATGAATGGATGACTGGATGAATGGATGACTGAATAAATGAATGACAGGATGAATGGATGACTGGATGAATGAATGACTAGATGGATGGATGGATGAACATGATTGATAGGATGACTGAAGAATGACAAGATGAATGGATGACTGAATAAATGAATGACAGGATGAATGGATGACTGAATGAATGAATGACTAGATGGATGGATGGATGAATGAACATGAATGATGGGATGACTGAAGAATGACAAGATGAATGGATGACTTAATAAATGAATGAATGACAGGATGAATGGATAACTGAATGAATGACTTACAGGGTGAATGAATGAATGAATGATTGAATGAATGAATGACAGGATGAATGGATGACTGAATGAAAGAATGAATGACAGGTTGAATGGATGAACGAACGAATGAATGAATGACAGAATAAATGGATGAATGAATGACAGGATGAATGGATGACTGAATGAATGAATGACAGGATGAATTAATGAATGAATGAATGAATGGTAGGAGAAACATTTAAAAAGTATGCGAAAAAGCTTTCTTGCAAGAAGTATGTTTCGTTCTGAAAAGGAATTTTAAAATGTTACTCGTACATTTGCTCGAATCAAATTTTTGCGTATTTAAAATACAAAGCCAAAATTGTTTCAGTCATTATCATAATAAACTGCTTTCTTAATCTGACTGAGCATATTGGGAATTAAATCAATGGCTTTCCCAAAACATGCTATGAAATGTTTCATTAGAATAATTTTTATCTCGAAAAGAAAGCAAAAAGAGAAAAATTATATTAAACTTTATTTGAAATATCTCAAGGAATAACGTCCTGAAATTAATGACATTACTTACGGTTCACCCTGTGTGATGTTAAAGAATTTTGATTTTGTATCGGTATTCAGTTTTTTGTTCCTCCTGTAAAATTTTTAAATGACGAGTTGAGTTCTTTTCTGAATAACCGCTTCAATTATTTAGAATGTTGCACAAGCTTTTCGTAATTTCACAAATATAATTTTTCATTTGTGACAATTATTATTCGAACGCATAGGGATTTGATTATTTGTAGGCTATTCGTGGTAGATGGGTTGTTTGGTGTTACGGCAGTACGTACCGTATCAGTGGCCAGCTGCCAGCCGTCGGGGTTCATGGAGGGCAGCAGATGGATGCGCGTGACGTTGACGAGTTTCTGTATGTCGGCGTCTCCCGCCAGATAGTGCTCGCACAGGTAGTGGGCCAGGTGCAGCAGCAGCTCGCGTCCCAGCACCTCGTTTCCGTGCATGTTGGCGATGTACTTGAACTCGGGGTGGTCTGCAACACATCAATGTAACCTCATGAGCGCTCGAGATTCCGGTTCAAGTCCGATGTGGAATTCGTGGCGAAAAAGATGACGTTGTGAAAGGTTTTATCAGAGCTTTCTCAGTTTCCTTTAACAAATCTGCACTCTCCATTAGAGAAGGGCTAAATAACCGCAAGTGTTCCAGCTACATAAAAATGACAATTAAAATTAGCAGTAATAATTCACTTCTGAACAGATTATATCGCAGGATGACTCAACTTCAGTAACTAAGACTAGACCATTGCAAGAAACGATTTGCTGTAGGCGTTGTAACTTTATTCTGTCGAGTGTAGGTAGAGATGGCCGATATTTCACAAACCGATATTTTGTCACAGGCATTTTTTTGTCACAGATAAACCTGTGACCAATGACGCGAAATATCTGTGACAAAATATCGCTATCGAAATCTGCTCCGTATTCAGTACTCTGTGACTGATATTTTCTCCTCTACGTCGTAGGTTTGCGCGTACGCATGATACAATAGCAGGAATCGGGCGGTAGTTTCTCCATCTTATTATAAGTGATGTGATTACACGATTTAAATAATAACGCCATTGGTTACCAGTACTTATTCTTGTGTAAAATCCTGTCTGAACAACTGTTTTGTTTTGTAATTAATTTCCAATGTTTTTCCGAATACTTATGTTTCATTAATTTTTATTCTATGACTCAATATTATAATGTTAATGCACGATTTAAAATAATTTATCGATTATATTATATACAATAAAAAGGATCAATTTTGAAAATGATTAGGATAATCATATAACCTCAATTTCTCAATACCCAACTACATTTTAAAATGATCAACTAGTTCAATATCTAGAATATAACATCTTGGTGCATGAGGTTAACTTTTGACATGTTACTGTTCAGTAAAGTAAGTATTTATTTGTTAATGGTACATGTACATTATTTATTTGTTGGATTTTCCCATATAAATCACTGATGTGTGGTGTGCATAGAGAAATCGTATTCACATTTCACTGCTCTTCAATATTTCCTGCTAATTTTTATCGGTGTGACAAACTATCGGTGTAATCATAGAGAGGGCTATGGTGTAATTCATGCATATTGTGCTTACGTATCGATATAAAATATCGGTGTGACAAAATCACCGATAAAAGTCACAGATATTTAATTGTCACAGTCACAGTTGTCACAGATACTTGAAAATATCGTTTAAGCTCATCTCTAAGTGTAGGAGTTGATGACAGCTACCATGACTCATAGCTGATATCTCCAGCGCTTGTTTCCAACCAACAAGGATAGCTACAAGAAAAATTTATCATCATATAGAGCAGTAGCGGCTCGCCGTAAAAAAATAGGTGAAGTGCTGTTCACATACACAAATGCATGAACAGTTTTACCAATCTAATGAGTAGGCTTACTATTCGTAAACTACGTACAATTCTACTAGTTCTAGAACACATGCAAACAGGAAAATTAATTTATTTCAGGACTCACTCAATGGTATACCAAGTCAATCCTCCTATCTTTTAAAGCAGCAAACCTGTCGATGAGGTCTTCATAAAATGTCTGAGTTTAACTGAGGGTGGACAGTATATCTCTATGCAAAGCTATGGGGCTAATGAAGAAAGTCCCTCCTGTGATGTAGCATTGCGAGTGAAATTTTCGATCTTTTCCAACAGGAAAGCTTCTTTCATCGGAAGAATTTTTTAAAAATTATTTTATACAACTTCTCTGTTTTCTTAGCACTTTTCAAACAAAGAACAAATGGAACTGTAGGTCGTCCAGAATTTAAAACATCTTTTTATCGTCATGTTTAAGTCTATAAAACGGCATTTCTAATAAATTACAAACTGTGTCAATTTCGGGTACATATTTCGCACTCATTTTTTAATATTTTCTATGTACTGGTACCTACGTACTCGCATTTGTATGATAACATTGTAGTGATTAAACATACACTTACACTGGTGGCCATAATTCTGGAAACTTTTTGTTTTTGTACTGAATTATTATAAGATCTGCATTGATTCATAGATTTATACAATTGAAAATGTTACTCGTGACTGTTTCGTTAATTATGGGGTTATAATAAAGGTATTATATTAAATCCTGAATATTTTAACAATAAATCATTTCTATGTGGGAAATTATGTTCTTGTCGTTTAGAAGAGTTTCTTTGATCTTTCAATGCTAATCGACAAATCTGCCTCACATCTCTTGGACTTACTTTAGGTTTTCTACCAGTCCTAAGTGTTCCATTACAAGATTTTGTGGATTTGTACTTCTGCCATACCTTCTGGATGCCAGACACTGTAGCACCATTACCAAGTTTTCTTCCAATTTCCTTGAATGTGTAGCCTTCCTCTCGAAGCGTGACTGCCCTAGAAGGTGTCCAGTCCTTTCGTGGATCCATTGTGATAAAATGATCAATAAAATTTGTTGTAAAGCAATCAGATGTTAACCTAACGAAATCTTAAGTCAGACTAATGATAGAAACACACTAATAATGTCCACATTTTATGCTAACAGTGCTCAACAATGCTTTTACCGATGAACAATAATCTTAAAATAAAAAATGGGCCAGTTTATATTACAGTAAATAATGGGAAATTATAATGAAATCTGAAATTAATATTTAGATCTTAAACGACAAGAACATAATTTCCCACATAGTAATGATTATTTATTGTTAAAATATTCAGGATTTAATATAATACCTTTATTATAACCCCATAATTAACGAAACAGTCATGAGTAACATTTTCAATTGTATAAATGTGTGAATCAATGCAGATGTTATAATAATTCTGTACAAAAACAAAAAGTTTCCAGAATTATGGCCACCAGTGTAGATGTAGGATTAATACACTATATACACTTATCATTAATATACTCTAAATACATTAAATAATAAGTTAATATATACGTACACAATATTAAACTACATGTATACGTTTACGCGCGCGTTAAACTATCAAATACAAGAGCTGGAACAAACTGGCGAGCTCATGAGAAGAAATAATACACGGCGCAGAAAACAACTTTTAAACTTTGCGAATGTATGTGGGGTGTATTCCTGATAAAATAACATAGAGCCAGCTAATTTAACACTGCAGGGGTGGCTGCTAAGACACAGGGAATGAGAATACTATTCTTGAGTAAGTAGTACATACTGTAAAATTTCACAACCCTTAAAGAAGAGCCCCCGGCCTTGGAGACCAGCTTCAACTCTTCTCTATTACAGTATTAGTACCGTTAGATCTGCAAACTGGTTACTCCGCCTACAAGTCTGACAGTTTTCCGTAACTGAAGGGCTCAGACACGCACTTCACTTATACAATCTTTCTTTAGTGCGTGACGTCACGTTACCATGGAAACTAAGTGCTGTATGAGAATGGGAACCCAAATAATTTCACCTCTATTGTTAGTTCCAATAGACACCGCTTGGCGCTCGTAACAGTTGACATTATTCTATTCAGCGGACGGTTACAGATACTATTTATACAACTAAACACTGTTCATAATGACTGAAAATAAAAGTTTATTTTAGAAATACGGTATCGGTAATAACTAGAATTAATTATTAATACGAGATAAAATTATGTTTTACACATAAATAGATGAAGTAGCACTTCACCTACGTCACCTGAATAACCGCCCCTGATATAGAGATGGTAGATTTCCCCAATGACGATGACTGCGGAATGTATCGGTCTTTCTTCCTCTACTGTACGTGTGTGTTATTTCTGATGCAAAGCAACAAACGGATATGGATATAATATTATTATATCGAGTGTCATTGCATGACGCTGCTTTTATCATAGCTTTTACAAACTTTCGGCTCTCGCTGGCCGCCTGAAATCCACCACTGACTCAGAGAGAATACCTTGTTTGTAAGGAAGTGTAAGCAAAGAAGGACATGTGCGGGTGGGTTCTCCATTTCTCTGTACCACCCCTTCGTGCCCAGGACTACTTTAGATTGACACTAGACTCTTTTACATTTCTGGTCTCCCTCACCGTGTTGTCAGCACGATGCAGAGACACGGCCGAGATGTCACAGGACAATAAAAAGATTAGAGTCGAACACCCAGTCCCGAGTAATTGAGATAAATCTCTGCTCATTGTATTGCACTTATTTACATCCCATGGTATTCGTACATCGCTTCACACCTAGAATATGGATCATGTCAAAAAAATGTTAATGGTATTATAAAGTCTTAATTATAGTCACAGTCTAATTGAAATATACTCGTATACACATGAGTTTTACAATAGTTATTGTCTACTAGCACAACACAAAGATTTAGTATCAATACTGAATACAAGAAGAAATATTCATGAAGCGTTGTTGAATGTCATGAATTCACCTACAGAATAGAAGGCGTTAGAAATTAAGTACTTCTTTAATTTGGCCCTAAATAATCTTATTGATTTTTTATATCCATAGGAAGATTATTAAACATCTCTACTGTCATATAACGAACTCCTTTTTGACAGCACGATAGACTTGCCGATGGAATATGAAAATAATTTTTAACGCGGAATTATGCTATGAATTGTTGAATTAATTACAAAGTTTTCACGATTACATGCCAGGAATCAAACCACGGACCGCTTGGTTTTGAAGCGCATGGACTATAAACGGAATCAACTACGTACGGAATGCTTCCCAAGTTTGTAATTCTGGAACTTTAGGATAGCATCACTTCAAATTAAAACATAAATTCAGTCAATTCTCCAAATGGTCATAGAAACAGAAAGCACGACCATCCAATTCAGAGTTCCAGTTAACTTTACACATTTATGTCGTTATTGAACTCCATTATTCTAAAAGCGAAATGGGGCCATTGTTCACTTAATTGTCGTCTAAATATAGATGACAAAACACGGCGTAGTACCACTTTGAGACCATTAAGCTTTATGAACATGTTTTTAGATTAGATTTCTGCTATGCTTTGGTACTAGGAAGAGAGTCGGGCGTGGCATGTATTCTGGGACCGTCTGAAACCAATACTCTGTAAACCGCAAATTAACGATCTCGGCCGGGGTTGTCTCATTTTTGTTGCTATCGCAACTGACAGGAAGAGCAAAATAAGCTCATCTCCGTTGCAAGACAATTTCCTGAACCGCCTCCACGTTGCGTCGTCATGGAAATAAAATGACTGGTCTGCAGAGACACTAATTGATCCCTGAATGTACAGGATGTTGCAGAGAGCTTCGAACGAGCTAAAAATAATTTCAAGATGCACGACAGCCAGAGATGAAGTGAATTTATTAAGAACTTAGATAGACTTTAATATTTGTGCTTTCTTTCAATTTATCAAGAACTGTGATTATTAGAAGTGGGCCTATATACCAGGATGTTTTGAAAAGTAATGCCTTCTATTTTTTTTTATTCCTGGTGCTAGCAAATTTATTTATTTTAATCTGGAGCGTAGGAGCTCAGCTTTTTTCATGGGTAATCCTAAATTTCTTTTTAAATCATTGAATTCAAACTGGTAAACTCTTCAGGATTTTCACTCTCTACATCAGACCTGCACAAGTTTGCGCTCTGCGAGCCGGCTCACAGCTCGTGAGCGGAATGCAGATATTGGCTGCGCTCTGTATAAGGTTGGACTGGAAGGAGGAGTGATCTCGTACAAAATGTACACAAAAGGAAATACTAGTACGATTGTTCATGAAACGAATTCCCGTTCAGTGTTTACAAAACGATCTTGGACTGTTATTAATTAATAAAGAAATATTTATTTTACAGAAATAATAGAGATTCTATAGCTTTTTAAATATACAGTACAGTATCATTTTGTTATATGTTTATTTATCAGTACATCAAAACGGGGTTTTATACTTTTGGCAGCTGAAAGGAACAGTACTGATCGTAATGAAACTGCCTTTATTAAGTTAAAGTTGATTATAAAAAACAGTTGCTTACAAATATAAATATTGAGCCAAACATAGCAATCATTTTCACAGCCAGCCTGTGTAGTCGTGGATATTATTGCTGAGGTTTAGTCTTGTAAAACTCAACCAGGCTAGTAGCATTATTCAAACGTCTTTAGCCCTTAGGTCACATTGAAAATCATTAAGTTCAAGCTGTAAATCGTTAACTGTTAAATGTTATGTTTTTTTAACGACGCTCGCAACTGCCGAGGTTATATCAGCGTCGCCGGTGTGCCGGAATTTTGTCTCGCAGGAGTTCCTTTACATGCCAGTAAATCTACTGACATGAGCCTGTCGCATTTAAGCACACTTAAATGCCATCGACCTGGCCCGGAATCGAACCCACAACCTCGGGCATAGACGTCCAGCGCTATACCAACTGCGCCAACCAGGCCGACCTGTAAAACTTATGACACTGTTTGAACTGGTGTTGAAGGAATTTATTATGACTATTACACTCTTACTACGCCATACTACTTTTGACCAATAAAACGGTACGAAAGGGCGTATTTCAACCAATCATAGCTGCTTATCGCACAATTTTATCGCGTCCCTAGCATTTGTTTAATTTTATCGCGTCCCTGGCATTTGTTTCTTTGTTTGCCAACATTTGAAACTGCGCTGATCTGGACGTCAAAAAAAAAATATATATATAGGCCTATATATATAATTACAAACCACTCCAGTCGATGCACAGCAGTTTCAAATATGACTCGCATTGGCATTCAAGAACAAGAATTAATCAAAATCACTGATCATACCTATGCATCTTCTGAAATCCGATTTACAAATAAATGAAGAGCACCATTCGGAAAACCTGAATAAGTTGAATACACCATGTAGGCCTAAATCAACGAGTTCCACTTCTATTACGCACACGTCCAATATAACATCAATTGAACCACCAACCACATTCAAATTTTAAAATTGTACATTCAATAATTATTCCTTTTAAAATGATTCATTTGGAAATCCTGAATAAGTTGAATACACCATGTAGGCCTAAATCAACGAGTTCCACTTCTATTGTGCACACGTCCAATATAACATCAATTGAACCACCAACCACATTCAAATTTGAAAATTGTACATTCAATAATTATTCCTTTTAAAATTATTCATGTTTATTTTTTATGTCATCGTCGTTAAATAAAACTTTTCTAACACTTGTGTATATTAGTAAGGTTATGTTATAGCTTCTGCTATATGATATTATGGATAGTCACGTATCAGAGATTGTTTAATATTAAGATTTATTGAAAATCATCTATCAAGTGACGTTGATTACTGGGATTCGGATAATTGAAGTGGAATGCAACTGTCTTAATAAAATGAAACTGAATCAATAAAGCCTTCTTGACTAGTAACAGGCCACAGAGTTCAATGATGATTCCATAGTTGGCACAACTGATACCGGTAACAAGAAAACATCATCATAAAACCACTACTGCCATCTAGCGTAATGTTGAGATGGTACAATAATACATTTGAAGACAGTTGTATTTTCGTAAGCCAATTAATATTTTATTGTACACTTTATTACTTCTAATTTTTATATAGCCTACTTTCTTCTAATCGTGTAATAGTCAATTAAATCCCACTCGAGTTTTGATTTTCTCTAGATAAATCAAAACCTCTAGTGCGATTACTGTTGATAACTTTAAACTTCTTTCCAATTAAGACAAGATCTTGGAACCTAGAATTAAATTCATTTTGAATTTCGATTAATATTTGCACATAATCGTTTAACATGGCTTCATCACGAGCAGTTTCTATCGTTGGAAAGTGAGCCATATTACCTTCCCGAAACTGACTTACGCAAAGTGTAAGTTTACGACTGAAATCCCGTAATTTATTCAACATATCAACAATTTTTCCCTGAAAAGAGATATTTAAATTGTTGAAGATTAATAAATTCTGACGTACCCTACCTCATGTAATAATGCAACTTTCAACTCCAGAATCTTTTTACTGCGATCTTCACCAACCAAACCATCGTATCTGTATGTGTGGACTCGTAATGACGCATTGTATTATGTTTTCCTCTTTCTTCCAAACTTTTGTGGAAGATAAGGCACTGATTATTGACTCCAGCTGCTGTGAAACAATAAGCATTCTCCCATGCAATATTGAAAGAATTTGCCTGATTATCACTTTTCCGTCTTTTAGATTCCTTCATTATGTAGCCGTAGATAGGCAAAGTGAAATAGCTACTGATAATACACACTACACCAGATAGCTGCGTGGACTATCCTATAGTCTACCTATAGCAGGTCTACTTCATTCCGACTTACTTTTCCGACGAGCTGTTAGACGACTCTCCCGCTCCGAAGGAGCGTCCGCGCTCGATGAGCGCCGTTTGTGCAGGCCTGCTCTACATCATACAAGCCTTCTAGATTATTTTTCTGATACTCATCAACTGGTTAGTACAAAATTTTACATTAGATCACTGGGTTAAGGATGCAAAAAAATCACTAGTATATTAATAACTAGCCGCACCCGTGCGCTCCGCTGCACCCGTTAGAAATAAATATAAAGTAATTACATAATTAAAATAGGACGTTTGATCCAGGGAACATTCGTGTTTGATAGAAGGATAAATCGTTTAATATGTTACTTAATTTAAATTGTATTTAAATAATTAAAATGCGATCATTTTGGTCCAGAGGGTACTCAGAAGTTACTGTAATAACATTATAGCATTATGTCCATCTAGAGAAACTACACTTTCCAATGGTGAAATAATAATTAATTATACAAATCGGTTAAGTTAGCTTCATACAAACACAGAAACATTCTCTGTAGGTTATGTTTCATAGCTTTCGATTGTTGTTGTCCAAGGCCCCTTATAGACGAAGTCATTTGTTTTCATTTCATTACACCGCCTTAGATGGCATTGTATTTTAACTTTAAAACTCATTTATCTCACTAAATATCAGTCCTATCAAAATTGTGCAAGGAATAAAACTTATCGGAAATAATTTTTAAAGAAACTTTTGTTATGTAACATATTTCATAACAATCAATAATGAGCGAGATATTTCGATTTATATAATTTAGGCCCCCTTATAATCCCCCTTTTAAATAATGTATTTTGAATGTCCTATAGCCTAAAATCTAAGTTACAGCGAACTTAATGTATATTCCAATTTTTAATATAAATCGGAATATACATTAAGTATATGTAAATATAATAAAACAATGGGGATCATTAATAAAATCATGAAACCCTCACTAGTACAAAGACACACAAGAATAGGCTTGTATAAAACCTTAGCACAGCCAGTATTAAGCTATGGTAGCGAAGCGTGGACTGTGAAGAATAAAGATGTCAGTAGAATAACAGCAAGTGAGATGAGGTTTATGAGAGCAACAGCTGGATATACTCGCTGGGATCATAAAAAAAATGAGGACCTAATCCAAGAACTTCAAATAGAACCCATTATGCAGTTCATCAGCAAATATCAACTTCAGTGGAAGGGTCATCTCGAACGAATGAATCGATGCAGAATTCCAAAAGCACTGCTTCATTACCATCCATATGGCAAAAGATCTCTAGGCCGTCCAAAGAAGAGATGGACTGAAAATTCTAGTTTGAGACCGTAACAGGCCACTTGGCCTAATACTTGTTAGGAAGATGATGATGATGATGATGATGATGATGATGATGATGATGATATAAATCGGTTCAGCCATTATCGAGTGAAAAGGTAACAAACATCCAGACAGACAGACAGACAGACAGACATACAAACAGAAATGTCAAAAAAGCGATTTTCGGTTTCATGGTAGTTAATTATAGCCTATATGTTATGACCAATTATTTTTGGAAAATCGAAAATTACCAGACAAATTTCGGTTACAGATTTATTATTAGTATAGATACAAAACATAAAATATAGTTTTGTGTAAAAATCGTGCGTGATGTTTTGATGTCATTTCTTGGTTCAGTACACAAAAATACATAAAGGAGAGCTAAATTGTTTAAAAAAGTTTTTTCATCGCAGGCCTGTGTAATTGATATACGAAATTTCCAACTATCTGGTAAACGATCGAGTGATAATATGTAGGATCTAGAAATGGAACAAATCAAACTGTCTAACCGAAGAAATAAACAATGGTGGAGGAATTCCTGTCGTGTGAATTGTACTTCAGCAACTCTGTTCGTGCACATTACAACTTACGCTCGTTTCTCTCAGAAACTCCATTAGAGTAAGAGTTGATAACGTACGTCCATTCACCGGCGAAACGACAAGTTTTATTGCCTGAACAAGTCGATAAGACAGAATTAGGCCTATGTGTTTCTGATTACCAGTGTTTATCTGCTATTATGATACTTTGTACTTCGCAAGTAACACCTGACGAGGAGAGAGAGAGCGTTGCGTCGCTCAGAGTTTTCTAATAAGAGCTAGAGCTGTCTTCAGCCATTGTATACTTTGCGCTCGTGGCAGACGTTTTCATTTCAGTTGAACAGCCGAACGTCAGTTTTGTAATTGACATCTGTAAACATAACTATAGTAAACTAATTTTAAGCCCGTTGTTATTTAATTGATTGCTGGACAAGCTAATTAAAAATGAGTGCCACGAAGCTGACGCATACGTTCAAACTACACTCTTACACGTTTCACAGCAGTGCAGTTCTCTTATCTCTAACCACGACGTAAATACCAGATCACTTATCTGTGGCACGCTAAGTATACCTCTTCATAGAACATCTTGTTATTCATCATCTTTTACAATATCCACCTCGCGTCAATGGAATTCCTTGTCACAAAGTATTAGGGGCTGCAAGACAATAAACACCTTTAAGAACAGCTTAAAAGATAACCTTATTAGCATTTCACTCCAATCATACTGATTTAAACTATCACTGACTACATTGTTACTTTTTTCTTTAGACATCATCCTGATTGTGCTGTATTTTAATTGTCTCGTAATAATCTCTTTCTATTACCTAATATTATTTGAAATATATTAACATTCTATGTATTTTAGTTTAATTCTGCTACACAGTTTATTTCAGTGTTTAATTAATAGTTCATAGTATTTTGTTGTTTAATTTGTAAATAACTTTTGTATACATGTAACTCTCATCTAAATCAAATTGTTGGATTCTTTGTAAGTTCATGCATATGTATATACACTTTTTGCTGGTTGAGTGGAAGAGAAGGCCTTACGGCCTTAACTCTGCCAGCTAAAATAAATCATTATTATTATTATTATTATTATTATTATTATTATTATTATTATTATTACTAGAAAGAAATACATAAATAAACTACAGTAATTTCGTAGACATCCAGATAATATAAACTTTCATTTTATGAATTTCTTGATCCCTTGTTGCATACACAACATACCTACGACTTGCATCCTTCGCAGCTAATCTAATCCTTGCTAAGCTTGTGGATAAACCATTTCTGGAAACAAATGCTTCCATGAAACCTTCACCAGGAATATTATTTTCCTATTGAAGAACATTTCTACCTTGCTTGTTCACACATTTACTCACAACGCTTCATACATCACGTTTTGTCAAGGGGAATCCTCAATCTGCAACAGTTTCCAATGTATCAGTAATCAATTCATTGAAAAGTACAGCGTCAAAGTATGGAAGAAGTCCATAATCATACCTATCTTTAAGAAGGGGAACAAGAATAACTGTAGTAACTTTCGAGGAATATCACTTTTGTTGACATCGTACAAAATTTTGTCCAATATTCTTTTGAGAAGATTAACTCCATATATAGATGATATTATTGGGGATCATCAGTGTGGTTTTAAGCGTAATAGATCAACTATTGATCAGATATTTTGTATTCGACAGATATTGAGAAAAATTGCGAGTACAAGGGTACAGTACATCAGTTATTTATAGATTTCAAAAAGGCATATGACTCGGTTAAGAGAGAAGTTTTATCTGATATTCTTATTGAATTTGGTATTCCCAAGAAACTAGTTCGATTAATTAAAATGTATCTCAGTGAAACGTACAGCAGAGTCCGTATAGGTCAGTTTCTGTCAGATGCGTTTCCAATTCACTGTGGGCTAAAGCAAGGAGATGCACTATCACCTTTGCTTTTTAACTTTGCTCTAGAATATGCCATTAGGAAAGTTCAGGATAACAGAGAGGGTTTGGAATTGAACGGGTTACATCAGCTGCTTGTCTATGCGGATGACGTGAATATGTTAGGAGAAAATCCACAAACGATTAGGGAAAATACGGAAATTTTACTTGAAGCAAGTAAAGAGATAGGTTTGGAAGTAAATCCCGAAAAGACAAAGTATATGATTGTGTCTCGTGACGAGAATATTGTACTAAATGGAAATATAAAAATAGGAAATTTATCCTTTGAAGAGGTGGAAAAATTCAAATACATGGGAGCAACAGTAACAAATATAAATTTTACTCGGGAGGAAATTAAACACAGAATAAATATGGGAAATCCTGTTATTATTCAGTTGAGAAGCTCTTATCATCCAGTCTGCTGTCAAAAAATCTGAAAGTTAGAATTTATAAAACAGTTATATTAACGGTTGTTCTCTATGGTTGTGAAACTTGGACTCTCGCTTTGAAAGAGGAACATAGGTTAAGGGTGTTTGAGAATAGGAAAATATTTGGGGCTAAGAGGGATTAAATTACAGGAGAATGGAGAAAGTTACACAACGCATTGTTTTCTTCACCTGACATAATTAGGAACATTAAATCCAGACGTTTGAGATGGGCAAGGCATGTAGCACGTATGGGCGAATCCAGAAATGCATATAAAGTGTTAGTTGGGAGGCCGGAGGGAAAAAGACCTTTGGGGAGGCCGAGACGTAGATGGGAAGATAATATTAAAATGGAATTGAGGGAGATAGGATATGATGGTAGAGACTGGATTAATCTTGCTCAGGATAGGGAACAATGGCGGACTTATGTGAGGGCGGCAATGAACCTCGGGTTTCTTAAAAGCTAATAAGTAAGTAAGTAGCGTCAAAGTAGCTCCGAAATCTGTCAAAGTAACCAGAAAAGTCAAAATAGCCCCTGTTGCTACTAGAGAAAGTGAAGGAAGTTCTGTAATCGTAGCCCAGAGATGGCTGAAACGAATTAAAAAGGAGTAAATAAATGGATCTGTCGAAAGAAGGAAATCTTCAGACCAAAAATAAAGTCTGGAATAATTTTGAATATTTCAATTTAGTGACACAGCAACAGACTTACGACCCATCCTTGTGTTTGATAGTAAGGCTGACGGTACTGTTAATGATGTTAATTAGAACTGGAGAGGACGACGAAGAGAAAAAAATTCTATTAACGTGGAATAAGTTTCTACTTTACGTACAGAATCACTGAAACTACTGGAATTGGTTTGTATACAGCGCTGGAAGCGGACGACAAGTTTAAAACAGCACAAACTCCTCTCTGAATGCATTTCCAACTTCCTTTCCGTAGCGAGAAGCCAGAGTCGAATTTAATTAAATATCATAAATTGAAATGTCAGAGCATCGCGATGTTGTTAGTAATTCTAGAAATTAAATGCCATAGTCAGGGACGAGCCGGCTTGCAGACGAAGCGCATTTAGTGTTTGAATTTATTTTCAATTCCTTTTGCTCATGCCACAGACATGTTTTTTAATCTGTACATTGAAATATCCACATATAATTTCACGAAAGGTTTCATTTTACCCATACATTTCCGAGCAATTGTAGTTAGGAATAGATTAATAAATATTTAATAAAATAAGTCATTATTATTATTATTATTATTATTATTATTATTATTATTATTATTATTATTATTATTATTATTATTATTATTATTACTAGCCGTACCCGTGCGCTCCGCTGCACCCGTTAGAAATAAATATAAAGTAATTACATAATTAAAATGGGACATTTGATCCAGGGAACATTCGTGTTTGATATAAGGGTAAATCGTTTATTATGTTACTTAATTTAAATTGTATTTGCATAATTAAAATGCGATCATTTTGATCCAGAGACCACTCATTTGGTCATAAAAATTATTTTAGGAAATACAGGAAACGAATGTACAGAATAGCCTACCAAGTTTTATGTGGATAAGAAGCTATTTTAATCTTACCTGTCCTCGATTCACTCACAAGTTACTGTAATAACATTATAGCATTATGTCCGTCTAGAGAAACTACACTTTCCAATGGTGAATTAATAATTAATTATACAAATCGGTTAATTTAGCTTCCGATATTACTTCGTACAAACACAGAAACATTATCTGTAGGCTATCTTTCATAGCTTTCGATTGTTGCTGTCCAAGGCCCCTTATAGACGAAGTCATTTGTTTTTTAATTCATTACACGGCCTTAGATGGCAGTTATTTTAATTTTAAAACTCATTTATCTCATTAAATATCAGTCCTATCAAAATTTTTCAAGGAATAAGACTTATCGGAAATTATTTTCAAAGAACCTTTTGTTATGTAATGTTTTTCATGAAAATCAATAATAAGCGAGATATTTCGATTTATTTAATTCAGGCCCCCTTATAACCCCCCTTTTAAATAATGTATTTTGAATGCCATATAGCCTAAAATCTAAGTTACAACGAACTTAATTTATATTCCAATTTTCATCGAAATCCGTTCAGCTATTATCGCGTGAAAAGGTAACAAACATACAGACAGACAGACAGACAGACAAGACATACAAACAAAAATTTCAGAAAAGCAATTTTCGGTTTCAGGGTGGTTAATTGTACATGTTAGGACCAATTATTTTTGGAAAATCGAAAATTACCAGAAAAATTTCGGCTACAGATTTATTATTAGTATAGATTATTATTATTATTATTATTATTATTATTATTATTATTATTACTTACGTACTTACTTACTTAGTTAATTACTTACTTACTGGCTTTTAAGGAACCCGGAGGTTCATTGCCGCCCTCACATAAGCCCGCCATTGGTCCCTATCCTGAGCAAGATTAATCCATTCTCTATCATCATATCCCACCTCCCTCAAATCCATTTTAATATTATCTTCCCATCTACATCTCGGCCTCCCCAAAGGTCTTATTCCCTCCGGCCTCCCAACTAACACTCTATATGAATTTCTGGTTTCGCCCATACGTGCTACATGTCCTGCCCATCTCAGACGTCTGGATTTAAGTTCCTAATTATGTGACGTGAAGAATACAATGCGTGCAGTTCTGCCTTGTGTAACTTTCTCCATTCTCCTGTAACTTCAGCCCTTTTAGCCCCAAATATTTTCTTAAGAACCTTATTCTCACACACTCTTAAGCTCTGTTCCTCTCTCAAAGTGAGAGTCCAAGTTTCACAACCATACAGAACAAACGGTAATATAATTGCTTTATAAATTCTTCCAGATTTTTTGACAGCAGACTGGATGACAAAAGCTTCTCAACCGAATAATAGCAGGCATTCCCTATATCTATACTGCGTTTAACTTCCTCCCATTACTATTATTATTTTAAGTAGGTTATTTTACGACGCTATATCAATTTCTTAGGTTATTTAGCGCCAGTGAAATGAGTCCGGGGCCCAGCACCGAAAGTTACCCAGCATTTCCTCAAATTGGGTTGAGGGAAAACCTCTGGACCGTTACTCCACAGATGTGGACTATTATTGTGATGATGATGATGATGATGATTATTATTATTATTATTATTATTATTATTATTATTATTATTATTATTATTATTAAATAAGATAACTTACTTTCCTAGTACAGTCTGTCCCAAAAGTCATTGTGAGGTTTGAGAGGTTTATATTTTTTAAATGAATAGAGATAGAAATGTAATATTGGCGCCAGATGAAAATAAAACTTTCAAAGTTTTTCGTCTGTAAGCTTGAGACATTGAAGGAAACAAAAGACGGCAACAACAGAAGAAATGCAATAATTTTCATTGTTACAATTAATTGTACAAGATGGATGTCCAAAGAAAAGTGCAATGTGTTTTGTGGCTGGCAAAATTTGACTGTAACTTTATTCCTCTTAGCCCCAAATATTTTTCTAAGCACCTTATTCTCCCTCAAAGTGAGAGTCCAAGTCCCTCATTGATTTCTGTAATGAAGAATAAAATATATGCTGTGAAACTTAACCGAATAAGTTTGCCATTTTTAATCAGCATTTAAAATTGTCCAAGTTGTAGAAACTTATTCCCTCTTAGTAACACGTTCAACGTAGTATAGAAGGTTCAGATGTCTGTAGAATAAAATAAGGCACCGAATAAAATTTATTTTGAAGTTAGAAAAATTGTGACATGAAGATGACACATGTTTTCTTTATACGTTCGACGCATTTCGCAAAAATTCGTATCTTAGGCCTAATTATTCATTCATTCATTCATAGTTCTCTACCCAAGAGCAGATCCTTCACTGAAGACCGAGTATTCGCCGATCATTTCTATTTTCTGCCTTCCCTTTAGTCTTCACATAGGTCTATGATCCATGGATCTTAATGTTGTCTATCATCTGATATATTCTTCTGCCCCAAACCTTTATTCCGTTCACCATTCCTTCCAGTGCATCCTTCAGTAGGCAGTTTCATATCAACTAGTGACCCAACCAACTCCTTTTTCTCTTTCTGATCAGTTTCAGCATCATTCTTTCTTCACCCACTCTTTCCAACACAGCTTCGTTATATTCTTGCTTGCAGTTTACTTCTTCAAATTGGTTAAGCTACAATATTATAGTCCCATAAATCAGTCAATAAAATACGAGTATTTTCCCTGGACAAAAAATAGAATACAAATGGAGCAAAGATTAGTATCTTGCTTTGAATCAAATGTGTGGTAAAACGGCTTAAATAACACAGTCGTAGCCTACAACACTAGCAGTTACGACAAATTGGTTCTTCGGTATATTGCAAAACAGAACCATTCTCTTCGACAGCGAGGCGGTGTGGTGGTGTGGAATTTAATAATCTGTGATATTTTATTCTCCTGTCCGTGATACTATTTACTAATTACGTTAGAGGAATAGATACAGCAGTTGGAAACGCTGTGTGGGTTGAAAACTCTCTTATTGTCTCAAATTCAAACATTCCAGTCCCATTCAATTAGTGAGAGTCCTTGTTCATAATCCTACGTAGGAATTGCTTTAATAAATTTAGTGTCAGTTCTGTGTGGGACAGTTTCATTATAAAATACGTTTCTCTTGAATTCGTTACCATGACATCCAGTCAACAAAGATAATAAATAAATAAATAAATGGATGGGTGACAAACAAATGAAAAACACACAGGGATATAAAGTAAAATAAATTGAATAATAAGCAAATAAACAATATTAATTATTTGTGTAATATGTAGATTAATAATTTAAATAATTACAGGAGAAAGGACTATTTCAGTACCTGACGTTATACATATAAGCACATTATTACATTTACAAAGTAGAGGCATAAATAAAGAAAACATAGTAAGAATTTCAAGATGATAAGTGAGACAAGCGTTCGGGAAGTTCCAGGTTCAAACCCCTTAATTGCCATGTACGCTCTAAATTGGAATACACGGTACCTCAGTAATTTGATATTCCATTTGTTAATCATATAGTAATCAAATTTAAAAATTAAAAAGGATTTTCAAGATATCTTTATTTTAAAAATACATATCACAAAATTTCGTACATCAGTCTACTTAGTGAACGTATGGGCGAATCCAGAAATGCATATAGAGTGCCAGTTGGGAGGCCGGAGGGAAAAAAACCTTTAGGGAGACCGAGACGTAGATGGGAAGATAATATTAAAATGGATTTGAGGGAGGTGGGATATGATGATAGAGAATGGATTAATCTTGCTCAGGATAGGGACCAATGGCGGGCTTATGTGAGGGCGGCAATGAACCTCCGGGTTCCTTAAAAGCCAGTAAGTAAGTAAGTCTACTTACTGAATTTAATTTAATGTATCTTGCCAGTCGCAGATTACTTGCTGAGTAACTTTTATTGTATAAAATATTCAACAGTCTACTGGATAATAGCGAAATATTGTCACAAATCCAACTTAACGCTAGAACATCAAATTAAAAAAATCACTAATTATTAGATACACTAACAAAAGCAATTCTCAAATAAATTTGCATTTCTAAGAAATGTAAAACATAACGTTCTTATCTTTTTACTTGAGATTGCAAATTTGATCTCAAACATATGAAAAGAAAATTCCTAGCCTTTTAATAAGAGCCTAGTAATTAAATAAAGATTGGGGAACGGATTATTATACACTGAAAGGTAGAGATGATGTTTCAAATAGGCTACTTGATTGTTTATACATATATAACAGTTGCCAAAGTAGATAAAAGTTCAGTCAGGTATAAACAACTGTGGCGATTCAAGACTGCTTCACGTTCGAGACTTCGGGAGTGATCAATCTCGACGTCTCGAAACTTTCACAAGCAGTCTTTACGTCAACGACGCGACGTATCATTGTTGTGCGGGTTTTCGGCTTTGCGGGCGCTGTTAGTCTTGCTTTCTCGATCTTTGTTCATCTCTATTAAGAATGTATTCTAAATTCAATGAAATATGTAAAATGTGAGATTTACATTTCCGCTTTTCTTACATTATATATAAACGCTTTTTATTAAAATATTTAAGATAGTCGAAATAAAATAATATTGATATCTATTTGTTATTCTTTAATTTTTGTTTTTACATTTACATCTTGAATTTAGCCTTATCTGCAATTATCTTTTTTTCATGACATAAGTGACTGTAATTTTGTACTGCCTATTATAGACAAATAAGTAAATTTGAAACAAAAAGCACATTGCGACCAGTAAAAAGACAAACGATTTTCTGCGTAATATTTTTCCTCAGCAACAGATCCTGTCCCTTATTAACAAAGCTAATGAGAGGTACGCATTCTCCAAGAACATGGGTTTGCGGTGCCCATTGCCCATCTCCAGTATCAAACTGTAATTAACATTATCAAAGTCAATCACAGCATCTCACCATCTCCGTAATTCAAAAGGTTTCTGAAATAAAGCACTGACGTAACTGTGACAACTCTGTGATCTTCGAGCTTCAAAGAAACAAGAAGATTAATAAAATTAATAACGGCTCGATCGGTCCAAAGTTGTGACGCAGATATCGTACTGTGACGTCAGACACTTTCGGCCGCATACCCTTATCAGAGTTAATCAAGTGGAACATATGAGGTACAGCAATATTATTTGTTCAGCCGGTTACCATAGTAATGTAGTGACGTCAAGCTCGTACACATGGGATCGTTGTTCTCAGTAATGTGCGATCTTTCCGACACTCCTTGAAGTTAGTCAACATGCAGTGAGGTTAAGCGTTACGGGCGGATTATATTTTCTCTTCCCTCTGTTGTGGGGGTTTTAGTAACTCGTACTTAACTGGGTTCGCTCTGATTCTTAATGACCGTTAATGTTGCCGTAAATCTGAAGGAAAATTACACGTCTCATTAAACAATACGATTATGAGGCGTAAGATAACTTGATAATGTAATCCTACCGTTATGCTTCTGTTGTGAACTTGTGACGTAGCGCTCACACACAAAGGTAGTATGTGAAGAGATATGAGTGAGTCTAATGACGTCTTCTTTCATGCAGCATTCAAATGCATTGTGAAAATAATAATAATAATAATAATAATAATAATAATAATAATAATAATAATAATAATAATAATTAGGAAAATATTTGGGGCTAAGAGGGATGAAGTTACAGGAGAATGGAGAAAGTTACACAACACAGAACTGCACGCATTGTATCCTTCACCTGACATAATTGGGAACATTAAATCCAGACGTTTGAGATGGGCAGGGCATGTAGCACGTATGGGCGAATCCAGAAATCCATATAGAGTGTTAGTTGGGAGACCAGAGGGAAAAGACCTTTGGAGAGGCCGAGACGTAGATGGGAAGATAATGTTAAAATGGATTTGAGGGAGGTGGGATATGATGATAGAGACTGGATTAATCTTGCTCAGGATAGGGACCAATGGCGGGCTTATGTGAGGGCGGCAATGAACCTCCGGGTTCCTTAAAAGCCAGTAAGTAAGTAATAATAATAATAATAATAATAATAATAATAATAATAATAATAATAATAATAATCCGTGGCGCTACAGCCCGTGAAGGGCCTAGACCGACCAGCCGGCTGCTGGCCTCACGCCCACATGGCGAAGCAGAGGTGGACGATCATACAATCAGAATGGAGGTATCGTGTGGTTAGCACGATGATCCCCCAGCCGTTTTAGCTGGCATTCACAACCGGATTTCGCTACCTATCGTAGCTTCCCAAGTGCATTATTATGCTGGGTGGGCACCGGTCCCTTACACTGGCCGAAATTTCATGAGAAAATTTCTTCCCCATGAGGACTCGAAACAGCGCGCATTCCGTAACGCGCGAGTCCTAGGCAGGATGCCTTAGACCACGACGCCACGGCGCGGGACAACAATAATAATAATAATAATAATAATAATAATAATAATAATAATAATGCATAGCCTTTTATTTTCACACTACCTATAGACTTATTTGAAGTACCTATGCATTTTCAGCATCTCGGAAAAATGTTCCTAGGGTCGATATCAAATAATTTGTCTATGTAGAATTGTAGAGCCGTTTTTCTTAAACTGTTAGGATTGATTTTCTTCATATTCATTATATACAGGTACAATTATATTTATCCGGAAATGATGTACATGAAATATAACGCATTTTAGTAATATATATGTATATAATACCAATATCTAATTACATACTTAGCCCTGATGTTATAATAAGCCAACACCTTTGAACCAGTAGGCCTATCAATGTAAAGCATTGAGTCGAGAGTATCAGTAGGTAAACCAAATATTTCTTTTAATGTCGTTTTGATCATTTTGTCTGCATAGTGAACAAATCCATAGGAATTTTATCGGAGGGAATAAAGAAAAAGTGGTACATTAAAGTGGGACATATTGAAGGTTTTAGAATATTAAATTTCTGAAGGGAATGTAACCAGAGTGAGGAGGAGAGCAGGTCCTACTTCTCTCTTGACTGAAGTAGCATTCTCCGGGAATCGAAGATAAGGACATCAGAAAAAGTGAGGTCTGAATATTTAATGCACTAATTTATGGATTCGGTATGAAGATCAGTGAAAATATCAAGATGTGTAGCAGATAGTTTACCCATTATTATAATAATAGCAAAAGACTTTTGCATATTGACATCCAAACCAATTTCCTCAAGTTTCTGAAGAGCCATTTGAGTTAATGAGTTTGTTTAGAAGGAGCGGCAGTGGCAGAGAGGGCTTTGCATAAGTGAGTGTGGCCTGTGTTATCAAACGTCTTCCTTATATCCAGAAATACAATAGTTACATCATTATGTGTTGTTTTGGCAGATTGAATTATGGAACTTAAAATGTAAGTGTTTATTAAACAACCAGGCGAGCTAGAAAAGCCTGTTTGATTCTCATTGAATGTTATAAATGATCTTAATTTTTTATCCAGCACTCGTTCAATTATTCCACGTAATAGGGAGTGATTTGTTATAGGTCGCCAATTGGATATGTCTGTGTCGTCACCATTCTTGTAGGTAAGGACTGTTCTTGCCCTCTTAAACAGTGTAGGAACAATTCCGGTGCGAAACATTCTTGTGGCAATAATAGACGATATTGATGGCTAGATAATCGTTCATTTGTAGCTCTAAAAGTAACTCGGTCAGGACCAGGAGCAGTATTAACTGTCATTTTTTTCATAGTCTGAACCATATGTCTTGTTTGGATATACAGTGTGTCCCAAAAGTCACCATACATAGGAAATGTCGGTTCAAAATAAAAATATTACATAATATGATGAAATTGGTCAACCCGCTCCACAGATCTAACAGCCCTTTATTTTTACCTCTAGGGTCACCTTAAGTCGCAGGTCTACAAAAAGGAAATCTGGGACTCGCAACACTTGCAAGCCTTCATTGTCGACGCCTGTCATGTAACGATGGGCATGTTGCAGCGTTTGCATCGGAACTAATTAGAACGCATTCATTGATCTGGTCCACACTTATGGAGTAACGGTTAGCCCGTTTGGCCGCGAAACCAGGTGGCCCGGGTGCGATTCTGGGTCGGGGCAAGTTATCTGGTTGAGGTTTTTTCCGGGGTTTTCCCTCAACCCAATATCAGCAAATGTTGAGTAACTTTCGGTGCTGGACCTCTCATTCATTTCACCGGCATTATCACCTTCATCTCATTCAGACGCTAAATAACCTAGATGTTGATAAAGCGTCGTAAAATAACCTACTAAAAATTAAAACAAAATCGTTGATCTGAGCCTCTAAGACCGTCACATTGAGCACATTATGTGACATTTTTAACTTCAACTGGCATTCCCTAAGGATGGTGACTTTTGTGACATTCTGTAGAGTCATCGAAATTATCATTAATTTAATTCCAATTGTTGGATGTGAGTAAGTGGAGAGTCGTAATTTTCCAGTATAGACCTATATGCATTACGAGTAGAAAAGGTATTTTGGAAATGTGTGGTAATATTTTTAACGTTAATGTTGCAGGAACGATCATCTTTCTGAATTACTTTACTAATAGCTTTTCGTCGATGGTTGTAGTATAGATATTGAATTTCATCATACCTATACTTACGAGTATTCATCCCGTTCTCCTTGTCCCTTTTCGATTTGCGTTGAGGCTTGGAATTTTGGTCGTTGCAAGACACTATCAATTTGTTTATTCAATTTATTTTTGTTTTATTTTTTTTTTCTTTTCTTTTCTGACGGAAGGAAGAAATCATACTTGAAAACAGTTAAAGTATTATCATTATGATGATGATGATGATGATGATGATTATTATTATTATTATTATTATTACTACTACTACTACTACTACTACTACTACTACTACTACTACTACTACTACTACTACTACTACTACTTACTCCATTCCTTTACACAGCTTTATACTTCTCAGCAGATTGGATTTATCGTTCGTATGCTTGAAACCATACATTCGACAACACCGTAAGCGTTACCTCTTTCCTCAATAAAATGATGAATCCGTTACAACAGTAAAGCTTATGACGTCGTAAACAGTTCAATACGCGGAGTTTCCTTCGATACTGCGACCTACATCTTACAAATAATTAGTTTATTTGAATAATAGAGATACAATGTGTTCATTACTTGACATTCATAGAATACAAACATGTAACTATACAATACTGTTACCAGTAAACATAAATTATGTAGTCTACAAATACAAGTTGATTGCCGTGTAACTCTGACTACTATCCTGAGTCCTTAATACACAGTTCTTGTTATCATACAGATAAATGTGTCAAATTATTGTAATTTTAAGTAAAGAGTGCCGTCGTATTACTGTTTAATCTAGTTCATACTTTTACAAAAGAAAGAACTGAAAAAGTTGATAAGTTTTGACGAATAATAATAATAATAATAATAATAATAATAATAATAATAATAATAATAATAATAATAATAATAATAATAATAATAATGTCACAATCATCTCTATTTAAGGGTTAGGTACAGCTTACAGAAGTAAAATTTTTGGAAATATTCAACATTTTTTTCCTCCATCACTGTATCTTGTACCATAATGAAAATTGGTTTGTGTAAAACACTGTCTTTCTGCTATATGAAAAAAATATATATATATTTTTACGATTTAAAAAAATTATTTATATATATTTTTTTTCGAAATTCATAATGGTGGCAGTTCACTGTGCAGTGATGAAGCTTTTCCCTCATAACTCATAAACTTGTTAACTTTTTCATGTTCTCTCTCTTTCAGCGTCGTTAACTAACCGAGTCCACACCTGTGAAGCAACGATCAGCGCGTCTGGCTGCGAAACCAGGTGGCCCGGGTTCGAATCCCGGTCGGGGCAAGTTATCTGGTTGAGGTTTTTTCCGGGATTTTCCCTCAACCCAATACGAGCAAATGCTGGGTAACTTTCGGTGCTGGACCCCGGACTCATTTCACCGGCATTATCACCTTCATATCATTCAGACGCTAAATAACCTAGATGTTGATACAGCGTCGTAAAATAACCCAATAAAATAAAAAACTAACCGACCAAAAAAATACATACGGTACTATTAAACGGTTAAAGTTTCTTTGCTTGAAATGAAACGATTATATTGGAAGAACAGATTAAATTACGCTACACTATACATCGTGGCATGAAAGACTGGTAACAAAAATAAGTACAGGAATACTATCGAACAAATGGGTGGATCTCTTATTTCCACGATGAATGAAATTAACACGCGATTGGTGGGTTATGAAGAGCAAGGGGGAGAAGCATTTCTCTGTCGATCGACTTTGCATAAGCTTTCGTGTCAGACGAAGAAAGGAGTTGGTTACTTGGACCGGTACGTAGGGCGTCAATAAAATAGACAGATGTTAGTCACGAGATCTCGTTGTTGCATAATGCACGCCCGTATCGACAGACAAATGTTTGCCTTAACCACGTCAGTGATACGAACCGCTACACTAATGAGCTCCGAGGAGTAAAACTGCCTCTCCAAGTAGTTGTCCATTTAACGGCGCTTGTAGTAGTGAATATTTATTTATTTATTTATTTATTTATTTATTTATTTATTTATTTATTTATTTATTTATTTATTTATTTATTTATTGTCGTCAACATTTATATCTGTTACGGTATACCACCACATTTCTGGACATGGGTTCCAGCACAACTTTCTACTACATTTTCCTGCTGTTAATATAAAATCCTGACACTCTGTTTAAATAATAACTCCTGTAATTTCGCTATTTCCATCCCTATGTCTCGAGCTAAGCAACTTCTGGAAAATTACTACATAAACATTTGGAATGCAACTTACATCAACTCCGAGATGGCACATCACACCAAACAGTTCATCCCCTCTATCCACCACAGGCACTCTCTATCCCTATGGCCTAATTGGATTATCACCCAATTCCTGACCAATTTCCACGGTTGTTTCCGTACATATCTTCACAGGATCAACAAGGCACCATCTCCCCTATGTAACTGCCCAGAAAAGTCACCTCAGCCAGCAAGACACCTTCTCACAGAATGCTCCTTGTACTCAAGAGACCGGCCTCGTGTTCTAACAACCCAAACGCTGCCCCAGATACTGAAGTTCCACATCAACACTGTCGCCGTCACAAACTTCATCAGCAACATCTTCCGCACACTTCAAGAATAGACGCTAAACAATCAAATTGTAGTCACCACTAATGTAAATATCTTGTGATATGCCTATGGAAAAACACAGGTTGTAAAATAGCATGTAAATAAAAAAAAATTCCCAACAATCAATTTCTCCTTACTGATCTTAAATATCCACCATCCGTTAGTTCACTTCCCAGATCACACTTTACTTATGCTCCTTCCTGCATTCTATTCTTTTTTTTTTGGTTATTTAACGACGCTGCATCATCTACGAGGTTATTTAGCGTCGATGAGATTGGTGATAGCGAGATGGTATTTGGCGAGATGAGGCCATAGGCCTACTTGTAATAGTAGTAGCAGCAGTAGTTGTAGTTTTAATAGTTGTAGTGGTAGTAGTTGTTAATTTAACGACGCATTCAACTGCAGGGATTATTCAGTATAGAAATTCAACATAGGCAAGAAATGACCGTCAAATTTTGTCTAGAGTCCTTATAAAATTAAGCAATGAACGGGTCTCGAACACGGTAACTTTTCTGTCGTACCTGCAAGTAACAAACATTATACCATTAAGCTACGACACACTTCGACAAGCCATTACCTTATCTGTTCACATATATGCCGCGGGCACCTGGAAAATTATTCGTTATTAAATTCGTGTATTTGGAAGTTTCGCAAGTTATTATCTAGATTAGAAACAGATACCAGCAGAATAGGTTTAGGTTCGTTCTAAAGGTGTGGGAGGGGAAAAAAGTAAGTGGAATCATAAACAAAGTAAAGATAGTAATTATGATGCAAAACTTCGGTACAGCTGTACTGCATGGCCGCCATGAAACATTTCTAAGTTGATCATTTTTTATTTTCATGAACGTACATAGGAATAACAAAAAGTAACAGGGAATTCATTGAATCCTTTTATAATTGTGTGAAAAGTTTATGCTGTTCGTGATTGTTATTATGAGCATAGTTGGACTGTAAAGATGTTTGAGATTTGAATTAAAATCTTGATATCTCTTTTCATTTGAAGGGTTCAGAGCCATAGTGGGCCAAGCGCCATATATTAAAAACGGAGAAAACAAGGGTTAAAATCAAATGAATGTCATAATTGATTGAACCATATAGCAAGTAATAGCACATTAAAACTGAATGATATGTCAATCTTCATTAAATTATATGGTATTCACTTAACTTTAACCCTTGCTTTCTCCGTCCTTAATAAATGGCGCTTGCCCCAATATGGTTCTGAACCCTTCATTTCTGTCTTTATACTCCCCGCATTTAAATTTAACAAGGCGGAGCCTTCTCGTTAATTACTTCATATGATTCTTGTTATTATCTATATAATTGAAATTTTAATAATTTCAGTGTCATAATAATTACAGGAAAAAGGATTGTACAATGCTCTTTCAAAGCAGACATAGAATACGTTCATATTGTCTTATTCTTATTATTACATCTAATCTACTCGGCGACGAAGAACCTGAGGAACAGAAAGCATCATTAGTTGAAATGTGGAATGAAAGAAACTCACAGATCTGGTGGTAGCCGGGCGTGGTGGAGAATTCGATCACATAGAGGGGAATTCCCCGCACCGAGCGCTCGCTCAGGGTGTAGATCCGCGTGATGTTGGGACACTTCCCGTGAATCGAAGACAGGATTCTCGGGATCTCGTCATTGTCGTGATGCCTGAAGTCGAGCCTTTGTTCCGACACAGACTCGCACCTGGACTCAGTTGCCAAAGCAGCCAGAACCTGCAAAAACGAAACAGAATCTTCAGTTCTCCATAAAAAAAATTAAATTTGTTGCCCTAATCTACAATATAATTGGTTGTATTAGGCCTCATATCACAGAATAATAATAATTTATGAGGGTATGAGAAGCGACACCCTGAATGTAATCTCTTTACCCCCCTCACCCTCCTCCTCGTCCCTGTTTTTGACAATGAAATAAAGAGATAAGTGACTGTTTCGCTAGGGGCGTACATAATTTAATTAAGGGCCTCTTATAAAGGAATCACGCACACGATCTTTCAAAAGATTTCTCTTTAGCTTTTAGCTAATTAAATCTTATTCTCTTATTCATGAAAGATTATACAGGGTTTAATGAATATTTTATCATATTTTTTTTTCTTATACATTCAAGGATTAGACTCTCTGTTCTCTTCCGTCATCAGTCATCACTCTTGTGACGTTTACGAACCAACATGAGACCTTCATAGTCACTGTTCAGGACTAGTATCTAGAATCTTGAGAGTTGAGAAAATTGGAGAGAGAGTACAATGGCAGAGATAAGGGTTTCTATGTACAGAGTATCTCAGGAGGGATGTAAAATATTTCAGGATAATGTAGCTTGGGTTAACCTAAGTTACATCGATTTAACCTGATATACTAAATGTAACGGTATGGAAGTTATTGATGGGTGAACTTTCAAGTGGAGAGAGGCGTTTAGACGGATTTCTACGTTTTAGAACTTTGTGATAGGATACATTATTGAAAATGCTGCATCTTATGTTGTTCCAATAAGTTTATTTCATAATCAAGTGCAAACTGAATAAGAAAAAATAATTACACAAGACAATTTACTGAGGTTACATTCTTATGGATTTCATGAATTGTAAATTCATTTTTTATTATATTTTTTTTAAATTTTAGTTGGTTATTTAACGACGCTGTATCAACTATTAGATTATTTAGCGTCGATGAGATTGGTGATAGCGAGATGAGGCCGAGGATTCGCCATAGATTACCTTGAATTCACATTACCTTGAATTACGGTTGGGGAAAACCTCGGAAAAAAACCAAGCAAGTAATCAGCCCAAGCGGGGATCGAACCCGCGCCCGAACGCAACTTAAGATCTGTAGGCAAGCGCCTTAACCGACTGAGCCACGCCGGTGGCTTGTAAATTCTTATCAGATGCCGGTACCGTTTCTCTTTTCGACCTTAATGAAACATTTATTAGCTTGCCAGTTTCAGATAACATCCTTTAAACACGGGAAAACAGCTAGATGAAACCCTTCGATTGGGGAAACGTCGTCTGTATTCCTCAACAGCAGCCAATGTATTGTCGTCACAAAATTCATAAAGAAAAAACCTGTCTGCATATTCACTATGCGAATACGCGAATTAAATGTCAAGTGAACGTGTATTCAAATGTATGTGTTGCGCAGGCGTGGTGGAGCTCAGATGCTGCCGTGTGCGAAAGATCTGGCGTAACACGTCGAGTATAGTACATAGAACCGCAAGACATTCCAGCATTTCTCCTATTAATTTCTCCTCAGCCTTTAGACTTCGGACATCGGTATATCAGGTTATATCGATGTAGGTTAACCAGAATAATTCCAGAAAGAAAATAGATTTTCCTGTTCCTATTAGCGCTGCATTCCTACATGAAATATACCAGGTACTCCAAAACGATCACATCTCCTGTTGGGACAAGTTACCTATGCAATGGAGGGCGAAAGAAACTATCCAACCTACCCCTTTATCTCCTGGCTTAGTTGCCTCATGAGTGATATCTTATCGATGTCATGAGCTTAAAACCTGTCTTTGGACAGTTGACTAAACAAGTATTTAGATCTGTACACAAAAGTATTTACTCCGTATATAGACCTATGTATTCGTAAGAATTTAGATTTGTAACCTATTATTATTCATTCATTTATTTATCTTTTTTGATATCTGTAACTGCCACCAAGTGAAATACTCTTCGTAGTTAAAAAAAATATTCATTCATTCCACAACTGTAGCTTATAATCACAGTAACAACTCCGGTTCAAAGCTCTATACAATACGATAACAGTTAAATTACCAAACATTTAATTTTCTAATGCTCCTTATTTTTAAAAATCAATTAAAATTATTGTTTAGGGAAAAAATATACAATAGTTCCAATTACTGTAATATCTGTATTTTTTCTTCTTTTCTTTTTACTGTTTATTATGTTAATTAATAAAATGTCTTAAAATTTTGTGAAATGCCCCCTGAGCACGAGTACGTACACTTTCTGGGAATGCTAGAGTGATTGTTATATGTAAAAAATATGTAACTTATCTTTGTTGTAGCAATAAATTATTATTATTATTATTATTATTATTATTATTATTATTATTATAGTTTATTTAACGACGCTCGCAACTACAGAGGTTATATGAGCGTCGCCGGTGTGCCAGAATTTTGTCCGCAAGAGTTCTTTTACATGCCAATAAATCTACTAATATGAGCCTGTCTCATTTAAACACATTTAAATGCCATCAACCTGGACCGGGAACGAACCCGCAACCTCGAGCACAGAAGGCCAGCGCTATACCGACTACACACTTAGGCCGACTTATTATTATTATTATTATTATTATTATTATTATTATTATTATTATTATTATAGTTTATTTAACGACGCTCGCAACTACAGAGGTTATATCAGCGTCGCCGGTGTGCCAGAATTTTGTCCGCAAGAGTTCTTTTACATGCCAATAAATCTACTAATATGAGCCTGTCTCATTTAAACACATTTTAATGCCATCAACCTGGACCGGGAACGAACCCGCAACCTCGAGCACAGAAGGCCAGCGCTATACCGACTACACACTTAGGCCGACATTATTATTATAGTTTATTTAACGACGCTCGCAACTACAGAGGTTATATCAGCGTCGCCGGTGTGCCAGAATTTTGTCCCGCAAGAGTTCTTTTACATGCCAATAAATCTACTAATATGAGCCTGTCTCATTTAAACACATTTAAATGCCATCAACCTGGACCGGGAACGAACCCGCAACCTCGAGCACAGAAGGCCAGCGCTATACCGACTACACACTTAGGCCGACTTATTATTATTATTATTATTATTATTATTATTATTATTATTATTATTATTATTATTATTATTATTATTATTATAGCTTATTTAACGACGCTCGCAACTACAGAGGTTATATGACCATCGCCGGTGTGCCAGAATTTTGTCCCGCAGGAATTCTTTACATGTCAATAAATCTACTGATCTGAGCCTGTCGCATTTAAACACACTTAAATGCCATCAACCTGGACCGGGAACGAACCCGCAACCTCGAGAACAGAAGGCGAGCGCTATACCGACTACACACTTAGGCCGACTTTATTATTATTATTATTATTATTATTATTATTATTATTATTATTATTATTATTATTATTATTATAGCTTATTTAACGACGCTCGCAACTACAGAGGTTATATGACCATTGCCGGTGTGCCAGAATTTTGTCCCGTAGGAGTTCTTTACATGCCAACAAATCTACTGATCTGAGCCTGTCGCATTTAAACACACTTAAATGCCATCAACCTGGACCGGGATCGAACCCGCAAACTCGAGCACAGAAGGCCGGCGATATACCGACTACACACTTAGGCCAACTTATTATTATTATTATTATTATTATTATTATTATTATTATTATTATTATTATTATAGCTTATTTAACGACGCTCGCAACTACAGAGGTTATATGACCATCGCCGGTGTGCCAGAATTTTGTCCGCAGGAGTTCTTTACACGCCAATAAATCTACTGATATGAGCCTGTCGCATTTAAACACACTCAAATGCCATCAACCTGGACCGGGAAGGAACCCGCAACCTCGAGCACAGAAGGGGAGCGCTATACCGACTACACACTTAGGCCGATTTATTATTATTATTATTATTATTATTATTATTATTATTATTATTATTATTATTATTATTATTATTATTCATTTAACATTAAATCGGCGTCTGTCGACTATTCTGACAGCTTATTCGTAAAAAAAAATGATTTTGTTTATTAACTCCATAAGACATTTCCAGCATAAATTAAGCCATGTTTTGAAGAGAACTACTTCGATCACTGTGTCTGCTTCGTACACTTGTGTTTACATTGTCGTTCTGCTTGCTCGCCTGACATTTCAGACATGACAGCATTATTTACTGTGGAGCACAGTAGGTTACCTTTCGCATATTTCACTCATGTTTATCTTAACCCTCGAGCGGGGGCGTCTATGTAAAAGCACACAGTTCGAATTAATGTCGTTTAACCGTTTGCTTTTGATTTCTACGAGCTTGTAGCTATTCCTTCAGTATTTCTTCAACTTGAGTAGTGAGAAGTTGTGTTTCTCGGTCGTCAAGCGAAGAGAAGAAAATTGAATTAAACTACAGCATTGTCACTGCCGTGTAAAAAGTACACAGCGCGCCAGGTCAAGTGAGTAATATTTAATTTCCTTATACAGCTCGTGTAACAAAAGACTACGCGTCCGCTCCAGGGGTGATATAAACATGAAATTAAAGTAGTACTGTGCAGACAATAAAAATTTTATATTTTTTAAGATAGGGCTTTCATTTTTGGTACACATACTCCATGTAGCTTAGCAACCTAATAAAGTTAACAAAATTTGACTTTTTCATACACTTATTTTTTTTTGAGTTGAGCCTATTCAATTTGTTTTTTTTTTTTTAAAGAGAGAGCAAATTTTCAAAATTCTACTCCTCATGCTATAGATTTCATTCAGTCACTCTGAATATTTTTGTACAGCACTACTACTATGTTAGGAAGGGAACTGTGCATTCAGTTTTTTAAATAATCCCAGATTACAGAGAAAAGAATAATTTGTGAAATGACCACAGCATTTTTCTTATTCTTTTTTAAGTTGGATAATTACATAAAGAAAGAGTGGAGAATACTGGGTTTGCAGTGAAAGACCTGCCCTCGTCAAGTGAGATGTACTGCCTGATAAGAGATATACATATCAGCCAGAACCTCAATCAGAGTTACCGCCGTTGTAGGCAGCATTTTACCGGTTGATGCTCGACTTATAGCCCGGGAGCCAGTCCCAGTGCTACGGCAGCTATATATATTAAGGAGCCTGTATTTTGGTCTCGCCAGGATTTAAAACAAAATGACTATCGCAGAAGTCATAGTCTTTACTAATTTGATAATGTTGCTCTTTTGTTTCTGAAAGACATAAAAGTATTCGAAATAAAACCTGCCAGAACAGCAATCTAAAACTTTGATCTACGTATGTCCCGGTTTTTGAACTCGAATCTCTGCCGTGAAGAACAGATACATTAAGTATTCAACGAGAAGTTTTCCTTTTCTTTACATGTAGCTCAGAAAATTGTAAGTGCTTCAACACGATGACGGTTATAGGTTATAGTTGTTTTCCTATGATGACATCAAAGTTTACGTCATCATCTTCGTCTCCAGAGTTAAAATTAGTCCTTCAGATTTCCTTAGTCTTTCGACAAGAAGATTCGAGCACATTGTGGCTCGCAATGATAGCTATGCATTTCTCTTGTTTCCTGCCTCCCCCAACCCCCACCCTCTCACTCACTGGAGTCAAACTCCGTTCCATTTGTATTTGTCTCTGACCTGCAAGTGGCGTATCGTTGCAATGTCTCTCTCAAAACCATGTACCTCTCCAAAAACGAAAGTTTCAAGTAGGATGGGAGGACAAATTTATTTGCTGTCAATATGATGATAATATTAAATGTGTGATTTGTTCACAAGTATTACGAGGAAAACAGTTGTATAACATAAAACGGCATTATACTACATATTACTGATGAAACATTAAAAGGTTAAGTGTTGGTGTTGTTGTTATTATTATTATTATTATTATTATCATCCATCATCGTCATCATCATCATCATCATCATCTCTGTACATCGATCCTTTTTCAGCAGATGTACGAATAATGCGGTTAGATCTTCAATTTAAACTCACAGATTTACAATGTGATGTTAAATGAAAGCTAGATGTAAGGACTTGACAAATGTTTAACCTTTCAAATCTTTGCCAAAAAATAAATATCTTTCGCTTGCTCTTTTGAAGCCATGTTCGCTACAACTTACGTTTGTGAAAAATTATTTTCAACAATTAAAATAGTAAAAACCAAATTTAGATCACGACTGACAGACAAATACCTCCGTGCTCAACTACGACTGGCAGTAAGTGACATAATTCCTGATTTTGAAACTCTGTCGCAGAGACATTCTGAAGACAGTTAATTTTAGGTTGTGATAATGTGTCCTATGTTTTCTCATTCATTTCTTTCTTCGTTACACGTACTAAACATTAGTTTGTAGCCCTGTACGGTATAAAATTATATTTAAGTGCTTGACGTAAGGAAAATGAAAAATCCGTTAATAAGTGAGACAGTTGCTTCACTTCCCCTTCGGGTGTCCGCCTCCCTCCATAGGTGCTATGCACGATACAGGTTACACAGGGCTCGGTGCACGATCACGTTTTCGCCACGGCTGACTTAAAGCGATAATGTAGTAAACATGGGCTGAAAGGAACAGTAGAAACTAAAATGCTTGTAAGAAACTTGACCTGCAGCCAATTTCTTCACCAAAAATCATTTAGTTTCTGGTATAGGACAATGCTGACAATCTATCAACTAATGTTTTGTTATGAAGTTTCGTGTACATGTATTGGTGGTTTCTTTTGAAATAGTAACTTGTTCTGTCCATGTCCGCTAATTTTAAGGACATTTCTCTAAAATTCATAACTGATCTGTTTCACCATTTTCCTCTTCCTATCAACTGTAAATATTTTAAGCTAACTTTGCTATACCGGGCTTTTAAAACTTCCCGG
Source organism: Periplaneta americana (assembly GCA_025594305.2). Classification (NCBI taxonomy): domain Eukaryota; kingdom Metazoa; phylum Arthropoda; class Insecta; order Blattodea; family Blattidae; genus Periplaneta; species Periplaneta americana. Next base: position 3,429,114 of record JAJSOF020000011.1, read on the forward strand.
TCTAATAAACTATTTCAATTAAATTCAATTTAAACAAAAAGTACGTCAATTTAAATATTGAGGAGCAAGTTTAAAACCAGTGTTAATTGTATTTTAGGTTTTACCCTCTCACAGCACCCCTTTGAAATTGCAAATGGCACCCCTATATTATGATACCTATTTGAAAGAGTATTCAGTTGTTTATAATATAATAATCCGTGGTGCTACAGCCCGTGAAGGGCCAGACCGACCAGCCGGCTGCTGGCCTCACGCCCACATGCCGAAGCAGAGGTGGGCGATCATCCAACCAGAATGGAGATATCGTGTGGTTAGCACGATGATCCCCCCCAGCCGTTATAGCTGGCTTTCGCAACCGGATTTCGCTACCTATCGTAGCTCCCCAAGTGCATCACGATGCTGAGTGGACACCGATCCCATGCACTGGCCGAAATTTCATGAGAAAATTTCTTCCCCCATGAGATCTAGAACCAGCGCGCATTTCGTAACGCGAGTCCTAGGCAGAATGTCTTAGACCACGACGCCACGGCGCGGGACTCAATTGTTTATACATCACACTAATTTGTTCTCACATCTTTCGTTTTCTATTGTGTCCTAGAAACCTGGATTCTTGTTATTGTCAGTTGGTTGTAGAATAAAAACACAGTTTATTTTGGGTAATTTCCTAAATTCAATTCATAAAATTTGCTAAATTAAATGTTAAAAAGTGCTCAATTGTTGGCTAAACAATAATACAGCCTATTTCGGAACTCCTCTTCATAGCATTGCTAAAGTATCAAAACAATACTTACTTACTTACTTACTTACTTACTGGCTTTTAAGGAACCCGGAGGTTCATTGCCGCCCTCACACAAGCCCGCCAATGGTCCCTATCCTGAGCAAGATTAATCCAGTCTCTATCATCATATCCCACCTCCCTCAAATCCATTTTAATATTATCTTCCCATCTACGTCTCGGCCTCCCCGAAGATCTTTTCCCCTCTGGCCTTCCAACTAACACTCTATATGCATTTCTGGATTCGCCCATACGTGCCACATGCCCTGCCCATCTCAAACGTCTGGATTTAATGTTCCTAATTATGTCAGGTGAAGGATACAATTCGTGCAGCTCTGCGTTGTGTAACTTTCTCCATTCTCCTGTAACTTCATCCCTTTTAGCCCCAAATATTTTCCTAAGAACCGTATTCTCAAACACCCTTAACCTATGTTCCTCTCTCAAAGTGAGAGTCCAAGTTTCACAGCCATACAGAACAACCGGTAATTTAACTGTTTTATAAATTCTAATTTTCAGATTTTTTGACAGAAGACTAGATAACAAAAGCTTCTCAACCGAATAATAACAAGCATTTCCCACATTTATTCTGAGTTTAATTTCCTCCCGAGTGTCTTTTATATTTGCTACTGTTGCTCCAAGATATTTGAATTTTTCCACCTCTTCGAAGTATAAATCTCCAACGTTTATAGTTCCATTTCGTACAATATTCTGATCACGAGACATAATCATATTATCAAAACAATACATAAATAACGTAAATCCAAATTTCGGCTTTATTATGTTCTATCCTGCTTAAAACTTTTTAAGAATAGATTTATAATACACAACCTTACGTAATATTCCTTAACATTAGTTTGTGTTACTACCTGAAATAACCTGTAATCAGCAATAGTCTTTGTAGTTTCTCTTCAGCTCTAATCAACAATAACAACAATGCAGGTTGCCAGGCGACGATAGAAAACAAAAGATGTGAATCAAATTAATAATATGTATAAACAATTGAGTACTCTTTCAAATATATTATAAAATAGAGGTGTGATTTGAAATTTCAAAAGCGGGGGGTGACGAGGTAAGACGGTTAAACCTAAAATGCAATTAACTATGGTTTTAAACTTCCCTTTCCATATTTAAATTGACGTGCTTTTTTGTTTAAATGTAATTTAATTAGTGTAAGTAATTATATAGACTGTAAAGTTTTGAAATGAAAGCCATGTATAATAGTTTAGAGACAATTAACAATACCTTTAAATTGTAATTGCATTTTAACCTTTTCAGTGTAATTGTACAATAAAATAAATTATTTTAATTAATTCTTATTTTAAAACAAGTAGAAGAATGAACAGGAAAGATTTAAAAGTGGTTAAATATTGAATCGGTCCAGGTAAATGTCAGGTGTGACTTACCACATAAATGGCAGCAACAGCTGTCGGGAATGTGCTTCTCCCCGGTGATCGCCATCTGGACGTCATCTTAGTATACAGTCAGTCCTGGATTCGACTTCTCGGGACAGTCGTCTGCCTTTTATTGTAGCTCGCTACCCAATAAACAATGACCAGCGTTCATTTTCACACGGTTAGGACATTGAAAAGGCAGCCGTAGACACGGCGCATCGATACCGCTGCCACTGCCTTTCGGAGATTGCGTACAAGTGGCAACCGATAGTGACGTCACTCCGAGGTTATGGATTTTCTAGACCAAGTCAATCTTAGAACGGATGTTAGTGCATTTGTCGAACAGGTGTGGCAGCTGAGAGGCTTATGGTTTCACAGCTCGTATTTAGGAGAGAAATTTAATATGTAAATGTCAGTTCCGCGCAAGATTCAGAGGCTGTGGCTTTTACTCTGCCCTATGAAAACAAGAAAAGTTCAAGTTACCTGAACATGACTTCCATTGTTCACTTACAATATATTTTACAAATTAGGGTCTATGCAATATAGGGTAAGGTTGCCTATATCGCACCACTTTAGCATTTATAATTTTTATTGAACAATACAGTTTTTATTTTCTGAATCCCTTTACAGAGATACGTTCCCAGAACATTTACCTTTGATGTAAAAAAGAATCCTTGAATTTTATTTAATATTTTTTAATTAAAATGACATTTTCGAAACACATGAAGGGTACACGGGAAAAACGAACAATGTCACAATGCTGTTAAGGGTGATGTCATTATCTAATTCACTGTATTACTACAAACTTTAGTGTTATTTTTACCAAAAGTGGTAAAGGAGAATTAAAACCACGGATACATTCATCATTTCCTTCATTTCAAGTAAAAACACCAATAAATTTAGCAGTAATATACCGAAATAGATCAATATCTCAACCTTAATGGAAATGTGACATTGTTCGTTTTTCCCGTGTACCCTTCACATGTCAGTGGTGCCATTTAGGCAACTAGTTTCCTAAATAGCACCTGCGGTTTCTTAAATCGCACCTCTTTATCTGCAGGGAACAGGATAAAGGAAAGCTTTTAATATTGAATATATTGAAGAGTATTTGAATGAATAATGTAATAAATGCAAATTACTAGTTTATTGAAATTAATGAGAGAGAGTAACTCATCTACAAATGAAATTAAAAAAAAAATAGAGCGTAAATTACGTAACATTTAAACTTTCTGAATGCGTTTTTTTATTGTTATACATTTGCCATGTGCTTCACCAGGCATTCAGACTATAAACTGCGTCACCTTTTCTCCACGATTATCTCGAAACCACCTAAGAACTGCTTCATGATATAGCTGTCTGAAATGGTTTGAAGATAGAAACATCTAAAGGCTGGGTATTATGACGAGGAAGCTGAAACAGGAGCACACCATTTTCCCGAGATAATCTAGCTTCTAAATTTTTGGAATGGGTCGTATAGGTGGACATACAGAAGCAGCACTTTTTTCTATGACAGGTTTGAGTGGCAAATAAAATGTTTGAGCTATTCGATAAATAGTTCACTGTTGATGTAGCCTGACTCAGAGCAAACAAATAACGATCCTGGAGGAGCACCAGCTGATAATGAAGGATGCACTGTTTGACGTTTAAAAATTATCACAGGTGGCTTGTACAACACACACATGTATTAACGCCCTTCTCACCACTTGATATTGCACCCACCTGATGCATTCCTAGTTCAGTTAAAATGTTTGGGGCCTTCTTTTGTACGGTTAGAATTGCTACAGTTGCTCATATCGCACCGGTGCGAATTAGGCACCTACAAAGTGGTGCGAATTGAGAAACTACGCCATAAGTTATTATTTCCTTCATTCTAGCCTATAATCACCACATGTTCGAAAATCCTACTAAGTTAAATGTTCTTTAATACCTCTTTAAACGAATAACATCTTAAGATTATGGATTCCTTTGCATACAAATCCGTTATTTAGTTACAAAATGTTAGCTAAATATACATCCACATAAGCGATTACATTAGATACACTATCACCACGCTGCTGACACAAAGAAGTGGCAGAAAGCATGTGACATGGTGGAAATTCATATGGTAGATTGTAACAATACCACTAGATTCCACACTACTATAGTAATTTGTTTTAAACTAGCAGTGGTGCGATTTAGGAAGCGGTGCGATTCATGCTACTCTACCCTACCTATATTTCGTTCCATAATCTCTGACAGGAGACGTAAATATTGCTAGTAGAGAGAGAGAGAGCGAGCGAGAGCGAAAGATAATTGTTACTGGCAGAGGCCTCATTCCACGTTTATCTTAAATTTGGGCGGTCTGAAGCGCTCTACCCCCGCCCAACTGCAAAACAAGCGTGGAATGAGACCTTTGCCATTGGTTCAATAGCAATTATATACTTCTCCCCTCCTCGGCCGGCAATATTTACGTCTCCTATCAGATATTATGAAACGAAGTATTTATTCATTCATTTAGTGTTCTGCCCAAGGGCAGGTCTTTCACTGCAAACCCAGCTTTCTCCAATCTTTCCTATTTTCTGCCTTCCTCTTTGTCTCCTTATATGATCCGTATACCTTAATGTCGTCTATCATCTGATATCTTCTTGTATCCCGAACTCTTCTTCCGTTCACAATTCCTTCCAGTGCATCCTTCAGTTTCTTCTCAGTCAGTGACCCAACCAATTCCTTTTTCTCTTCCTGATCAGTTTCAGCATCATTCTTTCTTCACCCACTCTTTCCAACACGGCTTCATTTCTTATTCTATCTGTCCACTTCACACATTCCATTCTTCTCCATATCCACATTTCAAATACTTCTATTCGCTTCTCTTCACTTCGTCGTAACGTTCATGTTTCTGCTCCATACAATGCCATACTCTATACAAAGCACTTCACTAGTATCTTCTTTCGTTCTTTTTCCAGATCCGCAGAAGATGCTCCTTTTTCTATTAAAAACTTCCTTTGCCATTGCTATCCTCCTTTTGACTTCCTGGCAGCAGCTCATGTTACTGCTTATAGTACACCCCAAGTATTTCAAGCTGTCCACTTGCTCTACTGCCTCATTTAGAATTCGTAAGTTCATCTTTTGTATTTTTCTTCCCATGACCATGCTCTTCGTCTGATTTGCATTTATTGGGGTGGTGATTTTTCGCAAGGCTGATAAAATGCGAAATGACTATAAAGACTTTTGTCTTTTTATTATTCACGACCTGCAGGCCTGTATCTCTTTTCAATGAATTTTTAATGTACGATAAAATGCGAAATGTACCCAAAATGAGAAATTTGTACTAAATACGATATAAATGCGAAAACAACAACTTAAAAAAAAGTGCCATATGCAGAATGATTTACGAAGTTTGACCGTCATTATTAGAGCATTTTCCTGAAGTGGTTTGGAACATATGTTCCTAATAAAGTTGTTTTCTACCTCACATCATTCAGAAATAATCACTAATTTTCTAAACGTGTTGGTGTGAATAGAGTTCTCAAATATCAACATATGGTTTTAGTTTATGCGGGTGAATGAAGGATATTGTGTACCAGATTAAGGTAAACACACGTGAAGAATTAATTGTGTGCATTATGGACGCCGCAGCAATCATCAGGAACAACTCTGATAAGTTAAGGACACACGCGATTCATAAACGTGCGACCAAGTAGGCTATATGGCGGTAGAAGGAGACACGTTTGAAAATCTCTTGTAAACCTAAGAGTTGATGAGCAGAATTAAATTTACAACAAGTAAGAAGCTACAGTAGTTGGAACTGTATCCATTTTTTGTATTTTCTACAATGACATTATTAAATGTTGCCTCTCTAATAACCTGTAGCAATTTAACTATAAGTCGGACTCTATTTTTTTATTTACATTTTTTTGCTCCATTTGACCTCAGGTAGGTCCTTCCAAAGTAACGATAAAACTTCGTGAATCACCCTGTATAAAGTTACAAATACATTTATAAAATATCTTCTGAAAAAAAACTACAGTAGAACCTCTATTATCCGAGGTAATGAAGGGGATGAACTGGACGGTTAATTGAAAAAATATCGGATAATCCGTACCATAAAATATTTTCGTAAATTAAGTGAATAAGAGCTGAAGTTTCGTAATTTCCTCCGTGATCTTATGTTTAGCACGCTAGGTAGTGCATCAGAAGTTCACTAATTTAATGTTATAAATGTTATGTTTTATTTAACGACGCTCGCAACTGCAGTGGTTATATCAGCGTCGCCGGATGTGCCGGAATTTTGTCCCGCAGGAGTTCTTTTACATGCCAGTAAATCTACTGACATGAGCCTGTCACATTTTAAGCACACTTAAACGCCATCGACCTGGCCCGGGATCGAACCCGCAACTCATTAATTTAAGTTAGGTTTTCAACGACGTGCTTTTAAGGGGCAAGGAAACTCCTTGTGATGGCTGTCAGCGGAAAGATAGGAATAGTAGAGGTCTCATGTTGTAGATTTACATACTCTATAGACTACACTTTATCCTTGATCTTTATTAAATCGCGCACAGTTGTAATATCAGTCTCGTATTCTGATGCGAGATGAGCCACAGTTTCTCATTCCCCAAATCACTCAATTATTTGCATTTTTTTCAATACTTATCACAAAATGTTTTCTTTCGACACTCATGGAATACATTTCATATAGAAGTTGTACAGTACAGCAATTTGAACAGTAGACCAAACTGGATAAGTGTTAAGGCTTGTAATAACACTCTCTAGAAAAAATACTTACTAATATAACGTACAGTAGTACTTCATATGTTTCTGTAGACAGTCAGATAATCCGTCAATCGGTTAATAGGGTGTCGGATAATCGGGGTTCTACTGTATACCGAAGAGATTGTGCAATCTTGCAGGATGGGGGTATTAGGAATTGCACAAATACCTTTTTTTCCAAGAGATTTGTAAACTTTTTAACACTACCATTGCTGGCCGTGCATTATCAGTTGATTTAAAACAAAGATGCCTTAATAATAATAATAATAATAATAATAATAATAATAATAATAATCATAATAAATGTACCTACCACCATCATCATCATCATCATCATCATCATACTTGGCATGACAGTCCATTATGGGCCCTAGCCTTCTTCAGAATGTCCTTCCAGACTTCTCTATTTGCTGTTAAAAATTTCCGATTTCTAATTTTACTAATTCTAATATCCTGCAAGACTCATCTTCCCATCTTAATTTCGGTCTTCCAACTTTTCTTGTTTGTAATGGTTGTGTCGTAGAGATCTTTTTAACAGTTTTATTATTGTCCATGCGTATCAAATGTTCAGGCCAATCTATTAATTTTAATATACTTCACCAAGTCAGGTTCCTTATATAATTCATTCAATTCACAATTTCTCCTTATTCTCCAAGTATCACCTTCTTTCACAGCCCCAAAAATAGTTCTTAGTATATTTCTTTCAAAAGTACCTATACAGGTTGTAAACACTATAAACTCCCAAAAAATACTGGTAGGAGAGCGTAAATAACTGAAGAAAAAGTCACATATTGTTTTTCTATTTGGTGTTGGTGCAAAGTCATTGGTAATAACATTTACGTTCAATCGAAATGTAAACAAATAACTAAACTACTATCAGTCTTAAAAACATATTTTACAAATTAAAAGTATAATTGTAACAAATAATTAAATTTCACTAGATATTTTGTTCAGTAGAGCGATATGTACTGCCTATATAATTTTGACAGTTTATATCGTTTATACACACTATATTATTTACATATATAGTCTATACGATTTAAGAAACTACTTAAGGAATTCAGATTAAAGTAACTGACAGTACTTACTGTTTCTACATATCCTTTGATTTGAAATTGTACAGTAAAGGATTTTAAAATTTTCATAAAACATATTTTGTCCTTGATATAAAAATATACCTACTTTCACATGATCATCAAGTGTGCTTCAACATTCAATCGAATATCTCTAATAAATGAATTTCTTTGAAATGTGAATTAATTTCATATTCTCGTTTGTTTTTCGGTTACGGAAATAGAGTTGCGGCAAAATAATGCGATTAGACCAATGAAAACTGAAACTGCAGCGAATGATAGAAAAAGACATTACACATACACATCATAATATAAGTCAGATAGGCTAGTTTGATTTGTTTGCTTTCAGTTCCAGAGATACAGTATATAATACCATATACGAATTTAATTTCCGTTGAAAATGTTACGTTTCGATAGCTAATTTACGCAGCCTGAACCGTTTCCTAGCAACAACCCGTTTGCATTTATGTATTGTTAGAGCAGTGAATAATGTTGGGCGACAAAATGGCGTAGCGGAGGATGAGTTCCATTTTTATTTTCTTAGGTATATTTAATACACACTCTTTCGACGTCTGTGGTCATATCGCGTGTTTAGGATTTGTGAGTAGCAGGGGCGGCCCGTCCTTATGTGCTACAGTGCTACAGCACAATGATATTTTTTGCTCAAATAAAGTGTTTGCAATACCATAGTATTTGACCTGCCATTTGACAATTTCCCGTTGTTATGTTCATGACGCGTTATAGAGTGTTTAGTCTTCGCTCTTCGCTCTTCGCTCTTTGGTGCCTCAGGGGGTTCGTTGTGCTACTCAAAACTTACATGAGAATGTAGACAGTTAATGCGCATGTGCGAAGCTGAAATAACTGCTCTGATTGGCTATTTTTACGCGGGGAAGTGCTGTAGTAAGCTTCAGCACAACACAGCTTGGAGATTGCAAAAGTAAAGCGTAAGGAAAGAATGCTTGTTTGTGGAGGAACTCGGAACTATGTACAATGTATCTGGTAATTCAAATGTTCGACTGCTGCTGCCATCTAACAGTTTTTTGAGGTTCCTCCTGAATCAATCAGCAAGCGACGGAAAATTGAATCCGAGAAAATTGATGCCAAGGAGGTATGTAACCGTGTAATTCAGGAAACTACTCATCGTTTCCAATCTTTAAGCTACCTAGACGCAACAAAATTGTTAAACAGCGAATTTTTTGACAATTTTTTGCATAATTTTCCTGAACGCGAACTTGAAGTTGCTGTCAACAGCTATACTGTACTGAACAAAAGAATGTTAAAGACACAACTTGGAGTTCTATACGGAAGATCCGACTTCCGAAATATAGACGGCTGTTCAATTGTTACAAAACACAGTCTCCAACAATTCACGGGATCCATTCTGTGAAGTAACGAAGTTGTTAAATATTTTGGTTACAACACCAATGACCACTGCTGAGCCAGAAATATGTTTTTCTTGCTTGAAACGCATAAAAACGTTTTTAAGGAACACTATGTCCCAGGATCACCTCACTGCTCTTGCAATACTGTCAATAGAAAAGAGTATAATGTCCAGGATGGAGGGATTTAACGTTTAACACCAGGGTAATTGACAACTTCTGCAGTAGGAAGGAACTCCATATTTCGTCACTAGGCGAGTCTCAAATTAAGATAAATGCATATAAGTGTATACAGTAGGCCGATATTGAGATTGTAGCACACTCATTATTTTGATCACCAGCCGCTACTGGTGAGTAGGTATATCAGTAGGCCGTTTTTATTATTGTTGAGTTCCTGTTTCTATTGTGTATTGTAGATGGTTTGTCATGTGACTGATTTAGATTTTGATTATGTTTATGATATTGGTAAATGAGGAAGTGATGAACCATGGTATACTCGTATACATTTCCAATCCTGCATTTGTTTTTTTTTTTTTTTTTAATAGTGCGCAGGTCAACATTTAATTATTGTGCATGCTCTGGATGAGATAGGATTTATTCTCGGTGCCTATCTGATGTTTGGTGAAAAAAAAAGAAACAATGCTTCCGACCATCACAATAAAATGTTGCCGACTGCTGAAACTTTCAACTTAATTTTCTAATTAACCGTGCATTTAATCACAAAACGTAATACAGATTTTCTGTTCATTTAAGTGTACCCTAATCATCCATTTCAATCTGCAGGATTATTTCACTTCCTCCTGTATGTACCGCTATGTGTATGTATTTAGGCTAAGTATTCGTGTATTTGTGTATCCACAGAAAGAGACTTGGGTCATTCTTGCTAATGACAGGAAAATTTTTGCAACAAATGAGATTACATTGTTATGGAAAACTGCAGGAAATACAAATGTATATTACTCGTATATGAAATGACATTTTGATTTTCTTCAGAGATTATAATTAAATTTGCGTCACGTACTTTGGGCACACGCATATACAGAGTGTTTAAAAATGACTGTAAATATTTTCGTGGGGTTGTAGGACATGACATTTGGAATCGTTTGAGATAGGGATCCAGGAATATGTTACTCCCGAAGAAAGAATTTTAATAACATTAAGGTAGGTAAGAAAAATAGTCGAAAAATAGTACTTTTATTTAGCCCAACATAACAAATAATATACCAGCAACTGAAATTATGGAAAGTTGATGCTTGTGTTGATGTGCAAGTCATAAGTTACGAAAAAATAGTCAGAATAGAAATGGCTGTCTTTGCATAAACAAACAATAAATCGTATACCGGCAACTGATATTCTGCACGAACCTCATGTTGCGGTTGTGGTAACAGTTCATCAAGCAGCAATATAGCTTTTCTTAAATTGCCACAATTCCTGATCTGTCAATTTGTTGACTACTGGAAGGAGGCTAATTAGGAACATTTTACGATCGTCATCTCCGGGATTACTGGACTGGTTGGCGCAAACAACCTACCATTGCATTGTCAAGAAAATTCTATATGCGCTTGTTTCTTCTTACTTAGTTCTTCCACTTGTTACAGTTTCCTCTTCCGGTGTTGGTTGTTCAGAGTTCGACTGTTGCTCCATTTCGTCTTCGTCTTGCGTTGTGCTAATTTCCTTAGATGTTTCGTGAGATCGCCTGTAAATGTGTTACGGGTCTCCTACAGGGCGTTAAAAAAACATTCAATATTTTGAGAGGTGGTAGTATTCATAAAAAAACTCTCATAAAAATGGGCCTTAGAATTAATATCTCATGAGATATAAGTACCCGTTCATTAACATCATGGGAGATGCTTTATGTGATTTCCATATTAAAAAAAGAATATTCAATATTCCGGGAGGTGCTAGTATTCATCAAAAGAAAAGAGCCTAATAAACATGGGTCTTAAAATTAAATTTTATACTAAATAAGGTCGTTGAAATTGGTATTGTTAGAACAGCAAACTTCTAATATAAGCTCTTTGCTTCTTATTGGGTAAACAGTATCATGTCGGAGATGCACTAAACAAAATGGGTAGGCCTAAAAAACTGTGATTCCTTAAGACGTAGGGCAGAAGATTGGAAATCATATTGAGCATCTCCTATGATGTTGAACAAATACTCATATCTCGGAAAACATTAATATTAGGACTAGGGTTGCCAACCTTCCCGTATTCCCGGGATCTCCCGTATTAGCCCCTAATTTTTAACAGTCTCTCGTATTTTTCTTCTCTTCGAGCATTTTTCTCCTTTATTTTTGCGTAATGTAAAAATTGTAATTCTAAACATTTGATTTTGCCGTGAATTATATTTATTTTATATGATACATTATATTGTTCATGAGATGCATTAAAATGTGCAGTCTTTATAGAACGAAATGCTTGCCAAGAATGGGTTTTAGTGCTCACCCGTTTAAAACCAAATAGTGTTAATGTTATAAATAGTTTTTATGCTCGACCATGCCGAAATGTAGTAATTATACACCTGGTAGCAGACCTTTAATGCATGTCATTAAAGTACACCTATTCATTAAAGTTCAGGTTTTCGATTATTCTCGGATATGCAATCGCTTACGCTCGTTTCATAAACATCGTCGCGTCTTAATTACTACCATTATAGGCTCGTTGCGTAATGTACTATTTTCTAAGTATATCAACTAGTAATGCTCATACAAAGAGGGTATTTCATTTCATGAACAATAATTGGACTGATGTTTGCAAACATGAGCGCGACACGTCTAATCAAATCAGAGCTGAAAAATGCAGTCGACTTCAACTATTACGCGAGACAAAATGTCTCAAAATACTCTTAATTTAAGCCTAGCTGCCCAAATGTAGAATAAAGTTGCTTTTTAGTAACTGAACCGAATAATTTGTTTGTTTTCTATGTGAAATTTTGTCGATTCCTTAGTCTCCCGTATTTCCTTAAAAAAAATGGCAATCCTAATTAGAACACAAGTTTATTCGACTTTTTTTTTCTTGTTTTCATGAATACTATCACCACCTCTCAAAATACTGAATGTTCTTTCTAACACCCTGTATAAGGTAATTTGGAGAACATCATTCAAATAATGCCTTTTTTTACTAAGACCCACTCGGTGCAGCAGACGAATCCATTTCTGAAGTTTTTCCACTTTTCCTTACAAACAGGCACTGCAACAAAACTACCTACATTATGTATAATTCTACAGGTCTAAACCAGATCGTGGTGTGTGAATTTGCTTGAGGAAGCGTGTAGGCTACACAAAAGTTTTTTTTTTTTTTTTTTTTTTTTTAAGGTGCTTAACAACTGGTTGTTCTTTCGTAGCATTTGGACTGTACTTACAAGGAAAGGGTTTCGGCTCGAACAGGAATTTTTGGTTAAAAATTTGTACAGACGCTTACCTCACAATAGTGATGAAGTCCGTAAAAGCATTCATTTGTGTAACTCTCCGTTTGGTTGGTATTGGTCAATACACTTCTTTAAAAATGTAGCCTACATGAGGATTCTCTATAAAATGCATGAAACAGCATGGAGCAGAGCAATAAGCACAACACGCAGAAGCAACACCTGAACAATCTTCTGAACCACACTCCAGTGCTGAAAAATCAAATGCTACCTGAATTACATTTTTGAAGTCCGAGACTTGTTCAGGATTCACGTAACCAGCTGACAGCCGGGAATACTGAAGCATAGGGCGGTATACTGGAGCAGACAACTGGTTATGAATAACAGAGTGCATTTTCATTATAAACACTAGATTTCCCAAGTTAAGTTCTGGATTCTCAGCAAGAGTCTTTATGCGATCTGTTATCCTCCGAGCATATATTTTGTATTGTCTAAGGAAATAGATATTCAGTTTTTTTTTTTTTTTTTTTTTTTTTTTTTTTTTGGCGGAATGATCATACATTCCATGTCCTAGCCTTGATGATTCATTTATTAAGGTTGTGTCCTTGTGCGCATTCAATGACTCACACAACAGTGTACATTTTTGATTAGCTGCAATATTTTCAGACAGAACATTGGAGAAAAATGTTCTTAAATGGGCTTTAGACATTTTACCACTCGCACTAGCTTGTAGGCTAGGCTGGTCTTACGGGTAAGGTGTCCCATCACCTTAACTTGTGCAGTGCTCTCCCCACCCCTCAACTTGTACAGTGCTCTAACAGACAAACCACACATTACACAAACGAATGCTTTTGGGAGCTTTACAGAGATGTAAAGATGGGCCTATTTACAAATTTTGGATACGAAATTCCTGTTCGAGCCGAAACCCTTCCCTTGTTAGCTAGAGGAGACTGCACTGTATCGATTATACAGGAAACTACGCAAATAATATGAGATGCCTTGAAAACTATAAACATTTAATTATGTGCGTGCCTAGTTATGAAGAGTGGAAAAACAAAGAAGATCGATTTTTCGAACTTTGGAATCTTCCGAATTATTTAGACGTTATTTATTGCAAGCAAGTCCGAAGTCAAAAGCTTCCAATTCTGGTTCTACAAACTACAATTCTGTGGTTTTTGGTCAAAAATAACTCCAAAAAACATGTTTTGAGATACAATCATTGTTATTTTTACTTTTCCTATACAAATCATGATTCTAGTTTACATACAAATGTGAATGAAAGTAACATAAGATTAGATGGAGTATCACGGCTGTATCAAACGACAGAGAACTGTTTTATATAGAGATGCGCTTTCAGGTAAAAAGGGCCATTTTTGGAGTTATCATGTTATGACCAAGCATCACAGAATTACTGCAAAGGATTCCATTCCGTCATTTTATTAGGTTGCAGTGATGCACATGGTTTGTATACAACTATTGAATGTGAATTTGCAGAAAGAAATAGTGATGATGTCGTTATTTAACGACGCCATATCAACTACTAGGTTATTTAGCGTCGATGGGATTGGTGAAGTAGGCCAAGGATTCGCCACAGTTTACCTGACATTCTCTTTACGGTTGAGGAAAGAACCAAACCAGGTATCAGCCCAAGCGGGAATTGAACCCACGCTCAAGAGCAACTCCAAATCGGCTGCAAGCGCCTCACCCGACTGAACTACACTAGTGGCCCGTTAGTTGTAGAGAGATGGAAATAATATTGCTACAAGAACAAAGTTGTTCCGTTATGATACTGGCAATGAGTTTCCATATTATTTCGTTACTTTCACAACTTAAGTCATGAGAAATCTGGATAATACTAAAAGAATTTTGGACTACAGATTGAGTCGATGAAGGAGAAACAGAATGAACATTTGGTAGGTCTATGCAAAATAAAAAATTTCAGGTTCTCTTGACTACTCGCTGTCATAAAAAAGAAACCATAGTTTGTCATTAAATGTGTGTGTGTGTGTGTTTTGCATAATTTCCTACGCAAAAATTGTGGAATTCAATTTGCAGTAGACACTTATGATAATGTTATTTCCTCCTGTAGAAAAGTTGTACCTATTGTGCCACAAAATATACATAGGTTTTTTTTTTAAAGACAACCATAGTCCAAAAACAAATTTTCAGGAGAAACAAAAAACTATCTGGCATGAGTGTTGTTGACACTTCAAGTATGAAATTCATCTTGCCATTTCTTAAGTGTTTTAGAAACTTGGAAAAACTGAAGTACATTTATAACTTAAATTGACTCATAGAAATACATGTGGTAAATTCAGGTAACTGTGGACAAAGGTTGTTTTAAGAAAAAATACTCTGTTGTGGCTGAAGCGTGCAGTGCATTTCCTTTAATCTTCTTTTCTTTATTATATCCTGTTTTTCTTCTCTTTTCGTTGCTTACGTTTCTTCCATGGGGTTACTTCTGCACTTAAAGATGACTCCATAACTAATACAACAATTCACATGTCAAAGTATTTTTCTCTGAGGTGGCTTTTGCCGTGTACGTAAGAAGCAATACTGCCAATCTACTACAGTTTAAAATTGCATGGATAAATGTTTCAAGATGATATGATTGGCATATTTGTAAATGCTAATGAAGGAAGACAAGGTGTTGACATTTTTAACTGGTTTATTTTAAGATGCTTTATCAACTGCGATGGTTATTTAGTGTTTGAATAAAATGAAGCTGATAATGCCAATGAAATGAATCCAGGGTCTAGTGCCGATAGTTACCCTGCATTAAATTTACTCATAATGGGCTGAGGGCAAACTCTCGAAAATAATTTCAACTAGGTAACCTGTCTCAATCGGATCTGAACTCAGGCCTATTTGTGTCACAGTCAGATATGCTGTTACTCCACAAAAGTGGACTATATTGAAGTTAGAAACAGACAGTTGCCATATAATCTTATGACGACATGTGAAATGCTTCTTATTTTAGAAGTAAAAACTCCTGTTTAACTGATCCAAGTTTGATCCAAAGTAGATTTCACCAAGCTTTTACATATTTCTACCACTCTTTCGAGGAAAGTATGGGAGAAGGGAATAATGTTAGGGTGCAGGATTGTTTATTTTATGCATGCACATGACCTCTTTAAAGTGAAACTTTTGTCATTATGACCAGACTTCATTTTTCTCATTTAATGCAAAATGCTCAAACTCGCGATTCTTGCCTGAAAGCTCGTGAGAACCAATTACATAGGCAGATTGAGGTAACAGGACAAACAGAACCTCGTCTGAGTCATCTGCGAACTGAATAAGGAAATGGGCTCTGTACTTCGAAAGTGTCGAGTGTTATTCTGAGAACCTGACTCGTGAGTAAAACAAAGATGCTTGATATGTCGAAAATCTTAGCTTTCATTGTTTAAAAGTCAAGCATTTTTTTTAAATTAATTTCAGAGGTCCAATTTCTGGACAGTCGAGTTGATTTGAAAATTATTTCTTCTCTGCCAGATTCCTTAACAACACAACAGCTTCTTTCTAAAAATATAAATAAATAAAACATATACAGTAATATTGCTAGACTAAACCAGAGAACTGTTAAATCAATTTCATTTGGTTGTAAATAATAGTGCCATACTCCTTCAAGTAGGATTATTAGGATTTAAATATCATTCTTTTTTACTCTCTCTATTAAATTTTGTAAGTTAATATTTTTGGGGATAGTTAAAAGCTTATCGTTTGTTTATTATCAAGGATTTCACATTGCAATTTACTACAAAGAACAAATTTTCTAAACGTGAAATATTTTGAACAAAACAGAAATACATACTTGGTTCAAAAAGTTTCTGGAATATATATTTTTTTGCCAAAATGAATAATGTTATGTGGTACATTTCTGTTTCTGGTGTTGGCATCATTCATAACGTCACTTCCGTAGAAGTTTCATGATCATAGTCATTGTTGTTGTTGTATAGCAACTGGCTGTTGTTGTTTGTGCGATAATTGTTCGTAACATTTCAGAATGTGAGATACAGAGCAATGCGCAAATATCAAATTTTGTGTTTCTTGCACGAATCTCCTTCAGAGACTTTAAGAATGCTTCAAGCAGCAATGGAAAAAACGCAGGTCTATGCCTGGCATAAACGTTTTTCTGCAGGTCAACAGGAGTGCTGTCATCTCTGATGCTCATTTGGCCTTCATTCTGAACTGTGACAAATGAACATCACACAAACAACAGCCAGTTGCCACACAACAACGACTCTGAACTTCTATGGAAGTGACATCATGAATGATACCAATGCCAGAAACAGAAATATACCACATAACATTATTCACTTCGGCAAAATAAATATATTCTGGAAACTTTTTGAATCGAGTAATTTAAATTTTAGCTTCAGATAAAAACTGATCAAATATTACACATTTTATTTGATAATTCCTTGACTTAAGTACAACAGAAAAATTATTACTCTGATCATGTAGACACATAGCTTCACTTAAATTCCATGCTTTAATCAGTTAGTATAATCTTCAATGTTTTTTTGAAGGATTTAGATTAATTTAGTCACAGGTTTAACAGGAAAAAAACAAAAATAACATCCATTTTATTGAATTATTTAAGCTTTATAAAGTAATATTACCACAAACTGTTAAAAAAAAAGTTGAGTGCTACTTTCAGTATGTGATTTCCTTGAAGAAATTAAATGAAAACAAACTATGCGGAAGGTACTACAGCTTTGCTACGTGGATCCATATGTACTACTCCAAATAAGTTAACAACCAAGCTTACTCTTATGCCTTCTTACATTTATAAAAACCAAACTCAGCTCCACTTCTTTACATATAAACATAGTAATGAGATAAATTAAACACTACATTTCTACTTAACAAAATTACTTAGATACAAATAATATTAAAATTTGTTTCACAGGTTCCATGCAGAAGAAAGGGGTACTGTATTCATATTATGCATGACATAAAAAAATCCCATTCCCCATTCGCCCGACATTCACTCGCCAAATTTTCTTCACATAAATGAAAGAGAGATTTAAACAAAGGGATCTAACCTGCACAATCTCATTTAAATTACACAATACAAGGAAAATAAACACAATTATATTTTATGTATATATTACTTCGATATAAAAGTTTCACCCTTCTCATCACATATATAACAACATTCGAGTTCGCTGGGAAGGGGTGAATAAGTGTGACAATGTTACAGCCTGCACTAAATGGACAGATAATGAATAGTTATTAACAAGAAAATCAGTTTATACTAAATCTTCTTCCTCTTCTTATTGCTTCAGAAAATACATCCATGTTCATTTGTCCAACACACTCGCACACACGCACACACAGGCATACTTTAGTAAGAATTTACAATGCATAGAATCATCATCGTTAAATGAACATATCCTTTATTATGATGATAAAACTGTAAACTATTTTGAGCCCATTATTACTTACGAGATATAACAGTGGATATATTATAATATATTTAATACATAATTGGACAGATTCGGTTTGTTGTCATGCTATACCCCCAATGGCTTACAGGTAAACAAGTATAAACCAAAACAAGAGGCCACGACTTCAGATAATATAAACTTTACTACGCTATTGGAATTAAAAGTTATTCTACGCATGGTAATTCGAAAGCATTGCGCGCCTCCTCACTACATGTTACCTGAGTAGTTACACTTTTTTTTTGTAAATAAATAATGGCTTCTAAAAACAGCAATGCCCGAGGAAAGTCAGAACACTTTTGTCTACTAACCTAATCTTGAAAGTTAACAGGGTGATGGCTATTCGTCTAATTTATGCCACAGTACAGTATCAAACATTTTAAGTGGAGTCTCACTTTACAATTTATATTTAAACCTGAGGTATATTTTCAATACACTGCTTATACTTGTAATAATCATGATCATCCAAATATCGTTTTTTTTTTTTTTAACTTTATGTAAATACGATTACTTTCTGTCTTGAATACGTATATAATATATCATCAGGTAATGACAATTCAGAAAAGATCAGTAATTGTATTTTATATCCAAAATACATAATTACATCCATTTTCTATAACACGCATTTGAACATTTTTTCCACAAATTGCAGAATCATATTTGAGTTCGGTTGTTTTTGCCAAGCATCTATCATTTTTATATATGTAACAGAAAATCTTGTAACCTGTGCTTTTCTTCTGGAGAAAAAGATGGTGGAACTCTGTGTAGAATATATTATAGTGGAATTTTGTCGTTTTTAACCTCCTTTTCGTCCAACTTTAAGGCATTCAAGGATTAAGCGAAGTTAAAGAAAAAACATAATTATTAACACATTTTTCGGTTCTATAATGAAAAATACAACAAAAAAAGTACTGGAATACTGCTTGTAACAAATATGGATCGTAATAAATATAGGTTATATTTATATTCTAAAATAAATACTGAGGGAGACTCAAATGGAAGCAAGCAATGCTGAGCAAGCTGGATTAAGTGTTGTAATATTTATAACATTAATTTGTTACGCGATTCACTTTACAATAGAAATTTACTTTAATCTGTACACAACTGGAGGAAAAGTAGATGGGCGAGTCAGTAAATCGAAGTAGCGAACTACATTTATAATGAAGTTTCAGAAGCTATCACTGCAAAAATGTTATCCAGGTGTCAAGATGATTGTGCGCACAAGCAAAACAAAAAAGCAACAGTTGCATGTACCATTGTCGAGTAATGCTGCACTGTGTGATTTTTCTGGACAAAAGGTCCAACAGGAAAGGATATTTAAAAATAAATGCTGCCTGTGTATGGTAAGCAATATCTATCATGTCATGAGTGCAGAAATTCTCTGAAGAATGGAAAAGTATCGAACATAGAGTCGGTCAGCTATTGGAGATTGTAACAGAGACAAATGTGCAACAGGTTGGAGACTTGATATGAGCAGTTAGGATGAAGAGAATTATATGCTAGCCTAGATAGTCACAGATGATGAATTTTGAGTGCTTCATTATTAGCTCAAGACAAAGTGTGCATCAACGCTTGGATCAAGTCACCAATAGTATACTCACGCAGAGGTGCTACCATCTTGCAACTACTGCTTCTTTGTTTTGCTTGTGTACACATTAATATAACTGTCATCTAGCAGTGACAGCTTGAAGTGCCTCATTAAAAAAATGTAGATCACAACTTGAATTTGTAACTTATTTACTGAATCTCCCACATAACATAATTTTGAAATTCTGCAAGCTAATTATTAAGTAAATTTAAGATTTCTAAATTTAACAATAACTGAAATGAAATGAAGAATTGCAATTATATATATTCCTTCGTTCATAGTTCTCTGTCCAAGGGCAAGTCTTTCACTGCAAATCCAGCATTCTTCAATCTTTCCTATTTTCTGCCTTCCTCTTAGTCTCTACAGATGATCCATATATTATCTTAATGTCGTCTATCATCTGATATTTTATTCTGCTCCAAACTTGTCTCCTGTTCATCATTCCTTCCAGTGCATTCTTCAATTTTATATATATAATTCATGAAAGTTATCAGAAAATACTTTCTATAAGAAGATTGTTCAAATTAAAATGTGCCATTACCCGACAATAACATGTATTACATTTCAGTATATCTGAATTCCACTTGTGCAAATGAATCAATTTACAAAGGACCATAGTAAAAGGCCTTGTGTTAATGCAATAGAAGCCTTCCCAACCCCCCCACCACCAAAAAAAGGAACGTTAAAATAACAATTTCTTCAGATTCTAAACAGTGCCACAATATGCAGTTAGCCTAATATTATTGCGTGATGGCCTGAAAATGAAGGAATGAGCAAACCACCCCGAACACAATATTTTCCATGATCATAAGGCTTCTTTCTTAATTGTAAATGCAAAACCATTGACATGAATTATAGTTACCACAGTTTTACCAATAAACAGAATTAATGTGAAATACAAAATTTTATATGTTTTAATTGACACCCCACTGTTCTTAATCCGTAGAAAGACAAAATAACAACATTGCAGTGATATGTTAACGAAGTAAAGACAGTTTAACGTAACAGGAACTAAGCAGAAAATAGATTACCAGTATGACATGTGTAAGAAAAAATGTTTCTAGAGAGAGTAAGTTACATTTTTCATTTTAAAAATCTATACAACATATTCAATTTACAATCAATTAAGATAAGATATATTCAGCTATGCTACAAATTTGATAGTTAACTTTTTTGTGTGTGTATGTTAGTCACAAACTGATTCAGAATATCTTCCTTCATATATTGGAATATTGCAAAACTATCCATTATTTAAAGTGGGGGAGGGGGAAGAGAGAAAAATCAATCACTGCCACAAGTGCTAGAAATCTGACTATCCTATTTTTCTTAACTGTTCTTCTACAGGATGTACCTTTTGTCTATTTCCAAAAATTATATTTTGAACACAATTGGCAATGGTATTCACATTCTTAAAAGAAGTGTACTTGTTCCCAAAACTGATGAAAAAACATACTAGATCAACACTGACTCCAACAACAATTTCATTAAAATCATAAGCAAAAGATAAATGTCACAAATAGAAAAATTCAAAATCTTACTTTTATTTAATTTGTTACATAATTATTAATCATCAGAGTTTCACACATCTTAACTGAAAAGCATTGTACTGAAAATTTTTCCTAACTGTAGAATTGTCTGGAAATTAGTCAAACTAATCATAAAAGTAACATGAAAAATTAAAAACTCGTATTGAAATCTGACTTTTATTGTTTTAAATACCTTTAATTTTGAGTGTAAAGGCTGGTTCACAATAAACCGGAAACGAGAATTGGAACGAAAATGAAAATGGTAAAATTGTTAAAATGTGTACATTTAAATGTGAGCATTCACAATTAACGAAAAGCTTACCGGAGCCCGGGATCGGGAACGGAGAGTTGGCCAAGTTTCAACTTCGGCTTTCACATTTCCGGTCACAGCCCACTAGATTCCTTCTATTGCCATCTAAAAGCTATTTTGTCGTCATATATTTTCTAGCAAGAAGACCGTGACATAACCTATGCATTATTTTGTTCTATGCTATGCATCATGGAGCGTGATGAGATTCTAATATTGAGTGTTGAGGAAAATCCTCACGTTTACGATAAGCGATAAAGATGAGAAAATGAAGGAGAATACATGGCTTTCAATAGCTGCATCTTTGAACACCGATCGTAAATGAATCATATTTTATTACTGTATTGGTTGTATTACACACTACATATTCATGCTTCAATTCAATAACTACTGTTGTGTTCATTTTTGTTCTGTTACAAATGTTTCTTCTCTAATTATTTTACGTTATGGTAGACTTAAAATAGGTTGTGATAATAAAGATGCATGGGCATATCTATAGTACTGTACCTAATGAAATGTTTCAGTTGAAATTTCGAAGTTGGTTGTGTTTATGTTGGCTGCCTTGTACTCATGAGAGAACGCCATTGGTCAATTATACACAAATAACATCAGAATGCGTAATATCGACTTTACGTATCGTTATTGACATGCATATCGATATGCATAGTCTACGTTCTCGGTTTATTGTGAATAAAAAATTTTCATATTCATGTTCTCTGCTTCTCGTTTTGATTCTGGTTCTCGTTCCCGGTTTATCGTGAACCAGCCTTAACTCTATAATAGGAAGTCTTTAAATGACGTAATATTCCCCTGTTATCACATGCACGTAATGACAAAGTTACAAATTCAAAGTTTTTTCTTGAATTTTATATGAGTTTTGGTCATGCTTAGGTGCATATTTTATGATTAACCACAAAAATACATTCGTATTACGTTGTCAAATTAAGCATCAATCATCATGATCAACATCACTTTTCTAGTAATGATATAGTTAATGTCCTTATTGACCTAGTATGGGATGTATATAAAAATGGGACACTCAAGATACTTTCAGCTGAGGAAACAAAATTCTCAGTATGTAATTGCTTTCCTGTTTGCCTTCGGAGGATAAACAACAAGCAATATGAATTATTAGGGTGTGGTGCAATGAGATAATTTCTCGTCCAAGCCATATCTGGAAGCAATAGACAACAATATAGATAGGCTAATAGTTTATGTATCATACAGTTTATTTATTTTTTTTTATTTTTAAGTACTTCAATGGCATAATTTAAATATGTTTAATTCTATTTTATACAAAATGAGACGGGGTAGAGGAGTAATATGTACAAAGTCAATTCCCGATTCTTTAGTTGAAAATATCAGAGATGCACATGTGTGGTATACGCAGCCTGTTTTGAACTTAGCACCAGACAGACTGAAAGTATAAAAGTAATAAAAGCAAATAACTCTTTTCTCTTGGGGGGAGGGGGAGAATTAACTGCATGTTCCTCCTGATTTGTTTCAATGTAATTCACTTGGAACGTACTTCTCTAGATAGAGGACGAAAAACAAAATGTCTATCCAAGCCAAGACCAAAATAAGATGACAATGACATTACTGACTGATCTGCGATTGGTTGAAAGTGAAAGCCAATATACGCTACAAAATATAGTTCCGTAAATATTTCGTTATAACTGACGTTTTTCACATACGTATATTATGTCAATTCAACAGTGCAATTTAATTAACTATTATGCTAGGTTAAAATAAATCTAATGTCCCTATACATTAATCTTTTCTGTTTACCACTGCGTAGTGATACATTAGTATGGTTCTTGACTTGGATAGATAATACAAATATAGATGCCTGCAGGACATTTTTATTGCTCTTTTGTTTGGGCAATTTCAGAAAATATGTCAACAATTGCAGTAATTTCTAAAAGAGATGACATTTAAAATGTAAAGGCAGGAAAATAATGATATATAATAGGAAATATGTTTATCTGAAATTATACGAGTATTTAGCGTTATATTATTGGCAGCACTGTGAAGATAATCTTCTTTGTTTTCAAGAATTCTGACAGAATAATTTCTTTACTGTTTTTAGTTGTTTCATCATTCACACAATTGCAGTTATTTAATCTAGGCCCGGTTTCTTCAACCTTTGTTAAATTATAACAGCGTGTTATTCCATTTTAACTGTAAACTTAACAGTTGAAGCATTTCTTCAAATACTGTTAGTACTAACAGGCTGTTAAAACCTATGTTAATTTAACTGCCCAATTTCATGCAGTTAAATCATTTAACTCTCTGTTAGCATAGAAGTATCAAATATGGCTGGTGTATTAGATGCTGAACTTGTATATCTGGATTATTTCTAAATGATATCCATGAATACATAAACAGAGGGGATGATTTCTGTATTTGACAGACCAGAAGATCATACAAAGGCATAGGCTATTTTCTGCCAAGCCTCACTTTTCGCTTTCAACTTAGATCGGTTTGTTTGTTTATTCTCATTAATTGGTTTATATTGCGAAATAATTTCCAGCAGAAGGCTTCTCTCGAACGAAGAGAAATTAGTCCCACTATTGTGATACAGACGAGGAAAGAAGCAGAAATCAAACCTGAGAGAATAGAAAGACTTCTATCCTCTCTGAATCAAACAACGGAAACAAGCGAGAATCGCAATTATTGTCAGAGTTCAGAAAACAGAATTGAGCCTATACTTGGTTATGGGTTATGGTTAAACTCTAGAATCTCTGGTCCTAACAGAGAGTTAACAAACAGAATGTTAAAATGTGAAATGTAAAGTTGAAGAAACACAATATTTTTAACAGCAATTCATACTTTTAACTTACAGTTAATTAATGCTATGTTAGGTGCATTTTGACGAAGGTTGAAGAAACCGGGCCCTAGTCTCCTACTAAAATACGCCTTATAACCTCCTGAGTCCTGAGACATTTGTTATTTTATTTTTAACGTTCAATATAATTCTACACTACAAAAAAATGTCACTGATATGAGGAATAATGATGAAAAAATTCTAGGTTACAATTAGGGCACAAATGCAGGTATATTATACTATACTTCGGAAATCTACACATACATGTACAAAGTATAGTATAGTATACTATACTCTCAGGACTCAGGAGGTTAACCAAGTGAAAATGTTTGTACCTCACAGAATTAATTCATCTTTACTAACATTGTTCACACTAGGTTGACTGGTTGTAATTCCGTCACAGAAATGCGAAAACTAAATAATGTTGGAACTTTTAATTTAATAGACAATTATATAATCAACTGTGACTATAATCTCATAAAAAAATATAAATACCTATATCATAGGGTAAACACAAGCCAACATAGAATGTGAAACACGTGACTAAAGAGTAGGGTTGCCAGGTTGTACGTTTTCCCCATATTCTTACGTTTTCTGGATGCTAATGTGGCCTTACGTTTTTTTATTCCGTCGTAAAACACTTTCTTTATTTCGAATTTGGCGCTGGGTAATAGTAAAATATTGTAAAAACAATTTTACTGACTGTATTGCTAAAGATGATATTGTGTCTAAGTGAATCAGATTCTTCACTCTGGTGTCTCAGCAGAAAGTACTAAATATTTCCCGACTCACATGTTTCATACTGAGCTACCTAGATTGAATGTGTTTGTGGAACGAGTGTTTTCAATGATGAAGAACAAATGGACTGATGTGAGAAACAGATGCTCACCAGAACTGATAAATTCAGATAAAATTGTTATAAATTTTGACATGTCCTGCAAAGAGTTTTTTAATGTATTAAAAAAGACAGTAAATTGCTAAATAAAGCTAAATCAGTTTCAAAATATGAAAGTGTCATTAAAAATTAGATACCAAGACTCAAAAATGTGAGTGTGTGTAACAATGGTTGTATGTGTAATCCTTTAATATGTAATTTTTTAATAGAAATTAAGAAAGATGAGTCACTAAGAATGTCGATAAAAATCTTCCTTTTTTTATTTTGAAAACTTGGCAACCCTACTAAAGCGATGCATTTCATAATCAAGAACGGAATTCCCTTTAATATCAGGTCTTCTTTCTGAGCATATTATTATATAAACTCATCCTACAGAAGTAACTAGCTGACAACTGGAGCAGAAACATCTTAATAATGATAGTGAAGCTAAATTTCTGCATATCTGCCTCCAGTAGAGAGGAGGCAGGAAATATCATTTCCACTTCAGAAACTAAAATGTCCACCCAAAATTATTAAACATATCTGGTGGTTTTTAATCTATATTGATCAATTTTTGTTATTCCTCATAAGCTTTTATTAAAATGTGAGCAATATATTCTAACTTCTTCCAGAAAATGGTGGTGCTATATTCAAAGTAACTACATTCAAGCTAGTTTAGTCTTACAAGAATATGGCCACACTGTGCATCTTCTTACACACTGCAATTCTATATAACTTGCATATTTCAACACTCAATATTAGAAACAAACAAAATACATTGACGAAAGTCGTTGCAGAAGCTTAATGTTCCTCAAACTTTCCTCTTCATAATACTGTAATAAAAATCACAGTTTCACTGCTGGGTAGTTACCATTATTCGTAACAACAGCTTCGTACACAAATATGACAGAAATGAAGGATACCTTATAATAAAATCGAAATATAGGTGCGACACACGAGTGGTCTCATACATAATCAGAAATGTTAACACACACAAGACGCGAAAATATGTTCATAAATCATTATTACTAATTCACGTTATTTTCTGTGACATCCCTCCAAAATAGAAGAAGACAGCTTGTCAATCAGTAAATTTATTTGTGATAGGGGTGACCTGATTTGATGTTACAATTGATATTAGTCAAAGCAGCTGGTGAAAAGTGAATATCCTATCCTTCAAAGATCCCTGTCATTCAGTTCAAGTTATAATGTCGTTACATGTGACCATAAATGTATCATTGCTTATGCTCCACTTCTTCTACCGAACTGTATTGCAATAAAAACAAAAAACAGAAATTACATCTACATTCTATATTTTGAGAAAGTAAATAAATTTAACAAGTTAATTCTCCAAACAGAATTTTGACTAAAAATATATACGATGCACTGTTAATACAGTGAAACCTGTTCAAATCGGAACCTGAATAATCCGGAATCCTGTCTATTTCAGAACAATCTATTGGTCCCGGCGAAATTTGTATGTATTATGTGTAATTTTTCCTGAATAAAACGGAAACTGTCCAACGCGGAAACTGTCTGCTACTGTTTAAAACGGAAATAATATTTTGGACACACTACTTTAATGTAAACTATATTTTGAAACAGTATGTGCTTTCAAGGAATGTACGAAATACTATCTAGTAGGTCACTGAAATAAAAACAAGTTTTCTTTGTAAAATTTTTGAGGGTGCGAGGGTGTGTTGGCCTGATGGTCATAAATTTTATTACCCTAATGACTAGGCAGACGAGTCCCTTCAAAGATGTTCAATGCTTCACTCCTGTATACTGTCGTAGCTGGATAGAACGCAAGTGTATTAGTGATTTCGTGATAAGAAAAAAAGTTGCGTAAAAATGTTGCACTATCATTAATTGATGAAGTGAAAGTTATCGAGGAAAATGAGAAACGAAGAGTATGGAAAATAATGTCGAAATTTATGAATGGAAAACTCAGGTGTAACTTAATTTCCAAAAATAAAGGCCGTATCATGAGTGAGTGGCTTGCGGTCTATTGACAAGGCGACATAAAAAGAAAGAGAAAACAACTGGTTACATAGAAATAAATGAACTGTTGTCAGAGTGGATTGTTCTTGCCCTTTCATAGATCATGCAAATTTCTGGACCTATTCTACAAAGAAAACCCTTGAACTGGCAAAGAAATTAGATAATCCGGAATTCAAGGCTTCTAGGCTCCTACTCCAATTAAATAATGTGCTGTAATTACAGTACAGTATTATAATATGGTGTTAGATATTAAATTTAGTGTAATTAATAAACTTTACAGTGTTTAATGAGTGAGTTACGATACAATTTATACACGAAATGAGATTTTCATCAAGATCATTCACCAATTAAATAAGGGACAGGAAGCTGATTTAATGTCAGTAGTGTTAAACGGAATATTTTGTAATTCCTACAATTTGCGGCATGCCATTTTGTTTTCCATTTATGCAAATGATAAAATATTCCATTTTAACTTCACACCTGAATAACACAGAAACCTGTCCACAACGGAAAAAAAAATTAGGACCATGTCACTTCCGTCTAGAACAGGTTTCACTGTATATATGTCAGTTTTAGTTAACTGATTCTAGAGTTGCAATTGTAAGGTGACTAAAAAAACTGCTATATTATTAAGGATACCAAGCATGCACACTGATCTCATGTGTCACTTTACCAACTCCTCTTTGCTCACATATGATTCATATAAAAAATTTCATTGTTAGGTATTATCTGTTTCACAGTTTAAACTAAAATCTTTCAGAATGGTGTAGTGATAAAAGAAATGCAGTAAAATTTCTTTTATACGTCTCACACTTATGCGATTTTCACATTTTTTTTTTCCCCCTTAGATTCACGCAAAATTTATTTAACTTTTTCAGCTTTCTCAATAACGTGATTGTCTCATTGAACAAAGCATAACTAACAGCTCACCTCATCTCACTACATCTCGCCAAAAAATTGTAATTGTAATCTTGTAAAATTTTGACTTGTTCCACATCTTAACGCTTCATTGCTAATGTAAGATCTACGGAATACAATAAATGAAATGAAATGAAACAAAGTGAAAACAAAATTGAAATCGGACAGAAAAGATGACAGAAATGTATTTAAAAATAGGCTTAAGGACTTTACTAATAGACGATAATTATACACATTATTTAAAGGGTGTAATTGATATTTTGTTATTGAAGAAGTGTTTTATCAGTGAAGAATTATGTTGTGTCAGTGAAGTGTGTTGTGTCAGTGAAGTGTGTTGTCTCAGTGAAACGTGTTCCTGTCAGTGAAGCTTTATAGTTTATAGTGGCAGTGCAAAGTATTTGAACAGTGAAATGTTTTTCAAGTGTTAGTGAAATCAGGATAGAATCAGTGAAATGTGTCGTAGTTCCAGTGCAGTGAGTGAGTTGACAGCGAAATGAGTGTAGTGTTGAAAGGTACTTGTGCAGATATGAACATATCATACGTGGGTTTTAGTTCGAACATAGATTTAAGGTACAAATTAGATTTACTTTAAATGTTATTTTAACTGATCGTGCTTCATTTAATTTAGGATGTTCCCTGTTATTATTATTATTATTATTATTATTATTATTATTATTATTAATTATTGTTAGTATTAATTATTAGTATTATTATTATTAATTGTATTTTTTATTAATTGTGTTTATTATTGTCTTTATTGAGTGTAATTAGTTACCACTGCCACAGGGTATATACCTATTGCAGTGTGAATAAATACATACATAAAAGAGAAATGTAGGGAACGAACAAAAAAAAAAGTGAAATTAAGAACAGAAAAGATAATAGAATATAAAAAAACATAGTAAACAAACTGTCTATATTAATTTACTTAAGACAAATGTTTTTCATTTATTCGTTTTTTACACTTACATGATCGTATTTTAAATCAGGGAGATATGAAATATCATTTATATGTTCTATGAGTAAATCAATTTTGTTCAAAATCAGGTTTGCTATAAAAATGTAAGAACGCGAAAGTATAGCACATGTTAACTGTTAAGATGTGGCCCACTTTGAAATTCGAAGTGCCTATGTCTGCCTCCAAGAATCTCTTATACTCTTTGACACTTTTACTGCTTTAAAAACAGTAAAACATTTTGTAACACATTAAATCAAATTATGGAACGGTTATTACAATTTGAGGGTATGGTTTATTTCTTAGACGCAAGCAGTCCAAAGTAACAGACTTTTTGTAAAATAATTACGTGTTATTAAATGAAGATCGCACGGTAAATACCAGTTAAGTCAATTTCGTAAAATTTTCTTGATTGCAGCTAAGATTTTCTACAAATAATTTACATGCTTACGAATATGTATTTTAAATTTGAGTACATTAGCTGTCAACAATCATAAGAAAACAAAGATAAATCAGAGATGATCATAATCATAATCATCCTGAGCTATTAAACAAACAAAAGAAATACAATTAATTATATGCAATACATCTCCGGTGATGAATGGAACAATTTTGACCCAGTCTGACCTCGATGATTAGTTTAGCATTTGATATCACTGATCACAAAACAGAAGTCTGCGTGGTCCATTTCTTATGTCTTATGTTAAAGAAGTGTTCATAGTTAAAATAGGATTTGTATAATACATTTAAAATCACAAAACATCTAATAATACAAGAAATCGTATCCACCATATTCAAATATAAATCTAATTTACAGTCTACAAATACAAAATACCTCATCTATTAATCAGTCAATTCAGTTCTGTTCATATTTCAGTAGTGCATTAATAAATTTTAATTCACCATAGCAAAAGAGTTGAAATAAATGATGATAAAAGAGAAGAGAAATTCCAATCTGGGTTAGAAGTTTGTTACATATTGCTGATAAGTATTTTCATGGAGGGGGAGGGGGGAAGACGTTTATAAAACAAATTTTATTTAATTGCAAAATCAATTGTAGATGCTCTTTTCTTCTTCAAATAATTTTCTTTTATTTTTTCTTCCTTTCATGTAGCTGGTATTAGACAATGGAGCCAGTTAGAATCTCAACGAAGAAATTTCTACTTGTACAGACATATATTAATCAATTATTTTCTTTCATTTTACACGAAAACAATCCATGCTAAGTTGGGATTTTCTGGGATGTTGATCCCATGACAAAAGAAATTCAACATATTCATAACACCAAGATTGCCAGACAAAGGTGATGCACAATGCAATTACTGTTTTCTGGAAGAAATTGGACCCTCTTATATTGTACATCACACAAGTGTGTTGTGTATCATTGTGAGAAGAGAGATATATATCTAGAAACGTAAGTTTCACACAGAGAAAATACGAAGAAATTCATCCACGTGACAACCAATGATAAAAGAGAGCATTAGATCAACATCTGCATTCAGAACCTATTTAACAAAATTGTCTGAAGTGAAAGGACACTGTAAATCGTCTGCAATATTAAATAACAGTAATACACTGATTCACAAAGGATGTCAAAAGAAGTCGTCCTTCCCTGTATACTTATATATACTTCAGAATTTGTTTACTTATTGATATATAAACCACCTTCTGTTTCCACCCCTTCAACTAATGCCAATTCAAAATCGAGAGGTGATTCCATCATCAACTACTTACTCAAGTATTCCTTAAGAACCCAAAATACTTTACTGCAAATACCTACATGCTTATAGTGAGTAATTCAGAAGCTCATAACCACAAAAGGGAATCGTGATGGCCACTTCCATGAGTGAAAAGTAAAAAGAAAAAAGATAAATCTGTAGAATTTTCACAGGAAGTTTTCAAAATCCCATATAAATGAAAGAAGCATGCAACTTTGTCCAAATGTAAATACTTGCAGTGCGTAAAAAAAGAAACATGAAAATTGTCACATAAAAGGCCCTCTCTGATATATTTTAATACTTACTTACAAATAGCTTTTAAAGAACCCGTAGGTTCATTCTCGCCCTCACATATGCCCGCCATCAATCCCTATCCTGTGCAAGATTAATCCAGTCTCTATCATATCCCACCTCCCTCAAATCCATTTTAATATTATCCTCCCATCAACATCTCAGTCTCCCCAAAGGTCTTTTTCCCTCCAGTCTCCCAACTAACACTCTATATGCATTTCTGGATTGATATATTTTAATACAGGGTGTAAATGAAAGTGTATCAAATTAATGAACAAAATAAAAAAAAAAATCCGAACCCTCTGCATGATTTAGCTGTGGAGGAATACCGGAGTTTTATGTACAGATACGGAATTAGAATTTGGAGCGAGTCTTGATGAGAATCCGCCTGTATGTAGGCAACAATTTCGCATGACTGTTCACAAGTAGCATTCGTATTATACAGGGGCTCTTGTTTACTGCATATGCACAGTGTGTTGTAAGTGAAACTTATACAATAAGGGAGATCCGAATTTTATTTCTGTATCTGTACAACTTGTTTGGCTGTGACATCATGTTTGCCCATTGTCGAGTGTAAAGCTGCTTGTACATACATGATTAAATTTTTGTCAAATTCAACACTTCACAAGACTTTTCAAGACTTGCTAATACTTTACAAGTTTTATTGTCAAATCACAAACAATACATTAAAAGTCTTGAAAGTAAATAAGAACATGCTGTAATCGACCAAAGACTTGACAATTCTTAGAAGGAATTGACAAATGAGATTCGAAAATATTATGGCGTCAATAACCACAAAAAAAACATGGCATCCTGGCCAAGAGAAATTGTGAATTAATTAATTAGTATGAATTAAAACCATTCTTGTATGCCATGGGTTCTGTGGAATACTACAACAAAATGAAGAAAAATAATTTGTATGAGGAAATTGCAAGACACGTGTCTCAAATGTGTACCAATGCATGCATTTTTTTAAGAAGATTATAACCTATAACCTAGGTAAATACAAATCGTAAATATTTTATTTTTAAAACAATATGCAATCGTAAATATTCATTTTAGGATAGCATACAATTAAAGTAATATAAATATTGTTTTATATAACCTAGTTATTCTCCACATATGTTTTGAACTCATATCAAGTCTTTAGCAATATATAACAACCTTTGACAAATATTTTTTCGATATTGATCATTTTTTGACAATCTTTGACGAGTTTTCTTGTATAATATTGAACTGAAAGGAAAATGTGATTGTTTATGAACAGCTTTACTATTGTTGTGTAGCATGCATTATTTTTAAAGAAGAAGATTCTAACCTACAACCTAGGGAAATATAAATCGTAAATATTTTATTTTTAAAACAATATGCAATCGTAAATATTCATTTTAGGATAGCATACAATTAAAGTGATACAAATATTGTTTTGTATAACCTAGTTATTCTCCACATATGTTTTGAACTCATATCAAGTCTTTAGCAATATACAACAACCTTTGACAAATATTTTTTCAATATTGATCAATTTTTGACAATCTTTGACGAGTTTTCTTGTATAATATTGAACTGGAAGAAAAATGTGATTGTTTATGAACAGCTTTACTATTGTTGTGTAGCATGCATTATTTTTAAAGAAGAAGATTCTAACCTACAACCTAGGCAAATATAAATCGTAAATATTTTATTTTTAAAACAATATGCAATCGTAATATTCATTTTAGGGTACCGTACAATTAAAGTAATTAAAATATTGTTTTGTATAACCTAGTTATTCTCCACATAAGTTTTGAACTCATATCAAGTCTTTAGCAATATATAACAACCTTTGACAAATATTTTTTCAATATTGATCAATTTTTGACAATCTTTGACGAGTTTTCTTGTATAGTATTGAACTGGAAGAAAAATGTGATTGTTTACAAACAGCTTTACTGTTGTTGTGTATAGCTCGCGCAAGAAACGATTACCGAAAACCAATGGTGGCGTTGCTGTCCGTTTTGACGTGTGTCTGTAGGCACGCCGAGGGGGGAGAGGTGTGAGCCGATGGAAGTACTGTCTCTTCCAAGAAGATGAACAAAGGAGGACATCGCTGTAAAAATAAAGAACGTAGGAAGAGAAAAATTCGAAGCTAATTAAACGCGCAACATATGTTTACGAATGAAATAATAATACCGTGCGATACAAGACGCGCATTCACATGCAATGCAACAAACTAAAGTCGTATTGTAACTATCACAATGCAAGACTGATTCTATCGATGTAATTTCTCTTCCGACTGTACTCTTGAATATCATTTAAGCTATCTCGTGACCTTTCCTCTCGCCTGCTCTTCCTTATCGCAGTGTTTGATTCGCATTCCTTCCGTCGGTAATCCGTACTTGCGAGACCTACAGCATATTATAGCTTCTCCCATGTCCTTCAGTTCATAACTAAATTACATGAGAAAAAGAAGCAAGACATTGAAAAAAACAGAGAGAAGAGAAAGAGAGAGAAAAGGAACAGCTTTCGTGACAGCAGTGACATTCCTCGTTCTCTGGCATTATTTCACACTGACCACACGATGTATCTACAGCTTCTGAATCTACATTATCAAAATCTTTATTACTATCGTTCTTATTTTTCTGGAGTTCGAATTGGTATGGTTTAATGCCAGTCATTGTTAAGCTGACGAATGTCTGGCAGAGGCAATACAGCAGAATGAACTCACTGAGACAGAAGTATTTATTGTATACACTTGCATCAAGTTGAGGAAACGTGATGTCACATGCTTTAGAAACATAATATAAACACAGCTGAAACTTCGACCTAATTATTACAGCGATCTACGCTTTTCACCATAGGAAAACAGAGGCTATTAGAATAAAAGATATTCCAAATACATGATTTTTCATTGGAGTTGGCCTTTAAAATCACATTTCAAATAACCTTTATACGAATAGTTACATTATTGATTTTGTTTTTAAATTATCAAATTGTTTGAATCTGATATGCAGAAACAAAATGTCTTAAGATGCTGAAAGCTACATTAGTAGTGACAAATTCATTAAATATTGTAATTTGGCTAATTTGAACAAAACTCGTGTTCAATTTCAAAAGTTCGCAGCCTTCCTTCATTTCACTCAAGCACAAAAATACTGTGGCCAGCACAATTCTAACTACAATAACTACTGTATTTCCGTATTAGTGATATTCCCTTTAGCAGAAGTGCATTTTTTCCCTCCAAGACTACGGTCAGAGATACCCGCACAAGACAAGTTAGACTGCAGCTACGTCTCATTATGCAGGTACCCACTATACGCTTCTATAATGAGTAACAGTATGTGGTAAATTATTCTGAATAACTCCACAGAAATTCTTTTGGTCATAAGATTAATATTAAAAGTAACAAACCAAAAAATCACTTGCAATGACTGTACTGCTAGACTGTACCCCACTTGTTACGAAACAAAGATTTGTTTATATTCTATTTTTAATTGGAATAATACAGGAATTAACAAAGGTCCTAAAGTGACATATTATATTATTTGTTTTTCTTTTAGGAACCTTGCAGCATTGAGAAATTGTCCATTCATGCAGTAATCACTATCCACGTATCATCCACACAAGAATTATAAAACTTGCTTCAAATATTTCAGATTTATTATGTTGCACCATTCTTGATCATATTCATTTTAGGTGATTTAAAAAAGAATGAGGTCAATGAATGAAATTTTGACCAAACCAAATGAAATATGAGAAAGACAGTAATAGTAATAAAAAAAAAAAGCATAGCCTCAGCAAAAGAAGAAACGTCATATAGGAGTAGGAAAAGAATCCAACATTTAATCACTATTTTCACAACTTAAAAAACTGCAACAACACAACATAAACAAATGATGTACACTTTACAAGGTTCTATAAACCATTCATTCTTTTATACAATTGATACACAAGCATATCAGAAAATCTCATTCATAAGTTCTCACATTCGTACTTAGTAGAAGAGAAACAGTATTTTTAAAAATAATAGCCTAATAATCTCTGGACAAGTCTTGTTGCCACACAACCTTACATGATATATACTATAACCTTCAAATTATCTTTTTATTATTTTTTTTTTAGTATTTTATACTTTTTGTTTAAATAAAAATGAATAAGCCCTGCATTTCTTTTTGTACATATTCCCGTGCTCATCACTTAGTGCACCTCTTTTTAAAGACATGGCCATTCACCAAAGCAACTCAACATGTAGTAAATAAACTAAAAAGCAGGGCGTGGAGTACCTGCCTGATATGCAATATGCTTTCTTTGCTGTTCCGTTATTAGGCCAGAGTTTCTTACACCAGGAATGCTGACTCCATTAAGAGAAATAATAAACTGACAAACAATGTTACGTCAGATTATATATCGCCACAATATACGAGAATGAAAAAGAAACATGCCAAACATTATACACATGATGTGTAAACTTCTGACTTGACATTTTTATGGCTATTATCAGAGATTCCAATTTTTAAAAACACTTGGAGATCAGCACATGTTTGTAACTTTATCCTAGGAATAATATGAAGAAAACGTCGGGAATAACATTATTTTGTTCATTAAAAAAGTAAGACAAGAAAACTTTACTCTGTGTATAATATCTTCAAATACTCTTTCCAATGATAGCATCAAACATGGCTGCACCAAAAATTACATTAATTTGATCTCCAATAATAGGAATAATAATAAAGAAACATACTCTTCATATCACAAGAACACGGAAGTGTGTTAATGCTGTGGTACAGAGAGTCAACATCATGCACATTTTTCACAGGCTGGACCAATATTGCTGGATAAGTGTGCAAACAGGAGTCATAACTTGTAGTGGTTTCTTATTTACCGAATAAGGGAAAAAGCACTTCTGTTGGAAACTAAGTTTTCTGATTAGCTACAATTATCTACTACAAATTAACTTCACGTAAATTTAATAGAAAAATAATCGATAATACCTCGGATCTTAGTTTTCATGCACAAAAAATTAAGGTAAAGCTTAACATACAATCAGTACGTATACTGCAAATCATGACATTCTCTGTCTACAAGTCATTTTACTTATCCAGTAACACATTCATCTGAATCCAGTAGTAAGAACAAGGGCGTGTCTTCAGTATTGAATAACAATGCAACTTACTGATGATGTGCTGGTATTAATTAACAATAATTTGGTGTTGCTACTGCCTGCAGTGTTAACATCAAGGACATCTGCCATTCACTGGTTTCTCTGGTACCACAGAAGCTAAGTCATCCCAATATTCACCCTCTTCCACATCCTCATTGTCACTTTCCTCTGCTGAAGAGTTGTTGGCTGAATCACTTGATTCACTGCTGCTACTGCTACTACTATACGTTGACTGTTCATTGTCATCAGGATCATAATACACTTCTGCTCCTGGGAAGATGTAGCGATTTGGTGCAAGGAGGTAGAAAGAATTATCTGCAACAGATGGTTATTATTATTATTTATGCTCGACCATGCCGAAATGTACTAATTATACACATGGTAGCAGTCCTTTAATGCATGTCATTAAAGTACACCTACTCATTAAAGTTCAGGTGTTTTCAGCCAATGACAACTCAGCTTACAGGTGTTCAGCCAATAACGAGTCAGCTTTGTACCGTTATAAAACCGCAAGTATCGATTAATATCGGATATGCAATCGAAAGAGAATTAGCGAAAAGTCACGGAGGCTGGAAATCCAATACTGTCGCAGAAGGTTATGTTCTGTTACTATAATAATTAGCGTTAATTGTAAATAATATTCAAATAAATTCAATTTGTCATCTCGTTTTTCAATGTCGAATTCAATAATCAAAGTTATACCAAGTTTAACGGATTACACAAGGTCAATGACATTATTGTTCCTCAGAAAAAATCAATACTTTCGCGTCTGCGCACGACCTAGAACAAGGTCACTTCCGATCTTGTCAGATACAAATAAAATGTATAGATCTGAATACCGGTAATTTCAAGTTAGAAATATGGTCGAGCATAAAAAGTCGTATGAAACTCGCCTATAATGGTAATGAAGAAGCTCGTATGAAAATTATGAAACTCGCTTGAGCTCGTTTCATAAATATCCATACTCGATTCTTAATTACTATCATTATAGGCTCGTTGCATAATGTACTATATTATTATTGACATTGAATTTACAGAAAACAAAATATTCATAAATTAGTATTTCTGAGTAAGATTTGATTAAAGAACATGGGGCAGTTATAAAAACTGTTAAGAAATTACATAAAGTTTAAATCATTTTCTTAGAACGAGAATATAGGAAATATTTTAAAAAATTAACACACACACCATCAGAGTAACAAACATTATAACTGTGGTTCACAGACCCCACTAGTGACTCGAAATCAGTCCACAGAAAACAAAGTATGTTTTCAAATGGTATTTTAATTAATTAAATAATTAACTTTATCATATCTTGTAATTTTTCTCAGCTTGATGGAATATTTTTTTTTTGCTTGTGTCATATCTCTGAGATCAGTCTGAGTTTGACAGAAATGAGATCGCCTGAAAGACTTCTTTGCTTGCAATTCTTGCCTACCTTTAAATTCCCTAAATTCTATTTTCAGGGTCCAACTTTAACAGTATTCACCGTTCAGGATATTAAACTTGTGGCCGTGTTGAGTTTTCAATTAAGAATTCAATTAATTTCCTAAACTGACTTTCTAACAACAAATGATGACCACCATTATGCTACAGATTAACACCCAGGGCTAACGGCTTTGAAGCTGGGTACCTGGTTCTAATGAAGTGCACTGGTAGCAACTTTAAAACATGGGGGCATGAGATAGTTACTCTGCCAGCTACAAATAAATTCACTTCAATGAAATTCCCCAATGTATATATAAAAAAAAAAAGATGACCATCTTTTGTACGAATAATTGGAAATATAAAGAACACCTTTATTCATTAACATTAAAATTTGTGAATATTTTCCTTCCTGCAATTGAAAATAAACAAATAGTTTGTCCGTCAAAGAAGAAGAGAATCTGTTTAATTATCTTCTGTTTCGAGTTTAAAAATCTTGTTTCCTACAATGTTCCTATTGAAATCTTGCTTGCACAATTTTGTTATTGTCAATGTCTTCTGATTCTTGACAGCTGCAAGGTAATATCAACCAACCCATCAATGGCCACAAGTATGTTATTGCAAATGACATTTAAGTGTTGTATTGTTATTTGGAAAACATCAGGATACATGATTTTCGGTAACCTGACACCTTCCAATCTTAATTCACTTAATTCTGTTGGTGTTTCAATGTAATTAATGGTGGTATATTTTATATATACCTAGGCCTATTCATATTTTCCTGAGGAACAGAATTCCTAATTTTTCTCTCTTTTTTTTTTTTAATTCTGGTTGATTAACGTAAAAAAGTCAATGTGTTGCCATTAATTTAGAGCTGATCATTTTCCTTAATTGCCATGTTTCAAAATTTTATGTTACACAATGGTTCCAATCTTTTGAATGTTACAGGCCTCTTAAATTTCATACTTAATTTTGACAGCTCCTCCTAAAATGTTTTGCATAATTTATGCTCATAAACATGTTCTACTTATTAAGTATTTGCATAATGTAGTGAATTTCCTTAATAAATTGGTAATGTTATTAATTTTATGTGGGTCATTTCATAAATAATGCATCTGGTAGAACTGTGAAGTGGATGAAGCAACACCAATGCAAATTACGTCAGTTGTTTTGGAAGGGTTGAGGAACAAGTACGTGTTTGTTTCGTTCATAGCATACTCTGTGTTTAGGCAACGAGAGCTAGAAATGGAGCCTACATGTGACAGTTATTGTGACAATTTAAGATTAAAGATCGAATCTTTACATGGCAAAAACCCCACAGAAGTCCACAATGCTTTGAGTACAGTTTATGGTGAATTACAGTGGATCTAGTACAGTTTCTTGTCGAACTACTTGTTTTCATGATATGGAGATCGGGACCTGTTGCATGGCCAGTATGATCATCCGACTTCACACCCTTAATCTTTTTTTTTTTTTTTTTGGGGGACATGTGAATTAATACACCACTCAAATTGACACCAGAGAGGAACAGACTATGCGAGTATTAGCGACTTTTGATCAAATTCGGCACAGGCAGATGGCCACTGCTATTAGGTTGTAATGATTGTAATCAGGTTCAGGGTAGACACTTTAAACACCTGTAACTTGTCAGCAAACATACTTGAAAAATAATTCATTTCATAATTGTTAATGTCACTAAAACCTGTCTTTTTTTATGTTGCTTAGCTCCTAAACAAGGCATCAGAGAACATGGGTTGTTTTACCAGAAATGATCCTCATTGTGATCTATCGATTCTCAGAGTTTGTTGCAGAAGTCCTGAATCACCCTGTATATTCCATAACGGCTTTCTATACTTTCCTCTACAATTGACTACTCTGTCTTTCCCAGGGATAAAATGCAATCTGAGCATAGTGCTAAGTATATCACTCACTTCTGTTTAGTGTTTAAACCAGGCAGTGTGGGGGTTCTACTTTTCTGCCCCATATTGCTCAATGACAAGTACAATGAAAACATTACCACAAATTCTGATATCGTAAAGTTGTTAACTCACCTGG
Organism: Periplaneta americana; assembly: GCA_025594305.2. Classification (NCBI taxonomy): domain Eukaryota; kingdom Metazoa; phylum Arthropoda; class Insecta; order Blattodea; family Blattidae; genus Periplaneta; species Periplaneta americana. The sequence continues at coordinate 3,468,913 of JAJSOF020000011.1, forward strand.
AAGTCGAGTGGCGAGACTTTCTCTTATCTTTGGCTGCCAGCAAGCTCTCAGCGCCTCTATGTCATCTTCAGATTTAGGCTGCTCATCACTTGAGTCCACAGACATATGACGTTCCTTGGTAACAATTCCGCTACTACTGCCAACACTGTTGCTACCATCACCAATCCCACTATCTCTCATTGAATCTACTGACATGTGTCGGTGCACAACTGAACCGCAGTTACTTTCTGTAGAAGACACACCTGCATTTTTCTTGCTACTTTGAGCAAGTATTTCTACAACACTGTTACTATCTGTCGTTGAATCCACTACCATGTTGGAAGATTTGCTCACGAGATAAGTATCAGCTGGCAAACCTGATGATTCCACCAGTGCAATAGGTTCTCTGCTGGTAGCAGTAGTTGTGGTTATGGTACTACTATCAACAGATGAAGTGCCTAAGTCACAATCCTTTGTCGAGTCCACAAACATGTCACACTGATGGAGGCCATTAGTGCTGCTGGTTGGATTGTTTCGCGGGGAAGCATTTAAAGCTCTCCCATCTTTTGTGGAGTCGACAAGCATATGAAGATGGCTGCTGCCGATGTCTGTCGGACTGTCTGCTGAGAATCCGACACCACTGTCATGAGTGGAAGAATCGACTGACATGTGTCGTTCTTTGAACATGCTGCAACTGCTATCTGCCATAGACATTCCTACACCACTGTCGATGGACATCTGCAAGGAGTCTGCCTCACTCGTCTCAATGTTCAAGAGCCTCTCGCCACTCTGAAATGGACTGCAACTCACTTCTGTGGAATTTCGAATGGAAGATGTACACTGGTTGGCAAGCCTGCTACTTGCAAGGCTGTCCTGACTGCTGCAGTCTGCAGACATCTGGTGTGAGGGCCGGATGTGCAGGCTGTCTCTACTGCAGTCTGTTGCACAAGGATCACTGTTTCTGTCTTCCCATGAAGAGTCTTCTAAACTATTACGACGTCGGCTTACATGCGGAAGGAGATGGCCAGCTTCTGCCAGTGGTGTGGATCGCCAACACACGTCAGTCCAATCATCTCCCAACCTGGATAACGAATAGAGGCATGAAAATACCGAAATTGCGATATACATGATGAATGTAAGAGAAGTGCCTTTGAAATCTTCAAAATCAGACATATCGAGTACTAGGATGGAAACAGCAATGTAATGTTCACAAGGTAATTCATTCCGACACTATAACTTCGTGACTAATAAAATGGTTGAAATAAATGTGGTCTCGTTTGATTGGGTATACAACTATAATGTGAGCATGACCCTGAGTTGGTGCCGCGCACTTTTAATAATCAATAGTCCCTCAATTGTATTGAATGAGCTGGAGATCTTCTAATGTATTTGTCTATAAATTAACCTGACAGAGGTCACATGGCTGTTTATTATGCAAGAGGTCGCGCACGGTGCTTTTAACCAGGGGCCTTTTTGCCTTGCTTTTATAATTATTTTACTTAAATTTATTTTACCACGTTTTGAACCATAATTGTTTTTAATTTATTTTCCTTTTATTTTATTTTATTTAATATAAAAGCAAAAATATATACGAATTTATGTTATAAAAGTAATTTACTTTGTATTAAATTTCAGAAGAATACACTAATATGATTTTCAGAGCATGCATCATGTTCATCGGATCTAAACCTGCATGATGGATCTTCCAGTGCTTCACATGGAAACAACTGGTGACGAATAGCATCCTGTCTGCTTGTTTCATAATTCACATAATTATTTTCTTTTCGTTCCACACTATCAATTAGTTTCCTTATTCTTTCTGCAAGATCCTTGTACATTTCAATATTTTTACTGCATTACATTGATTATAAGATCTACTAAATATAATAATAACCAATACGAAGACTGATTTCTACTGTAGTATTAGCTTGCAAACCCCAATCTTCCGACTGAAAAATACTCAATTACAAAACAGAGCTTTGTGTTACAATTGCCATTGTTGTGGTAAATTGATATCCAGGTGTATTAACTCTCTACTATGTATAATAACATCTGTTCACAAAGTCACATAACATGGGAAAGAAAGCATAATCAAATTTAAAACATGTGTTAATTAATAAAATGTCAAAGGTCGCACAGGGTGAAACGACCAGGCTCTTATTCAACAAGAGTTTACGCTAAACCCAGATCAAAAATAGTATTTATTTTTATTGTTTCACACTCTAAGAGAAGTAGGGGAGAGGTACTGAAGACAACAACCGTTAAAAGAAAAACATCACATAATTCACCGAAATATATCGCAGGTGCTCGTGTAAAAGGGGTTAAGTCAAATTGCAAGGTATGTAAACTTCTCTCCTTTGGTACTGAACAAAACCCCTTTGTCACAAATTATGGAGCACTGTAACTGCATGATAGATGGAAGAATGACTTAACGCCTTTAACACAAGAGAAAAGTAATTGTGGATAGTTCAAATCTGTACTTATTCCAGTTTAGCCAAATCAACTTAACCCCCTTTACACGAGCACCAGCGCTATACTGCCCAGTGGAAAAAACCGTGCACGACCCCTGGTGGGTTAACTGATGATAGCAAGATGAGGCCAAGGATTCGCCATAGATTACTTGACATTCGCCTTACAGTTGGGGGAACGTCAGGAAAAACCAAACCAGGTAATCAGTCCAAACAGGAATCGAACCCACGACTAATCACAGCCTCAGATCAGCAGGCAAATTTGCCTACCACTTGAGCTACACCAATAGCCAGTCAAACCTTATATAGGCATATTATAAAACGACCCTGAGAAGCTAACAAATATTAAACGTCTACTTCATAAAATACCTTTTATCTCTATCTCATTTTGATGTTTGTCTATATTATAACTGTAATACGGTAATGACACTTACATGTGACAAATCTGATTGATGATGACGTCACTGTCACCTAGTAACTCCACGTCGAAGTTGAAATGTGGTAATGGTTCTCGGTTTATGAGTATTTGGGGAACATCTGATGGTATTGAACCTGTAATACAATGTAACAAACAATGTGGAATGAATGGCCATATAAACAATGTTAGGATAGAATAGAAAAATACTTTGAACAGTGTTGATCACAGCTTTGATGATTGTAACTTGACAAATGGAACTGTGAAATTTTCAAGCAATCAAGGGCAATTTAACAATGTCATTCTAGAGTGTTTCTCGAAATTTTAGTCCCTATGTTCACCATCAATGTCTGAACAATGAACCAAGCATACTAGTACCTAGCTAAGTTGTTCATTTCAGAAAATCACAAAGTCTATACAGTCTTACTTAATATTTTCACAAGGATGACTTTCAAACTCCCTTGCTAATAGCAATTTGACCAAAGCAACAATTATGATAACACATTCGGATTTTAAGCAGTTTGAAACTTACTTGGAATCAGTGCCACTGGTCGAACTTTCAATGATGATCCAATGACGATTAGAAGGTCACATTCGTCCTTATCCTTTGCCATAGATTCATGGAATATTTCTGGCAGCCCTTCACCAAAAAACACTATATCTGGCTTCATTATTCCTTGGGACACAAGATCTGGGAAGAACAACATGTCTTTAATTAATATTTTCTGCACTAATAAATTATTACATAGGTTGGACGACATAGTTATGGCAACAGTGCTGTCACTTGACGATGGTGCGTTCGAGAGCTGCGAGCTGTGTGGACATGAACAAGGACTGTTAGATGAGTTTTATTTTTTTTTTACTGGGTTATTTTACGACGCTGTATCAACATCTCAGGTTATTTAGCGTCTGAATGAAATGAAGGTGATAATGCCGGTGAAATGAGTCCGGGGTCCAGCACCGAAAGTTACCCAGCATTTGCTCGTATTGGGTTGAGGGAAAACCCCGGAAAAAACCTCAACCAGGTAACTTGCCCCGACCGGGAATCGAACCCGGGCCACCTGGTTTCGCGGCCAGACGCGCTGACCGTTACTCCACAGGTGTGGACGTTAGGTGAGTTAGTGCAGCCAGCGGCGATAGTACTCTGTCAATCTACTGCAGTGTGTAAAATGTTGACTTTCATAGGGATAGTGCGAGCGCCCTAAGATCACGTTTACAAAACTAAAGCAACATTCCTGGATCAAAATTGAAGTGACACAAGATCGTAGTGCACAAGAATGTTTTCAGGGACTGCGTGAAGCATGTGCCAATGCAGCATTGCCATATCGCACAGTGGCACGAAGGGTTAAAGCGGTCCAGGAAGGCAGGGATGCCGTTCAGGACAACCTCCGTACAGGACAACCCCATGTGGAGGACAACACAGTTCAACTTCTTGCTTCCCTGTTGGATGCTGATCACTGATGGACTGCACATGAGTTAGCAGCAGAAGTCTGAGTATGTCACGAAACTGTGCTCCACATTCTGCAAGACATTCTGGGTTACCGCAAAATTACAGGGCGTTGGATACCCCATGAAATTTCCGAGGTTTAACAATGGCACCGCTATGCAGTCGCACAGGCCTTGTTGGACCGGTACCAAAGGAAAGATGACGACTTTCTTGGACGAATCGTCGCTATGGACGATACCTGGGCTCGCTCATACTAACCAACCAAACTTGAAATGTCAATCAAATGAATGGAAGCATCCAGATTCTTCTCGTCCGAAGAAAGTGCGCCCTACACAAAGAATTGTGAAGGTGATGTTCGTTGTGGCGTATGACATTGATGGGGTAATACTGCACCACGCTGTACCTCCAAGGCAGACGGCAAACGCCTTCAGGAGAAAACGACGACACTTGGTGGTACAGAACCCCATTATTCTTCATGATAATCCAAAGAGTCACACCGCTGCTGCTGTCAAGGACCTCTTGCGCTGCTGGCAATGGGAGATTCTGGAAAATCCACCGTACTCACCCGATATGAGTCCATGCGATTACGATCTCTTCACCATAGTGAAAGAACTACTGCAAGGGACCCGGCACAATGCCAGAGATGAACTTATCTGTGCTATAGGGCGGTCAATACGGAACATCAACAAAGATGGACGCGCTGATGGTGTACGACACCTTCCAAACATTTGGCAAAAGGTAATAAATAAGGGGGGGGCGACTATATAGAAGGTACGTAAATGTTGTACCCCTGTGAATAAAGCCATGTCAGAAATATCGAACTGTTGCCATTACTTTTTATCCAGCCCTAGTATTATTCTTCTGTTTAATAGATATAACATTATTTGTCAATTACCTTTGTAGCTTTCATATTTATTTTCTGCACCAGTGAGAGGGGGCAATGCAACTTGTGGACAGCGGGGACATAATGGGATTCTCTGGGCAAATATATCTTCTCGAATTTCATCTGCTGTAACCTTGTGCTTGCAACGTGTACATGAGGCTGTTGCAAATGATCCTGAAAGAAATAATAATATATTGTTTGGCTACACGTCATTAATCAACAATTCAATTGCTATATCTATACGAATAATAAATCTGTAGCCAAAATTTTTCTGGTAATTTTCGATTTTTCAAAAATAATTGGTGTTAACATGTATAATTAACCATCCTGAAACCGAAAATCGTTTTTTTTTTTTTAATTTTTGTTTGTCTGTCTGTCTGTTTGTTACCTTTTCACGCGATAATGGCTGAACGGATTTATATGAAAATTGGAATATAAATTAAGTTTGTTGTAACTTAGATTTTAGGCTATATGGCATTCAAAATACTTTATTTAAAAGGGGGGTTATAAGGGGGCCTGAATTAAATAAATCAAAATATCTTGCTTATTATTGATTTTCATGAAAAATATTACATAACAAAAGTTTCTTTAAAAATAATTTCCGATAAGCTTTATTCTATACAACATTTTGATAGGACTGATATTTAATGAGATAAATGAGTTTTAAAATTACAATAACGCCATCTAAGGCGCTGTACTGAAATAAAAACAAATGACTTCATCTATAAGGGACCTGGACAACAACAATCGAAAGCTATTAAACATAGCCTAAGAGAATGTTTCTGTGTTTCTATGAAGTAATATCGGAAGCTAATTAATTGTTTAATTATTATTTCATCATTGGAAAATGTAGTTTCTCTAGATGGACATAATTCTAAAATGTTATTACAGTAACTTCTGAAACATATAGCAAGTAATATAAAGTATACACATTAAAACTAAATGATATGTCAATCTTTATTAAACTATGATTGCATGTAATAACAATTAAGAAACATGTTAAATGAATTGTCATTGCACCAAATGATTGCTCTCTGGACCAAAATGACCGCATTTTAATTATTTAAATACAATTTAAATTAAGTAACATATTCAACGATTGATTCTTCTATCAAACACGAATGTTCCCTGGATCAAATGTCCTATTTTAATTATGTAATTACTTTATATTTATTTCTAACAGGTGCAGGGGAGCGCACAGGTACAGCTAGTACTGTAATAATTTACTTACCATGACATTCTATTACATTTTGAATTCCAGCTACTTGTTCCAAAGTATCAATATTTTGAGAATAATTTCTCAATAGTTTTTTATGTTTTTCCAATGTTTTTATGAACCTGTAACAGAAATGTAATTTTCTATTATTCATTTAGTTATACGATATGATGATATTAACACGCTTATACTAGAAAGAAACACATGTGATCAGACACATGAAACACTAGTTGTTAAAACTGCACCATACCTATGACAAGGAGAAGGTTTAAATTGTCCTGGATAGATCTCGTGCAAACTTGAAAAAAGGTCTTGGATCCTGACTGAAATATTGAATATCAAACATGGCTTGTGGATCAGGGAGATCTGGGAAATCAATTGCCAGTCTAGAATAAATGCCATCACGACTTCTGAAGTCTGGAATACCACAAGACACTGACACCTGAAACATTAATTTCAAAATAAATTCTCTGTTTTAAATCTTAGGCAGATTAACTAAAAAGTAAATTATACTTAATCTTTGTCATTTTGCACAAGAATTAACACATTTTTACGATTTAGTAACTGACTCACATAATGGTTAAACACTCCCCTGACTTGCTCAATATATTCTATACTACTCTTTCTTTTAAGAGATAAGATGTTTTTCCATTTTATAACTAGTATTTATGGGGTACAAAATAGGTTGCCTCCTCGCAGTGTATCTTGCATAATGTTGTTGTTGTTTTCTAATGCCAGGCGTTTGACAATAAAGTCATTTGACCTCTTGCACTCCAATATTTTTCAAAGATATTATCATGGCCAGCCACTGAAGCACAGATTTTGAGGTGTTCCGAATCCATTTCTTGGTTTGAGTTGCACAATGGGCAGTTAGGGGACTGATATATTCCAATTCTATGCAGGTGTTTGGCCAAACAATCATGGCCTGTTGCCAATCTAAATGCAGCTACAGACGATTTTCGTGGCAAATCGGGAATTAACTGTGGATTTTGATGCAGAGAGTTCCATTTTTTCCCTTGGGATTGTGTTATCAAATTTTGTTTGTTGGAAGTCTAAGTATGTAGATTTAATAAATCTCTTCACAGAGTAATACGTAGATTTAGTAACAGGTCTGTAAGTAGCAGTGCTGCCCTTCTTTGCTAAAGCATCTGCATTCTCGTTTCCCAGGATTCCACAATGGGATGGTATCCATTGGAATACAATTCTTTTATTGAGTGATATTAATTGAGAGAGCATTTTAGTTATTTCTGCTGTTTGAGATCAAGGTGTGTTAGAGACTATTGATAGAATAGCTGCTTTGGAGTCTGACAATATAACTGCATTCCTAAATTTATTGATGTGGCATAGAAGATTCCTGAAACTTTCACTTATTGCAATGATTTCACCATCAAAACTTGTTGTTCCATATCCAAGAGATCTATAAGGTGAGAAGAGACAGCACATAACACCTGCACCGGCACCTTGTTCTCTGGAGATCAAGAATCCGTCGGTGTATAAATAAAGCCAGTTTTGTGGAGGGTACCTAATATTAATTGTCTCTAAAGACAATTGTTTCAGTATTTCAGTGTTTACTTCTGATTTCAGTATTTCTTCTGTTAAATTTAGATTATATTCTATATTTAATAGAGTTAAAGGGTTTGGTTTAATTTGTAAGTTTTCTTTTAAATTCGGGATATTGATTTTCTGTTTTAATTCTTGAACAATGGATATGAAACTTTTTTGAGTTTTCAATCTACAGAGAGGACTGTATGAATGCCAATTGTTTCCTGGTAATCTGATAAGTTTTTCATATTGAATTAGTGCTTTTTCTTCTATTGTCATTTTGATGCTGTTAATATTAGTGAGGGGCTGCAAAAGGGTATCTGTCGGATACAGGAGGGAGAGCCATTAATCCTTCCCATTGAAGGCCTTAAGGAACCAACCTGGACAAATACCCAATGTCCCATCCCTACCTTCCCGTGGTGCAGCTGTTAGTAAGCATAATTTTACAAACTGAACTAAAGGGAGGAGCTACTCATCCATTAGCACTGGTCAGCTTGATGAATTAATGACTGAATTTGGTATAATTTTCCTCTATTCAATACCTAATTCCCTCTTTACCCTTTCCTATCCAGTCCTCTGACTGAACTCTTACTTTCTTCGACCCCAACGGCATTAGAGCATTCGAGGCCTAGGGGTTCATTTCACTTTCCTTCCTCCTCTTTCTACTTTTCTGTTCCTAGTGCTGACCTGCTATGGCACTAAAATCGTCCTCCAGTGGCTTAAGGAGGGAAAGCTGGTGATCAACGAGATCTCCCAGCTAGGTCCAATGGACCCGTTGACCAACAGCAGGTGTGGTCCTCCAGACATTCTGGGGGTTGTGTGTGAATGAAGTAGCCACCAAAACGTTAAAATATGGTGTTCACTTAAATCGGCTACAACTTGCCATTTTCTTGCCATTTCCATTTTCACCCTGCATAATGTTACATGACCTATAAACATCGCTAATGATGTATCCCAAAGTAAAATATTATTGGAATGCAAGACGACAAATGGAGGACATCCAAAGCCAAGAGCATTAGCAAACAACTAGTATTCACGGTTTTCTTGTGTAGTCTAGACCAACTGTTCATACAGTATGAGAAATAAGGTATAGAACCTTTTCCAAACAAAAAATCCCCGAAATATAACATGCACTGAATTTTTTCCCCATATTTTCGATAAAAACAAGTGCGAGTTATATGCGAGTAAATAAGGTCAATACTTAATGCTGTATTCTGAAATATAGTGTTCCTTTGCAGCAAAAACGTATTGTAAATTATCAGCAACAGTTATTTCAATGAAATGTTGTCTATTTCAGTATTTCATCATAACAATGTATTACACTGAAGTACAAAAGGAAATTTCATTAAAGACTTTCGAGATGGCATTGTCATTTCAGATGTTAATAGAACTGTTATAGTATACTGACTTGAAAACAATTAGTATCTTATTCAAAGAACTTCAGGTAAGCTTTATTGGTAATAGCGGAAAGAATTCTTCCAGAAAAAAATAGTTACATTTCATTTTATGAAATCAGATGCAAATATTCCTCACGTAACTTTTTGTATTGCGTCATTGAGTGAGTCTAAGTTAAAGAATAAATCAAGAGATTTTTCTGTATTTGTGAAATGTAGTATATTCCATAATGAATGTTTTATTCATTGTTGCAGAATGGCTCAAAACATCCCACAGTTGTGGCTTACTTCTCATCATGAGTCGCTTGCCACGCGCAAAGAACAGCAGTTAGAGCTACACGTATTGGGTAAGTAAACACGTATTCAGATTTGACGTAGCTAAAGTTTAATTGGTTATATTGATGAACACTGTTACATAGTCCCTTGTGACGTCACTTACAAATTAGACATTATGTCGGCAGGAAGCAATCACAAAATATGTACAGTAGCTAATATTGAATAAAATTCAAAAGACGCGTGTACAGGTATATTACTGAACAGTGACTTTTTTAGATTGCAATACATCAGAAATGCGGAGGTATTAATTACAGCAAATAATTTCAACCTGAATCGACTAGAAGTATGCCAAAATCAGGCCCTGCGACTAATAACTGGTGCAGCAAAATCAACCCCAATCACGGCAATGCAAGCCCTAACTCAGAACCCTCCAATATATCTCACTCTAGAGAAGCAGGCACTAACACACCATGAAAAAATGCTATGGTTAACAACAACAAAATGGGAAAAAAAGACTGTTACAACCAACCAAGTTGAAAACACAAACAAGTTTCCTGTCCAAAGTCACGGAAATAAAAACAGAATTGAATCTCCCTAAATCTAAAGAAAACATTTTAAGCAGAGAAAACCCTCTAACCTTCGAACCAATTAACATTCAACTAGATTTAGAAGAACCAGTTACAAAATCTGAAACTTCCAAACCTGTACTAAAAGCGCTGGCATTAGAAGCTGTGAACAATAGATACCCACCAGAAGAATGGTTACATATCTACACAGATGGGTCTACTATCGATAACAACTCAGGATCAGGAATTACGTGTGCGTTATTCTCATTTTATCAACCAGCAGGACATCATACAACAAATTTTGATGCGGAAATAATGGCTATACATATCTCACTCCAACACCTACTATACAGAATAGATAAATTTCAAAATGCTGTCATTCTCTCTGATTCCAAAGCAGCATTATATGCAATAAATTCATATAAAATGATGTCAATCCAAATTAAAGAATGTCATAAAATGATCCAACAACTTCAAAAACTACAGAAAAGAATTCAATTGCAATGGATACCTGCACATTGTGGAATTGCTGGAAATGAAACTGCTGACTTTCTTGCCAAAAAAGGATCCAATTTAATTCAGAATACAAATACAAGCCTACCTTTTACATCCATCAAAAGACTAATTAAAAATAAATATAAAATCAAGCAAAACCAAGCACTATATACCAAAGCCAAAGATAAAAAATGGAGCATTTTAATAAAAAACCAGAAATTATTCCAGAAATCCCACGTAAATCTGCAGTAGCAAAATTCAGACTGCTTACAGAACACGATTATTTGGCCAAACACTTGAATAAAATAGGAATTTACACAAATCCAAATTGCCCTCTATGCAACAAAGAAGAAGAAATGACTGAAGATCATCTCATAACCTGTGAAGTTCTACCTGATGGATCCACCACAGAGAAATATTGGAGAGCAAGAACGCTAATGGCTTCGTTGCCAAAGCCCGGCATTAGATAACAACAACAACAACATACATCAGAAATTAAAAAATGCATAATATGTCTACTTTTCAGTTCTACAGACTGACGTAATCCCCAGAAATTATGTTATAAAACATTTTAAACTCACCCCTGCTCCGGTGAGGACAATAATCTTCTTTGCACCTTTAAGCAATCTCACCACATCAACAAGTGTGTTAATGTGACGAAGTTTTTGTCGACGCGGTGGTTCACTCATCATGTTGACGATTATTTTCCATAGTGTTAGGTCATCCATCTGTTGAGGAATCTGTGTCCCATCGGTAACCAACTGATTCAGTAAGCTTCTTGGATTTGTTCCTATTATCATCTGTCGCTGAACCCAACTCATTGGTCCTGAAAAATCAGTTCAAATTCATTGTACTAGTTGTTAATTATAAGTGATGAGCTTTTATGCAAATGTGAAGTTCAGATTTCTATTATTAATCACGTCTTTATATGGATGGATTCTTTCTGTTCTCCTTCAGTATATCAATGATCAGTTCTTATTAACAAACTGCTATGAAAACTAAAACTTTAGAATCGCATTTCATGTTAGACTGAGTAGATAGGAATTGTCAAAAAAAAAAGTCCGTGATTTCCGTTCTACTAACATTTAGAACATTGATGTAGCTTACCTTGCTAATAGATGTTGAAAATGAGGGCCCTGAATTCACACGCGTATGGGTTTCCTAGATAATTCCCGCAATTTCTCCTCAGTAAATGTAGAACATTTTCTTAAAGTTTCTTGTGCGAATTTTATCTATTAGGCCAGAATACTAACGAGATAGCATACAGTTATTCTGCTTGGAATGTTCTCCTGCAATTTACTAGGTCAGAAGCACTTTACAAATTAATCACACAAAAATGTAATAAGTAACACGATTCACAAATAATTTACAGACATTAATTAATCTTAATTTAACAATGATAGTGGGTTACAGGGCTATGATCCAGCTCATGCATTTGACTCTAAAGTTGAGTCTGATGCTACTGGTACCTACTAGTGAAATCGTTAGTAAGATTTCTATAAAATACTTTACTTACAGATGTCTTTTGTTTTTTATTAATTTTAAATATTTCACTGATCCTAATCAAACTCAATACAATTGAAGACTGAGAATGCTTTCTTTGCAATGTTGAGGTCCTTCATTAAACAATATGCTCAGGGGTATATAGTAATCATAATCAGTTCATTATTAAAATGGACACTTTATTTTCTATCTGAATGAAATTTCTATCATTGCATCAGTTATTGCCAAAAATGAGTCGTATACAATTATTACTGACACATAAACAATAGATTACCGATAACGACAATTACAAATAATACAAATTTGGTAATATTTCAATGCACATTTCTAACCGTAGAACACTCGAATTAGATTTGAAACTCGAGAATTTCAAATAGCACTTTAACATAATTTGTTTACAACCATAATACCATAATTAACATGCCTTATCATGTACAGTAGTGGCAAAAAAAACCGGACTGATCCTTGTGGCTGATTTCAGAGCCTTGTTCACTCCAAAGCACGACAGACTGGTAACTAAGACTTTCGTGGTTCGAATCCTGCCTGGGAAGGAAACTTTTTTTGTTCCTTCTTCAAATTTATTCCCAATACTTTTCGATTGCAGCGATATTTTACTACTTAATTAACGTATTATTCCCAGAACATGAATTTTACCAGCAATCGAAAAGTATTGGAAATAAATTTGAATAAGGAACAAAAAAAAAATTTCCTTCCCAGGCAGGATTCGAACCACGAAAGTCTTAGTTACCAGTCTATTGTGCTCTGGAGTGAACAAGGCTCTGAAATCAGCTACAAGGGTCGGTCCGGTTTTTTTTTTTTTGCCACTACTGTACAGTAAAAATATTATAGCCTTGACACATTCATTAGAAACCCCTCTAGTGTCTCACTCATTCAAGAGGAAAGACAGTAAATGAACTAGGGTTGCCAACCCTCCCGTATTTTCCAGTGTCTCCCATATTTAGCCCTAATTTTTAACAGTCTTCCGACTTCCATATTTTTCTTCTCCTCGAACATTTTTCTCCCTTATTTTTGCATAACATAAAAAACATTTAATTTTTCCGTGACTGAAGGTGACGTAGGCTATACAATGGATTCTGTTGTTTCAGAGATGCACTGAAATGTGCAATCTCTGTAGAAGGTAATACTTGCCAGAAATAGTTTCAGATCTCAGTAGTTTAAAATCAAACAATGCTAGAGTTACAAATTTAGAAAAAAAAACTAGTGGGCTGTGTTATAAGCATACCAGGCAGCAAAGCTTATGCAGAGAGCATTTTTCCTTATGAACAGTAAGCGAACAAATGTCGACATAGAAGCAACACATAACTAATCAAATCAGAACTCCAAATCACAGTTAACTTTAACTACTCATATAGGAAATTTGTACAATTTGTTTGAAACTATTAAGCGAGGCAAAAGTCTCAAAATATTCTCAATTGAAGTCTAAATGCCAAAATGTAGAATGAAGTGTATTCATGTATCACTAACTGAAGTGAATACTTCGGAATATGTATGATAAGAACTTTGTGTTAAATTTTAACGTACCTTGTTAACATGTTTCGACCTATTTTCGGTCATCTTCGGTACGTTAAAGAAAGTTCTTATCATACATATTCCGAAATGATACAATGTTAAAAGTTGCGTAATCAAGATGTATATGAAATGAATAATTTGTAAATTTTGTATGTGAAATATTGTAGATCACTTAGTCTCCTGTATTTTCTTCAAATACAGTTGGCAGCCCTAAAATGAACCCAATAAAAAAACCACATTAAGAAACTGCCGAATTTGGATTAATGTATCTGATCAATCACAAACCCCAGACTGAGCTTTCAAACTGATGATCCGTGTAACAAATTATAAGGATAAATCTGTGAACACATACCTGCTACAGGCTTCCACTCTTGTCCACTCAACTCTGAGAGTCCACTTATATCAGAAAGGTAACTAACAGTTGAAGAGACTTCATCTCTGTCATCATCTCTTGTACTGTTTGCAGTCCTACACAAAAGAAAAAAAATCCATAAAAATATCCGTTTCATTCTATCCCAAAAATCATAACCTTAAGCTTTAGACCAGGGGTTGTATTATGCTTAACGCATCATATTGAATAAATATCGCAAAGCATGATGGTTTATTTGAGTCACATTTGCCAATGTCTGCTTTAGATATATGGCAACACAGTTCAGTAACACAACCTGCATAATACAGCTCCGAAATTATTTCCAAATCTCCAACATTTTACTTAAAAAAATGATGTAAATCATAAAAAAAATATAAATAATATCAATTAGATATCTTCCAATTAGGGAAAATTACTTTGCATACCATTAATTTTAAAAATATTTAATGCAATTTCAAGGTACTTCTTTAAATTTGGTTACTAGCAAGTTACATTTATTTTAATGATTAAGAATCTATGGATATTATACATCTGAGCCTCTACTTTCCATCTCAATATCTACAGCAGGATAGACAATTGCAATATAGGGCCTATACTTCGATAAAATACACTGAATCAGATGACTGAATATTATGTGCAAAAACTAAGAGTATTTTCAGTAATTTACCTCATCCTCTTCATTGGTCTCACGCACGGTCCTTTCTCAGAAATAATAGAACACAACATTTAAAACAAATTTGTTCCTAAGGTTATGATCCATCTGAGCCTGTATAATACCCATAAATGAAACCCTCATATCTGTTCACACACTACTACAGAAGAAGGAATGGGTGCGTGTGAGTTTATATACTGCTCTTGAACCAATGTTTCATAGAAAGTTCCAGAACCTGTCTTTCCTAGAACATTCCAGAAGTAGTATTTCATAGAGTGTTCTAGAAGTAAATTCAAAGAATGGTTTAGAAGTAGTTTCACAGAATGTTCTAGAAGCACCATTTCACAGAATGTTCTAGAATCAGTGTTTTATAGAATATTCTAGAATTGTTTCACAGAATTTTCTAGAATCAGTGTTTTATTGAATATTCTAGAACTGTTTCGCAGAATTTTCTAGAATCAGTGTTTTATAGAATATTCTAGAATTGTTCCACAGAATTTTCTAGAAGCAGTGTTTTACAGAATTTTCTAGAATTAGTGTTTCACAGAATTTTATAGAATCAGTGCTCATTTCAGATTGTTCTGGTACTCCTATTTATTATGATGCTCTAGAACACGTGTGTGTGTGTGTGTGTGTGTGTGTGTGTGTGTGTGTGTGCGTGCGTGTCAGAGAGGAATGCACCCAAACACGTACTCCTATGATTTGCCTAAATTTCGGAAAACAAACCAGTGCTCATTTCAGTGTGTTCTGGAACTCCTATTTATTACGATGTCCTGGGGGGGAAAAAAAAAGAAAAGAAAAGCACGCACCTCCCCCCCTCCTCCCAATGACCTGCCTAAATTTCGGAAAGCGGTGATAGCTTATTCCAGATATTTGTAGTTTTTTTTTTTTTTTTTTTTTGTTCCATATTCAAGAGATCTATAAAGTGAGAAGAGACAGCACGTAACACCTGCACTGGCACCTTGTTCTCTGGAGATCAAGGATCCGTCGGTGTATAAATGAAGCCAGTTTTGTGGAGGGTACCTAATATTAATTGTCTCGTAAAGACAATTGTTTAATTATTTCTGTGTTTACTTCTGATTTCAGTATTTCTTCTGTTAAATTTAGATTATATTTATAGTTAATAGTTTTAAATTGTTCAGTATAACCCATTAAAAGGCTATAAAATTTCATTTCTTTCTTTATATTGTATTACTATCAGGAAGAAATGAGAGAAGAAAATTAACACACATCAATGCGTTTTTAACTTATACTTTAATTCAGATATTTCAGTAATTACGATTTTCATATGAGAACATTTCGAATACTCAAATGATTTATATAACATTATTATTAATCATAATGTATGTTAAAGTAGTGCCTTGTTGGTAGGGCTGTCATTTATGAGGTTCAGTCTTGTCTTCAGACAGTTGACTAAACAACAAGGTATGTTATAGAGAAAGTATAATTTTCTTTCGTTATACTGGGAAATCATTGTGCAGATATTGGCAATCCTGGTGAAATGCACGTAACATATGAACATACCCTCCGTCATCAGACTTCTTGCTACTGTGTGTAGAGACATCAATAGAAGCTCCCGCTTGACTGGTCCCACCATCGGGTGCCATTTCATTGAATCCAGAGTCTCCATTATTTAGAACTTCTGCACTCACTGTGTACTCCCCTACAACACATATTGTAATAAAATGTGAATTTTTCATAATTTGAAGAAAAATAAAATGTAAGTTACGTATTTTCTTACATTATATAAGCATCTGATAATAGTAATACATGTAGTTAAGATTTTTAACAATATTTTAGCTGGGGGTAAGTTGCTCTTTTGACGGTACTGTTCTGTTGGCATATCCACATGTAGGCAACTGTCAATGAACTCTTGACATATCATGAAACGAGTATGTATGTATGGAATCAAACAAAGTTGATGGCAATTATTGATGTGATGGTTATATTAAGTTGTTATAATTACAATATTAAATACTCGAGCTGACTGGGGACCACTTTACATTGAAACAAATTTTAACAGCGAAATATCACACCGCGCCCTTTCCGCTGTCATGGCAGCCCCGCCCCCACAATGGAGACGACTGAGGTAAAGAGCTTTTGGCCTCGAATCCGCCATCTTTGTCCCGAAAAGTTCAACAATTAATCGAACATATTTTTGCTAAACTTACCTTCGATGACCTCATGAACATTCTTCAAGGGTGCAGAAAAGGCTCCGAAATCCAATTCCACATTTGAATTTGATAGATGTTGAGTTTGGTCGAGTTTGATTCGTTTTGAAGGAGAAGAATATTCTTGGCCCTCAGAAATCAACGCCATTTTCAACAGCTATGACGAAATTCACGGAAGAGGAAGTAGATGGCGTTTCTTTCCCTGCGCTGACCGACGAGGTGGCACGATGGTATGTAGCGTTCGAATTGTAAATCTGTTGTTATATTGATAATCGTTGAGTGTGAATATAAAACAAGGCTCTAAAATTGTAGATGATAGACTTTTGCGTATTATTTTAATATACATTTTAGTTTTGTTTCTATATAAATAACTGTGTTGTGATAAGTGGAAGGTACTGCGCTAACATGGTACGAACACATGATATTTGTCTTATAAATTAACAAGTGTTGCTTTGTTCTTTCAGTTCTTTAGATATAGGTTTATTGTGTTATAAATTATGCATAATTAAAGTCCCAAGTTGACTTACTTCGAGAGGACTGTTGCAAAAATTAGCACTGTTATAAATTAACTTCGGTGTGAAAAATGTACTACTTAACCTATCTTTTGTGTTACAGAGTGAAGGAACAGCTACTATCAGAACTAGAAAGTTTATGACGAACCGGCTTTTGTGCCGGAAACAAATGGTTAGTATATTGGTTTTATACCATTTGTTTTGAATTATGTACACCATAAATTTTGTGTATGTATTAACATTGTGATAATTCGTAATTTAGTGTATGTTTCATTTGTAGGTTGTGGATGTTTTGCATCCGGGACAACCATCGGTTAAGAAGACTGAGATCAGAGAGAAACTAGCAAAGATGTACAAAGTTACATCAGATTTAGTTTTCTGTTTTGGTTTCCGTACAGCTTTTGGTGGTGGAAAATCAACTGGGTTCGCCCTAATATATGATACAATGGACTACGCAATGAAGTTTGAACCTAAACATAGGTTATCTAGGGTACGTTAAAGGACATTAATATGTCTTGTTAGTGTGTAATTTTATTACATTTGACTCCTTGCCTAATAAGAGACGTGAAATAAGATACACTCCTTGTAAAATAATCATAACATGGTATAGTTACGTACTTCTTATTGAGATTACAGTACAAAGTAATTGAGAGTTGAAGTGATAGTGTAGTTTACATGCTTGCTTTTTTATGATTCGGACATAATATTTATCATTGATCCACAGTAAAGTACTAATTTCTGTCCCATTTGTATTGTATTTTTTTGGTCCGGAGAAAATTTTATTTATTGTTAGTACTACCGTGGATTACTATAGTTTAGCCAAACTTTATTTCATATCGAATCAACATGGAACGTGTTGCGAGAAGTGCAACATTTTGAATAACATTTCAGCTCTCGTGGCAAATAGACTAATGTGCATTATATACCTACAGTATCAGAGATGGTGAATTTAAAACTTTATATAGAATTATAGCCTATCTCTTTCTTAGGTTTTAGAATAGGCCTACCTATGTAATCAAATGTTACGATGTATGAGTACGGTATATTGTTTTTATTTTAAAGCACGGGCTCTTCGAGAAGCAAAAGGCCACACGCAAGCAGCGTAAAGAACGTAAGAACAGAATGAAGAAGGTGCGTGGTACCAGAAAGTCGAAAGTAGGAGCAGCTTCAGGCAAGAAGGTATGTGTTCGATCCATAACTATTTTCTTCTTATTTGGAAATTGTTTACTGTGTTGTAGTCTACGCCTGAAAGATATTTAATTTTCACCGAAATTCCAAGATTGCAACATTTTTTTAGGGAAAATTTTAGAACATGGATTGCACCTTCCATCCCCTCCCCAAGTCACTAGGGGACGGTGGGAATTATGGGTAATGAAGGGTGGGGGGGGGCATGCCAACATAAGCTGTGGAGGGAAAAAATTACCTCTTCCTTTCCCTCCTGTCCTCTCTCTCTCCCTCTCTCTCTCTCTCTCCCTCTCTCTCTCCCTCTCTCTCTCTCTTCATCTCTTCATGGGGTGGTATTCTGTTCTTCTATGTCCTTGTTGTATATGTTGTTATTCTTCTTCATGTGTTCATCTTCATTGTTGTATCCTCTAGTCGCCAGCAGCCGGAATCGTCACACTCTCTCTGGAGAACACGTGTTCTTGGTAGAAAAAATTCGGAACTCGTATATATGTTCACGAAGAAGGATAAATTGCAACATGCGGGTTGCAAGTGTCAATCATCAAGACTAAATTAGTGTGTAGACGTGATGGTATTTAAGATACATCGTCATGAAAGTAATATTTTTTCGCTTGTAATAATGTTGAGGGATATATATGTTATAATGAAGCGATTTTAAGTTGTATTTTAAGTGCATAAATTAATGTAAATTCATGCGACTAGATGGCGGGCGGGCGGGTGAGGAGCGTTGAGTTAACGGGACTTAAGCCACGAAAAGCCAATCAGAGAAAGAAGGGGTGGCGAAATTAACAGGTGACGCTGGACATCTTGGCGTGGCGACAGTTTTGTGCCGACGTGCGAAAGGGTTGGATGTGGAATCGTTCGTCGATATTTTCGCCGTGCATAACTTTAGCAGCGAGGCTTCCCAGCAGCGATATCGGTAAGTTGATCTGACACCCCGCTTGCAGCCCCGATACCCCGCTTTTTTCATCATGTGCTACACGTCGGATCATCATCGGGGCTTGCAGCCCCGATACCCCGCTTTTTTCATCATGTGCTACACGTCGGATCATCATCGGGGCTTGCAGCCCCGATACCCCGCTTTTTTTCATCGGCGCGATGTTTACGGAGATCGTCAGTGGCCGCCATGATGTTTCGAGGTGGCGCGTGTCTCGGACGGAGCGAGATGAAGCGTGAGAACGCGAGAGAGGGAGGAGTCTGCAAGGAAAGTATCTAGTTGCAAGGTAGGTGCGGTGGGGGGTAGAGGGGAAGGTGCAATCCATGTTCTGGAGTTTAGCCTTTTTTTATTCTAATTTATTTTACCTGTGGGATTTATGCGGTACCTGTTTATGAAATTGATTGCAAAATTTAATTATGCTGGTACTAATTTTGGTGAATCTTCGATCTGCTATGCACAACACACGGGAGAGAAAAAAAACTTGCTTTGAATAATTGAAAATAACCTCAGAATTGCAGCATACCATTCTAGAGACATGATGTGATCACTACGGAAGCTGTAATCTCCCCAACCCTCCCCAAGTATCTGCTTTTCTTACATACCCGACGGACCACATATTCCGACATTTTCATTAAAAATAACAACCCGTTAATACCACTAATTTTGCACTAAGCGGGAATATTAAAGATTTATTAATTTGTCCTACAGAATAATCTCTATAATATTAAACATAAAACGTCAACATATATGCCTAGCTTGGAGTCAGGCCAAAAGGGAAACATTGAAGGAGGAAGGTTCAATCCAGTGCTGTGGATTGAATTCGGCGTAGCTCAGTGGTCAGAGCGCTTGGTACGTAGAACCAAGGACCCGGGTTCGATCCCCGGCGCCTGAGCGAATTTTTCTCCTCAAATATTGTCAACTAAGCCGGAAAGTGAATATTATCAATCTATAGTTTACTATAGTCCAGGACAAACCACTCTATCAGTCAAAGAGCGTAGCTATATGCAAAAAATATCATAAGTCTGAACAAACTAAACCTAACCTGTTACTGATCCTCGACCTAAAGAAAACTTTCTATCTATTCACTCCTCAGCCTATCAGGCACTTCCAGCCTTAGAAGTGGGTTACTCATAGCCTAGAATATATATGTAACAGATATGTCGGGGTTATAGGCTTTGAGGTTAACAACTTTTGTCAGGTTTACTACGCTGCCATCTAGTTGTTACATAAGGAGTCACGTCATAATACCAATTTGAATTGCATTAGCGACTGTGCTGCCATCTCGTGTTCGTTTACAGCGAATGGGTGGCGATCCTGGTGGTTCTCTTCAAAGTGCTGCCGATTTTAATGTAGCGAGGAGTTATCTGTTACATATATGATCTAGGCTCATAGCCATCGTCAGGAAGTAAGATCAAAAATGTCGAAAGACGAACTGTTGGCGTTGGGGGGTGAGGGTGGAGTCTGTTCACCTATGCACCAAAATGCGTATAGGTTCGCAAGGCATATCAAAAAGTCTGAACTAACCAAACCTAAAAGCGACAGTATGTAAACCGACTAAGAAATATACTTTTGAAATATTTATTAAGTATGATTGTGGAAATGCTATGTATGTATTTAATGCTCAATCAGATTGATTCAACATCATTTGGTTTCTGGCAGACCAGCACAAAGTCCCCATTAGGATTTAAAATTTACAAGTTTTTTTACAAACATTTAAATGTTCCCAATTCATAATAGAATTTTCCTCATTACAAATGACACACTGAGGTGATGATAAAATACCCAGTTTATATAAATATTCCGCCAGGCAGTCATGTCCTTATGGCAGCTAGTCTCTTTACGGGGATGATCCAGGAAGTATGTCTTGACTTGTCAACAAGACCAGCCCATTTCTTGCCATCACTCTTTATTTGAAGATCTGAGAGAAACTCATTCTTAAATGAGCGGTTAACTAATCGTTTGAAGTTGTTATACGAAAGTTGGGAGGTCGTCTGTAACAATATTTCAGTCCCTTTCTTTGCTAGAGTGTCTGCGATCTCATTCCCTGAAATACCAACGTGCAAAGGTATCCATTAGAGGACAACAATGACTTCTAACGCTTTGAGTGAGGCAAGGGATTTTCTGATCTCGACAACTCTTGATGTTACAGGATGAGAGAGAGATGCCACTGCCAAAATAGCAGATTGAGAGTCACAATGTATATTTTCCTATTTAATTTATGTATATTTCTGCAGTTATTCACATCTATTAGTTTAATGTGATCACTGATCGGTAAGAAAAAACATTCAGAAATGAGATATAGCGTATGTGGTGCGTAGCAAGATCGAAGATTCAATCCAATTTGTTGGAGTAGTTCAGATATAAGGCTGATCTCATTTAAGAACCTACTTATCATGCTTCAAGCACAGACTAATTATTTTGTACATAATGACTTGAATTTCAGTTTATTAATGTATGCTTTTATGTGGTAGTTATTTACTATAGTTCCTGTGTACCATCAAATGGGCAAACTTGGAACATTATCATAGGGTATTTTCGTTTTGTCACAGTGGCAACGTAATCTTCACTTGTTACTTTGTTGTGCAGCACATTGGTTCTATTACAGTTTGGTGTTACTGTGACAAAACGAAAATACCCTATGATAATGTTCCAAGTTTGCCCATTTGACGGTATATGAACTTATTTTTGAGTCTCATTTTCATGTTTTGGAGCTAATGTAAACAGAAACTATTTCTCTTAATTTTTATGCTTGAGATTTTAGACTTGTTACACACCCGGAAAATCACAAGTAGCCCTCTGAAATTTCTTTGAACATTTAAACTAAGAACAGTATAGTTTAAACAGTTTCCAGAATTTAACATGTCCTGAATGTAGTCTAGTAGGGCTTCATAAACGTTAAAAAAAATAGATGAGGGTACATTATGTACTCTTGTCCTTTCGAATTTTCTGTATTACTGAAAGATTGAAGGTGGAAACTATAATAATAATACGACATAACATTTTTTTGTTGTATTTTCGGAACTCTCGCTACAGATTTATGGCAGGTATTGTTCTGGGTGTGTCTCAAGTTCTTAAAAATTGCTAAATGCTGTATGATTGGTGAAATGCTAGTGTACAAGAGTTGTACAAGTATCTGAATTACGAAATTTCCAAACATAAAATTTATAATATGCATGTTTTTTGGGTGGAGAGCTGGTAAGGTTTTCTTTGAACAGAAGTCATTGTAATTATCTCTAAATTTAACTTTTGGCAAGGGTAGGAAATTTTTTTGTACTGGACTCTTTTGCAGTGAATTTCTTACACTAACATTTTGCCATTCAAGCTTTGTATCGAAATAGCAAACACAAACTATTGTAACTTTCATTTTGTACATGTGCAACAAATTTGCATTGGAAGTTTTGAATGAGGATGGTAAAATTTCGAGTGAATTGATACATCTCTATTCACTTTGTCCCAGTTCTTTTGGCAATTTAAGTAAAAAGTCCCTGCTAAACTTTATGTGAAGTAGTTGGAAGTGATGTATTAATATTCAACAAATATGTGGCAGTGGTTTGTCCTGAATAGCACAAACAGCTACAACTCTATTCAAGACGAATGTTCTTGAAACGAATAGTACAGATATTCTGAGAATGTTCCTCCTGTGGATACAGTTGGCCAATAGCTTTCTGTCTATTCAGTTTTTTTTTATACTCTCCTGTTGCTTCATCTGTTCAGATTGCCTTCAAAAGGACTGGGAGAGAGAATAGCTGTATGTTAAATCAATTTGACAGATCTGAGGAGAGAGATTTAGAATTTTTACAGTTTAACTTTCGTAAGAATTCTCATAATCAAGCCCCATGCTTTATTAGAGGTTTTATTTATTTTCAGTATTATATGCAGATTAATAAAGTTGCTCAGTCTGTGTTTGCTAATATAAACAGTGCAACTCTTTGAATGTTTTGGTGTTAAACGGAAACCTATCTGTTTAGCATTTATTTAAATGTTGCTTTGATATTCGTTATTAGTATTGTGAATTTCACTTCAGAATTCTCTGATTACAAAGTACGAGGCGTGTTCTTAAAGTAAGTTCCAAAAGGGTGTAGTAAGTAAACAGGAAGATTTACAAACCATTTTTGTTGCATTGTATTCCCCACACTTTAATTACTTTTCAACATAATCTCCACCATTATTGAGGCATTTATCGAGTCGTGGCGCAAGTCTTTCTATCCCCTCATTGTAGAATTTGCCCACCTGCAATGCGAACCACTCCTGCACTGCTGTTTTCACTTCATCGTTGACCGCCGAGGAACTTCTTGAGGTGCAGGAAGAGATGAAAGTCACTTGGAGCCAAATCTGGGCTGTAGGAGAGATGGTCACACACAGCTCGTGACACCCAAAATCTCATCTCGAAATTTGGCTGGGAACAAATTAACCATCCCCCCCTACAGCCCGGATTTGGCTCCAAGTGACTTTCATCTCTTCCTGCACCTCAAGAAGTTCCTCGGTGGTCAACATTTTGATGGCAACGATGAAGTGAAAACAGCAGTGCGTGAGTGGTTTGAATCGCAGGCAGGCGGATTCTACAATGAGGGGATAGAAAGACTTGTGCCACGACTCGATAAATGCCTCAATAATTGTGGAGATTATGTTGAGAAGTAATTGAAGTGTGGGGAATACAATGCAACAAAAATGGTTTGTAAATATCTTCCCGTTTACTTACTACACCCTTTTGGAACTTACTTTAAGAATACGCCTCGTATATTGTAAATACAGTTTCACCAATGGAAGTCTTACATTCAAGGTAACTTCTCATGAGCTCTTGTTGAAACCTGCTGTCAAGCCAGTGCGTGGTTAGGTCTCCAAAGCAGATTGACAAATTTAACAAATCAGCTGCCATACTAACTGTAAAAGTGTAGAAACTTACATGAATTGTTTCATTAAGAAACAATGGTGCATACATAGAGATAGTAGTTTAATTGATTTCCTGTACTACCCTGTCAACGTGACATAGTAAGGTAGTACGCATAACATGCTACACCAATTGTGAGCATATTACACTATTAGATTTCTGTGTCACAGAATATGATAAAATATTTGATCAAATGTAAGATTTTGACTGTATTACACTATGTCAAAACTTTTATCATATTTTTCATCACAGTTCTAATAATGGATCCACAATAGTTCTATGCATGTTGTAACTGTAAAATATGCAGTAATGGTTATTCCATTAATAATAAAGAAGAAATCAAAGAAAAAATGTATTTCGTCGGCATAGAGTGTAAACCTGCTAACCAACAAAATGAAAATTTTACAGAGGAAACAAAAAACTGAGTATAAATTAACTCTGAAACTTAGGACCAAATCCAAAGTACAGGTGGTGAAGTTTCAGAGTTAATATATACTCAGTTCTTTGTTTCCCCTGTAAAATTTCTTTTTTGTTAGCAGGTTTACAGTCATAAGCCGACAATTTAGGTTAGAGATTGGGGTAGGGAGAAAAGATACAAAAGGAATCCATCGAACTCTACTGAGAGAACTTCAGTGTGAAGATGTGAAATTCTATATATACTGAGTATTTAGTAATGGATGATGAAACATTTCATGTGACTCATAATGTGATATTAAAAGTTTTGTGGTTTTCACAGACTATGTGTACTTAATGTCCACTATTTTCTTTCTTCTCGGTCACAGATTTCATTAAAGGTATGATGATGACCATAACTTTTATCACAGAACTATGTCACAGCTAGATGTGATCATATATGCTATATTACACTGTAAAAGATTTTATCATATATATTTTATCAAATTTCTGTGATACAGAAATTTGATAGTGTAATATAGGCCAATACTCACTGGCTGGAAGCTACTCAGTTTTTCAATACTCCTTTATTCAAGCTTCAGTTTCACAACATTAACATAGTTATTATGGGCAGCAAAGTTTTCATGTCCATCTGCTAGGAGAATGTATGTGCGTAAGAGGCTAGGTTTCTGCAAGAACTCATGCTAGTGAAACTTGACTTCCAAGATTCATGTTTGTTTTGAAGTAGCATTTGAATATGTTATAAGGATAACATTGTTGTGCTTTCCAATGTTGTGCATGAATGCTGATGCTTGTTCTCAACTTCTGTTCTTTCTTATCCATGCATGATGTGCTTTACGCGAAAGCTTGTGTTGCTTAAAACCACAAATATTGCATGATTTTTATGATTCTGCATGGCCAAATTGGGTTTTATGTTTTCGAAATTATTCACTGTTGATCTCTGTTTGATATGTGCATGGTTTCTTTTCTTTTTTTCTTTCCACAGTTTGTTTAGAACACCTGTACAAGGGAAATCATGATTTACAAGGATTGGACGTTCAACAATCCAAAATAAAAAAAATGGATCCCAAATAGCAGTACATAAACACCGCAATTTTAACCACTATGATGGATCAGTGTTAGGGTATTTGGATTATAAGTCAGAGAGTCCGGGTTCAAATCCCAGTCAATCCACTTCGAATTTATAACTTGTGTTGGGCAACAAGACGGCACGAAGGTTTTCTCCGGGTACACAAGTTCCCTTGTAACATCTAAACTATTCTCCATCATTCATTATGAGTGCAATGTAAACACACCACCTGGATAGTCTCTATCGAACTATGCCCAGGTCGTCATAACCTTGCACCTAACAGCTTTGTGTAATGTTGATAGCGAGATATGCTACATTGACACAATGACTACTACACAACAGCTGACTTAACTTGTGCGGAGTTTGCTATTTTAATTCAAATTACAATTATTATGTAACTGTTCTTTATTACTGCCCTCTTAGAGGAGCCTAAAGTTTTTGATATCTGCAGTATTATATCTGCAGGAATGGTAGGATGCACATATATACGGAAAAGTTCCCTATCTTGCTCGTAAAATTAACGAGTCCTTCACACCGATTCTGACAACTGACTAAGCAAAGGATTCACACAACGTGAATTACCATTTTCTGAGCAACGTCTTTTCTTGCGACATTTCACAGCAATGCTACAAATTATTCATAAATTTATAACACACACAAATTATGCCTGTAGTGGTGACATGTAACAAACTGACAACACCACAGTGCTCCACGTAGCAGTAGGAACCAGCGAATAGGGATTATAAAGAATGGACACTTCGCGTCGGTACCTTTGATGTAGCCGGACCGATTTCAATGGCCTTCAAGCCAGCTAGAGCGTGAGATTCTGCTTTCTCCCTAGAATTAGCGCTGACATCACACCAGCTAGCAGTCGACACAGCGGAAATATAACACATATAATTAATACATCTAGGTACATTATGTACTCAAATAAAATAAATTGGATCCATAAAATAATAAATCCTTCATTAAATGTAATGTCTAGACTCTAGAGTTCCTTTATAATGAAAGTTCAGATGTTGACCCCAACAACAATTAAAATGTGTAATGATTTGATAGCGCTGAAAATGGAAAAACAAAACTCTTACGAGAAGTAAAACCATATACCTATATTATATTATATACAAATATTAAACGAATTCGATACTTAATTTTATAATGTATAATATTATTTTATAATATATAATTTATGATATCTGAAATATAAAATATTATTACAACTAGTTTGTCACTGAGAAATAAGGAAAAGCTGTTAACTTGAATTTATTTGAAGCAAAGCGTTGCTGGATTATGCAATGAGGTAGGCGATGTTTGGATCCTGTGCCTCAACTCTATTCTCAATTATTATCTTAGCGTATGCTCGATTACACTAACCTCTAGCGCTTGAAAGTGGAACTAACCGCTGACGCACAGAGAAACAAAACACAGGAAAATTCGCTCAGTTTCCATTCTTTATAATCCCTATTCGCTGTAGGAACAGCTGATTTTTTTAACAAGGCTACTGCACAGCATTCTTCATCTTTTTCATAGGAAGGGTTGCCAACTCAATAACTAGCGACATCTGAGAGTGACACTTGTAGAGTCGGAGACCCTCCCATTGCACACAAAAAGTGTGTTGCAGTACAGTACACTCAGAATAACTTCTCTGGTACTTGCAAATGTACTTGCATTCTCCCCCTACATTTATTCATTGTTCGACAGAACATAAAAAAATTTCAAACATAATTAGTGTATCGTTTGAAAACTCAGTGTAGACTTGGAAACCATAATGTTTTCCATTAAGTAAAAGTGCTGATTTGCATCTCTTCATTGGCTGTAAGAAGTCTGACATGTAAGGTGTAAGAAAGGACTGGGAAATTATAATTTTCTAATGGAGTTAAGGATGCAGCAGGTGGGAAAAATGCCTTCCATTGTGCAGACGTATACAGGATAAAGTAAAAGCTGAGAAACTAGCTTATACCATGTTCAGCACATATTTCCTGTAAAGATTCAATACGAATTTCCCAAATAGTTTGTTTACCAGATTATAATTGAATGTAGTTAGAGGCACATAGCGCCAATAGATCCGTTGTGTCTTCCTTTCTGCATAAATATGTATGTATCTAATGCTGAAGAGTTAAGAGTGAAGTTATTCTCTTTCTTGCTTCCCAATATTTGGAGGTGCGCAATGCTTCAGATGTTCCATATCCATTTCTTCATGTTTAGGGCATAGGGGTCAATGTGGTGTTGGAAATCTGCCAATTCTGTGGAGATGTTTGCTGAGATGATCATGTCCAGTAAAAAACCGAAACATGGCAACATCGGTTTTACGAGGCAATTCAGAAATTTGATTAGGGTTCTCCAAAAGTTCTTAAGTTCACAATTTTCATTCATTTTCTTGATCCATAAGGAAATGCAGTTGTTTTTTGTTTAATTTTGGAGCCTTTTTTTAGCTTTTCATTTACTTGTATATTACTATGCGCTGGAATCCATTGCATAACTAATTTCTTTTTTTTTTCCCCAAGCTTTTGAATTTGCTCAATCATAGAATGTATTTCTTTAATTTTCTTCATTTTAAGATAAGTGGTTAATGCTATTACCTGAATTGCAGCTTTAGAATCTGATATGACAATATTTTTGCAGTGGTGTAACCAAAGAATATGTTTTAGAGACAGGTATAAATGGCTTCAATCTCTCCATCAAAGTTAGTAGTGTTTCTTTCCACACTTTTATAAAATTGCAAGAATTGGCAAGTTCCTCCAGCACCACTTCATTGTCATCTAAAAGAGATCCATAAAAAGATGCATAAATATTGAATCATAGAAAAGTCTTGGATCTTCAGTTTGGTACGGAAACTATTAAAATTTTTAATTCTTCAGGACTTAATTTGGCAGATCGCAACTCTAAATTTAACAGAAGAAATACTGAAATCAGAAGTAAGCACTGAAATAATGAAACATTTGTCTTTAGAGACAATTAATATTAGGTACCCTCCACAAAACTGGTTTCATTTATACACCGATGGATCCTTGATCTCCAGAGAACAATGTGCCGGTGCAGGTGTTACGTGCTCTCTTTTCTCACTTTATAGATCTCTTGGATATGGAACAACAAGTTTTGATGGAGAAATTGTTGCAATAAGTGAAAGTCTCTGGAATCTTCTATTTCACATCAATAAATTTAAGAATGCAGTTATATTGTCAGACTCCAAAGCAGCTATTCTATCAATAGTCTCTAAACACACACCTTCATCTCAAACATCAGAAATAACTAAAATGCTCTCTCAATTAATATCACTCAATAAAAGAATTGTATTCCAATGGATACCATCCCATTGTGGAATCCTGGGAAACGAGAATGCGGATGCTTTAGCAAAGAAGGGCAGCACTGCTACTTACAGATCTGTTACTAAATCTACATATTACTCTGTGAAAAGATTTATTAAATCTACATACTTAGACTTCAACAAACAAAATTTGATAACACAATCTCAAGGGGAAAAAATGGAACTCTCTGCATCATAATCCACAGTTAATTCCCGATTTACCACGAAAATCGTCTGTAGCTGCATTTAGATTGGCAACAGGCCATGATTGTTTGGCCAAACACCTGCATAGAATTGGAATATATCAGTCCCCTAACTGCCCATTGTGCAACTCAAACCAAGAAATGGATTCGGAACACCTCAAAATCTGTGCTTCAGTGGCTGGTCATGATAATATCTTTGAAAAATATTGGAGTGCAAGAGGTCAAATGACTTCATTGTCAAACGCCTGGCATTAGAAAACAACAACTTGTAATTAAGAAAAAATTTAATTTTTTTAATACTTTCAGTAATAACACGAGACTAGTGAAAGCGTTATACACTTGACGTAGACAAATGTTTTCGAAGCAATGTCATTTTCCTCATCGCCTTGTTGTTCTGCATTCCGATTCACATTTGATTTGATACTGGAGTTAAACACGATATTCCTCACTCTGTCTTGAAGTATACAATATAATTACACTAAACACGGTGTGTTTTAATGCATTGTATGCTTAATAGCTACATCAGTCATGGAGAAGAAAGCAGATAAATCACTTGCAGTGTGATTTGACCGTGTGCGGATTGAATGCATGTGCCTGACATTAACCAAGTGTAAAATTTCGGTGATAGTTGTCATGTTTATTGGTATCTTTGCTTTTCCAATTGCTTTCAGGGAGGCAAAAAATAGAATATTTGATCTATACCTTATGTTCAAAATGCCTGCTTGGGACTCAACTTTCTTGCATTACGTTGGCGCCGTGGGATTCAGCTTTGGTTCATTGGGTTGCTATAAAGGGACAGGAAATAAATGTATCAAAGTTGTTTGTTATTGACTGATCAGTCATTCGTGTTCTGATCAGACAATTTAAGACGACTTAAAAGTTTCCTGTCTCTCTTTAACTGCTCACTTCTTCTGCTTGGTATTTATTGTCTATGCTCTGTACATTCATTATTTAATTAAATTTCTATTTATTTCATGTTTATATCATAGTTTGATATTAGTAGATGTGTAGCGTCATAAGTTTATGTGATGCCATTTCTTCATATATATTTGAAATTAGAAGAATTTTTTGTGTTAATTGCAGTAACCACCATACTTCAACATGGAGACAACAAAATCTTAACATCTTCGGCGTCAAATGTATTATAATTTGATATTTACGTGGCAATAAAGTCACTCATATATTTGTGATTTGTGTCTTTTGAAAATATATTTACCTATCAATTCTCTAATTCTTCCCATTTTCAAAGACAATTTCCTTTCCCTCCCCTTCCTTTCTATCCTAGTTTTATTTTTAATATTATTGCTGATGAAGCAAATTTTTTTTTTTTTTTTTTTTTTTTTTTTTACTGTAGATTTAATGAAAATTTCAGTCTGAACACGAATCTAATCAGATCTTTAATTTTCTTACATACTTACCAGCAAAAAATTGTGGATTGCTTATAAAACCATCCTTAATGGACATCAGTACAGTGAAGTTTCGTTTATCATTAATTTGTTCTACAGAACTGTGATGGTTATTAAAATGACAACAATTGAATAATTTAAACCCATGTTATAGTAATACAGTAAAACCCCAATAAGACGCTATTCAAGGGACTATGTATTAGGCGGATATACTAATTTTGACTTACGTACAGCATCTATTAGCATTTTCCTTTATTGAAATACATGATTCATGAAAGGTAATACAGTATTACTCCATTATGTATTTACTGTACTATAAGACAAATGGCCGGTTTCACCAAGCTTCTTTAAATCAGCACAAACGACTTGTCAGGAAATGGATCGTTTAATTTTAACGGAATCTTTAAAAGTTGACTGTTTCACCAAGCCTCGTATCTTTAAAATTAACAGGTGTTTACTAATGAGGGGATTTTGTACTTGTATCTTGCATGTTTTGTTTTTCATACGACCATGGCTTCGAAATCGCGAATTTCATTGGTTACATATGATCATGGCTGACTTTGTTTGGCATGAGGAAACAATCATAGGCAAACGGGTAAGAGGCAGTAATTTTAAGAACATCTTCCTAAATACAGTATGTTGTCATACCGCAATTAAAAAAAAAAAGACAGCTGCTTCCAAATGTAAATAATAGGAATGTAGAGCAGTTAAATTGTAGCTTCTAAAGGAAATCTGAGAAAATTTAGCGGACTACAAGGTCGACAGCTTAAAAATTGATGCCACAATTAATTCTATACAAAGCATTCTAAGCAGTTATATTAGGCCTAAATTTAGAATGGGAAATCGCCTCTTCCATAAATTGCATACTACTTTTCCACTGTATTTCATGCAGATTTATTAGTACCCTGTAACAATTTTGCCATGCTTGTGTGGCAGGATTCAGGAGAGGTGTCATTAAATTGGATTTTAAGGGGTATCCTTTGTCTCCTAAAAGAAAATCTCTTTGCACCCTTTTCATTTAAAAGGCATCCTCCTTTGGAATGTTGTGCTATCTGTGTAGACCGTAACATTATCTTAAACCGAGAAGAATCTGTTGGAGAGGCGTTAAGTGGGTGATTCCTATCTGTCGTATTCTAACCTATTACAATTTCAATAAACTAGCGCTGAGGTAGTTCTGAGGTAGAAGTGAAAATCGTTGAACTTATAAGGGATTTTTTTGTGGTAATGCAGTTGATCGTATATGCAAGGCATGACAAAAACCTAAACTAATCAAACATAACCTGTCACAGATTCGTATGTGCAAGGTGTATAAGCAGAGTACGAAGGAAACTACCTCAGCGCTAGTTTAGCCACAATTTTTCTATGCGGAGCGTTACATAGGCCTATCAAATTGTTTGAATATTGAAGGTAAAATAGGATCTTCTATTGCAGAATCTTTTGGCTATATTACTGCCAGGATATACGATTGGAACATGTACACAATCTATGTTGTCTATGACAACATAAAATTTAGCTATAAGCTTATTAGGCCTATAGAAATAATGACTATTGTAATGTTGATAGTACGTCTGATAATTTATTCACATATCTAGACAATACAGCTTTTGATACCCCGTTCATATCATCAATTACTATTTCAAAACTTCCCGCAACGTTATTTTAAAACTAGAAGAATCTGTTGAAGAGGCGTTAAGTGGGTTATTTCTATCTGTCGTATTCTAACCTATACAGTATACCGGTATTCAGTTTCTTCTAGAATCATTCATATTAATTATTTCCTTAATGTGTAGCTTTCGTGTAATTCTTTATCACTTAAATCTTCAAAATGATTATTCCAAGTGTTATTACAACATATAAGTTCGTCGTTATGTTGAAGTTCTAAATAAAGAACTTCATCACCGAATAATTACGTCCGCCATGTTGTTGACTTCTTAATGCATCGTTACGGTTTTAACGCGACGAATAGGTCCTAATAAATTAACGATGAATTTAAAGATGCGTTAGCAATAATGATACTTGGTGAAACACAAAAACTGACTAACGTGTCATTAAATTATTTAATGAGACGTTATAATGATAACGAAGGTTGGTGAAACCGGCCAAAAGACATTTATTGTATTTAATTCTTTCGAAAAAAAGTAATCTTTAGTTATTTGCCATGTGCGTGTTCTCCAAATCCTCAATTTTAGCACACTTCACTTTCCTGCATTTACATCCAACGCGACGTCGCAGCTGTAGTGATTAAGTCGCGATTTTTTTTTATTATCGTCATTAATGTCGATGATGAGATTCCTAATGAATCAGAGAGTTGTTTCTGATTGAGAGTACTGTTTTGATCGTGCTTTTCGTTTAACACTCATTGTAATCACATTCACAGACACAATACACTAAAGGACAACAAACTGACCAGCAAAAATTTTCAGAATTTTATTATGGCCGAGTGAGGAATATTGTTTGAGAG
The DNA here is from genome assembly GCA_025594305.2 of Periplaneta americana. Taxonomy (NCBI): domain Eukaryota; kingdom Metazoa; phylum Arthropoda; class Insecta; order Blattodea; family Blattidae; genus Periplaneta; species Periplaneta americana. The sequence goes on from JAJSOF020000011.1 coordinate 3,502,196, forward strand.
AGAGAGTTAGCGAGAGGTGGGGTATTGTGACTATGTAGACTTTAAGCGCACAGGTAAAGATCAAATAAGAGAGCGTAACAAGGAAGTGGGGTATTGTACAGTATGAAGGTTTAAATGCGTAGGTAAAAGGTCGAATACTTTTCAGGTTAATGGCATCAGTGAATTCAGTGGCCAAAATATTTCATTGCTGAAAATTACATCGAAAATATTCCACAAAAACAGCATATTATGCGGGACTTGAGCACAACAAACGGGGTATTTTATAAAGGCATTATATATGAAATGTGCAGGAACTGGACAAAGAAAGCATATTACACGGGATAGTGTAAGTGGCCGTCTTATCAAGGTTTTACTGTAATTCATTCTGAAAGTAAAATGTAGGCACATCTAAACATCTTTCTTTTAGCTTAGAACTTTGAACAAAATTATGTATTGCAAGAAATATCATCCCTTGACATCATTACATGTGATTTAATAAAGAACCATTGCCCATCCATGTCGTTCCTAATAGGATTTTGACAGGAAAACATTAATGGTATGATGTGTTTGTGTACCGAATTTGACATTAAAATTAATGGGATGACACACTCTTAGATGTAATAAGGACATTGGGACTAAAAGGTAAATGCTGGGGCACATGACCAAATATTTGGATTGTGTGCTAATGTTGGCCATTCAGGAGAAATGTACCAGTAAATTGTATGGTAAGGAATAACAATTAGTAAAATTTCATTGATTAGCAAATTACAATAAAATTGGTAATAGTCGAAGGTGATAATCAAAGCTCCACAATATATGCATAATATTTCCTTTAAACATAATGGTTTAAATATACATAGTTGTATTGAACTTTCTTTTTTCCTTGAATTGTATTAAGGTCATTCTATGAACAGTTCATCCTTATGCATCAGAGTTGTGTAGTTGTAATCGATCACTGCTATTGATGAATTATAGAGGTCTGGTAAGTTTTCTATCACAAACATTTTTTTCTATCAAGTTGAGATGCCTCTTAGCTGAGAATACATTGCAAGAGTTGTTAGATGGGTTTGAAGCATTTGTTTTACAAGTAATACCATCAGTGTATAGTTCGGAAGTGTCGACATGCTACATAACAGCTTCTTGAATTCGATACTTAACCAGAATTAGCACACAAAAGATTCCTAAATGCCAGAAAGAGATCATCATGCGTCTTGTTTGGGCGAGAAAACATCCTGTGGTGAGAAATGTCTCTGTAAGTGAGAAAGCTGTTGGACGAAGACTCCAGGAAGTCTGTTGAAGCTCCAAAAGATTTGTAATATGATTGCAGTTTGCATGTCCTTACCAGTAATGCACTACAGTTAATGGTACTGTTTATGGGGACATTACAATATTGTTTCCAATTAACTGATTGTAGAGACAGCGTCTAGAGAAGGTCTGGGAAGCAATATTTGTGTTTTAACATCTTTGTAAAGATGGTGTGTGATGAGTTGATGGCATCAGATTTGAGGAACGGCTTGAATTTGTTTCATTGTTAGCAATCAAGCGAGTTCTGTGCACGAAATTCCTCTCCTTGTGACATCCCGTGGCACGAATGCTTCAAAATTACTTTTTCCACCCAAGCCGCATATTTCATTAATTTGATGTTACATCTTTTTTTTTTTCTGGGGTCTTCAATTACAATAGCAGCACTCCATTGCTCAGTATGTCCTTCATTGTAAAATGTTGCACTAGTGAGCACATTTACAATATTTTGTTATCTAATTTTGCATTGCAGTAAATTACTGGAACACCAGTTGTTGGAAGAAATGCAGTAGATATTGTAATATTTAAAATTAAAAAAATATGTCCTGACCAGTAATAATTTTCCAAAATAACTTCAGTGGTGGGAGGCACAAGGAAGAAGGATTGCATACCCAAATATCCCCTCGAATTAAAAATATTGGTGTTCCCATTGAGTGGGAAAACTAGCAGAATTGCCATCTTGAGTTTAGTTGGTACAGTTGTATGAATTGTAGTCAAAAGATCAAAACCATTGAAAAGTTACCTCAAATTATTAGTTTAATGTTGTAATGTTATTCTACATGTCACATATTTTATATGATACAGGACATACTGCTTTACTTCTCTCCTAAGGAGAACCAAGTTTGAACCACACTCAAATAGCGTAGTAATAACTAGGGCTCAAATTTCTATGATCTAAAAACTCGTAATATGCATGTACTTACTCCGTGAGAAATACCAAAACATGACATAAAACCTTGCTAACATGGTGCAAAACAAATTAAATATTGTCCAAAAATTAAGTTACTTAAAAACAATATTCACCATTCTACAAAATTGTTTTTGTAAATATTAACTCATAGTGACCATAGCAGTCTGTTCAGCATATAAAAAAAGAGGAGTGAAAAGTGTCCCAACATCTGTCCTCTGCATGGCTAATTCTTTTACAGCTATGTTAATAGGATCACTAACTGTTCATCAGTTACTACTTGGCAACAGCAGGGTTGGAACCTCTTCTGTGACACATGTTTGGAGGGGTTGAAGGTGAGACCGACCAACAACAATCTGGCCATATTCCTAACATTTTTTTGTCTGTTTTGATAACTTACTGCTGGCGAATCCAGTTACCTTCATACTTCATTTAATCACAAAATATTTCTAAGGAAATCCAAAATAAATAACCAAAAGCAAATGAAATCTTTTGCCATTATTGACACAAAACATGTGAATGATATGTAGAGAACTGTTAAAACTATGCTAGAATACCTTATGGTAAAATATGCATGTATATCACCAATAAAGACCTTTAAGTTCAAGAAATCAGGATAAAAAAATATGTCTTAGAAATCAGATCCCTAGTAATAAATACACCACAGAATATAACTTCTTTTGATATATGGTTGAGGAAAGCAGTAAAATGAAACACTTGCAACCAAGTATGATGATCTAGTACTCCTGAAGCATATCTGCCACTCAATTATTTTTCAATTAATGGTACTTTTGTATACCAGTAATATAATATTTGTTAATATTAGATATAGCAATTAAATGTGAAAACATTATGAATTGTACACGTAAATTCATAAATGAGTCAATTGGTCTAGCTGAATTGTTGTTTTGCTTTTTAATTACCTAAACCAAAACATTTTCATATGTAATTTTTTATCCTGGCAATAGGTTTGACTTTATCACAACTACCAAATGGGATAAACACGTTCGAGAAAGCTGTAATCTTTAATGATTCTTCTGTTATTCAAGCTATAGCATCATGTAAAGTACCAATTAGCCATAAAATATTAGAAATCCAAAAAACTCAGAATTCCCACTGTCCTGCAAAAATTCATTATAATACAATGAATATCTGCACATTGGTCTTCAAGGGAGTGAACAAGCAGATGCTTCAGCTAAAAGGTTACCAAAATTTCACAAAATCAAAATAAAACACTGCCTATAAGTCTGCAAAATTAATCGTAAACAGAAATGATTGAAAAATTCCAATCTGGAAGTGTGAATAAATAATGGGCAATTCTGCTAAATACATCTGTGGCACCAGTATCATTTAGATAGGAATCTGTAGCAATATCCTTGCTCATAACTGTTTTGTGGCATATCTATACACGATTTCCATATATGCACTGCAGAACTGTGTTTTGTGCAGCGAGGAAAATTCAATTCAACATCTATACAAATGTCCAACTCTGATGTTATTCCATCTGGACTCAACAGCAAAATATTATACTAAAAGAAAAGTGAAGGCCAACCAAGAGTCTGCGCAATAGAGGCTACTATTACTAAACCCCATTTCAGTTCGGTTGATAGGCTTTTTCCTCTACTCACACTCTCTACCATCAGTGAAGGGGAAGCTGCTACTGTCCACCTTACTAACGTTCGACTAATTGACTTTCAACACAGTGACAAAATTTTATTATTGAAAATGTGTACCGGTAATCTATATTTTGAAAGGCTATATATTTCGTTTATATTTCATTTTATTGTTGTTTATATCAACTGGCACATTAGAAAGCTACTGAGAGCAGAAGGTAAATGTTGTCTTCACCACTAGTTGCTATTCTACAGCATACACAACAGGACAATCTGCACTGTATCACGTCCCACTGACATAATACAAACTAACACTTCTTAATTCAATTATTAGTTGGAAATATTGTAAGAAAGACACTAAAATATACACAAACATGTAATTGTCAAACTTGTGTCACTGTATTTTTTTTATTCACTTACGTACTTTATTTAATATTTTATTTTCTTGTGTGTACAACTTGGGGGGGGGGGGGTTGCAGGTATAAGAGGTAACAGCTACTGTTCTGTTACTGACGGACTCTGGGCAAATAGAAGGGGAAAGAAATGCCTTCGCATCCTCTCAACTTGTATGAAATGTCGTTTACGTTTTTGTCCCCTTAACTTTCCTTATTGAGTAGTACAATTGAGATATATCTATCTTTGTAGCAATATCATTTACCTACAAGAGGTGATCATGAATACTTAAACTATATCTTTATTTAAAACATCACTGTTCGAATGGTACATAAAATTTGTTTCACAAAATATTCTATCACATGTGTTAAGGTACTAGATTACATATGTATGAAAATAGTTATCTTTCTAATTTCATGAGTAGTAACTTTGTTGTCTGTATGAGAACTTTTAAGATTTGTGTAGGAATATAATGTTGATCTCTGTACACTTGCATCAAGGGAACTTGAAGGCAGGACACTGAAACAAAAATAATTTTCGTCATCAAAATCTGAAAGGGTAATAAACACTGAAGTACATCCATAATTGAGGGCTTTGCCGAAAGAAAGGCAGATAGACCTATACGCCCTTATTCGGGAAAACAGTTTAAAATGTATAGTCCCGATGCTGTTATTTCCGGCGTGACTCCGCCTCTTTGCTTACGTTTTAGAAAGTAAAGGCTCTATAAAGTCTAGGTAGATAGTATCGTTCGCCATTTTTGTTCTTACGCTGCCGAGCTACCATACGAGGACTCTGTTTGCCACACCGTTAAACATCATGTCGTAGCTCCTATGATAATAAATCAAACGCAATGTAATTCAGCAAATAATTGAGCGGCAAATAACGTCTTCGTGTGCTTTCTGCGAACGCCAATGGAAGAGCTAAAATGGCGGGCGATTATATTAAGTATTTATCGAGCCTTAAGAAATGAATCACAAGACGCATACATTTAAATGTAGCCTGCCTGCAACGCAATTGGCTGCCAGAAATTAGAGCGACGGGACTATAGTGAATAATTATAGTAGCGAAATTTTGTTTTGATTGTACTGTACATACCTGCAAGACATGGCTGTGTGCGTATATAACATTTTATTCAGGTGCGTTTTAAAATCTTAGATTGCATGTATCTCAATTCGCCATATTGACGTATACACCCTTTTTCCGGCAAACCCCTCAATTAGAAAAGTCAATGAAAACAATATTTAGGCAGAATGAAGCCCAATATAACTCCAAAACAGATCCTGTCATATAACCCCAAAAGTTGTAGAAACACAGGCAGACCCCAGAAATAAGGCCACTAAGGCCTAATACTCGTCAGTTGATAATTATTATTACTCTGTAATAATTTTTGAAGCTGTGTGGACTTGTCAGTATTTTGAGAAGAAAACATTTACACAACCAAACAACTGTGGTACTTTCAAAATCATTTTCAAAATTAAATATCAAATTTGCAGTAACAATTTTGCATCACATGAGAAGATTTCAATATTGTGCACCCATGCAAGACATGAAAAAACACTGGTATAGCAAAGTTACAAAACATGTTGGATGAAATTGAAACTATTTCTCTAATTCTTCACTAATATTACTATTTTAAGTCCGGTGTGAAATGTCAGATAAATAAGCCTCATATATTTCCTGAGTAGCAGTATGTATTTGTAATATTATTGAAAGAGACACCTGATGTGCTTCAGCCACTATTACATCTTGTAAATTGCATATACAGAACTATACTAAAAACAACTTCTGATGTGTCTCTTGAATGACTATAAATCATTATTAGAATTTTGTAATATTGCATGCATATGTAATATTGAATATTGTTCCTGAATAGAAATGAACGGCCATAGGAATGTCAGTGTGTCACGAAGTCGTAAATAATTATATAATTTTAAACAAATAGTTTAATATAAAACTTCAATAATTCCTGTAAATATTTTTGTACTTGTCACGATAGTATACAAGACTTTCGATTTCCTAGGCCATGTTTAAAGTACTGACCCTCTATTCATCGTCAGCAATAAATGTATAAATAAAATAATAACCAGAAAACTTATGTTCGACTGTAAAGAACATAAACTAATGGATTTGTACAGGTGTGGTTGATACGGGATGATATCCAGAATTTTCTAGACTGGTGCTACCATCAGAACAGTTGTTGTAGCTCTATACAAGAGTAGATTATAGTATTAGCATATTTTGGGAGTCATACAAAATTTTACGCAACTGAGTGGACTTGCTGTTTTTTTATACCCTTTTATTTGAAGTTGTGTGTCTGACCTAAGGCAATTTCAGAATGGATCCGAGAAAAAACAGCAAGTACACGTCAAACTTTGTGCAAATCTCAGAAAAGGTGCAATGGATACTATGCCAATGATTAAGACTAGTGTTTAGGGAAGAAAGCAAGAGCCATACAGAGTGTTTAAATGGCTGGTCGGATATTCTATGTCTAATATGTAGTCTACTGGGTGTTCATTTCAAAGTGTGTCATGATGTCACTGTTGTGAGTCAGCGATTTGAAGCGAGTTTCAGCTTTTATGTCAGAGAAGTTGCCTATTAATCAAGGCGTTCAATCTGAACTTGAGAACGTGTACGGTATAACTTGAATGTCGTAGCAACAGATGGCGGTCTGTAAAGTCTGTGTGCTACCATAACCTCTTTCGAACTGTGTTTTGCGCGGGCAAGTCGTACGCAGGGTATTTGTTATCATCGATTGTGTACGGCAACATTCCACAACACAAATCAAAATGCTCCGTGTCCGTGTTGACCGTCTAAGTTAATGTCAACAAATACGCAAGTAATCATCTTAACCCTCTTCCCATATCCCGACAGTAAGAAAAAAAACTCACTTCAGTACTGTTTCCAAACAGTTCACATTCTTGCCACTACTGGCGTTACCATACGTATCGGTAAGTAATCTTCAGAATGAACGCCGTACTTGCTAGGCAACTTCTCTTGCATTTAGGTAATACACCTCTGCGGAAGTATAGGAAGATTCAATTCTCTAGGCTCATCGGCTAGCCACATGACGACATACAGCGAGCCATGACACATTTTGAACTGAACACCCAGTACTAGTCGTTAAAACTGAAGAATATTGCTGGAGAACCTTTTAAGTGTAGTGTAAATATTTGTAATTTAAATATGTATTGTAGTGATTAAGGCTGGTTGAGTGGAAGAGAAGGCCTTATGGCCTTAACTCTGCCAGCGAAAATAAAACATTATTATTATTATTTTTATTATTATATTCATTGCGGACAACGAACACAAAGAAAGACCCATCAGCTGCACTACACCAGAGATTGTTGCCAAACTTCAACAGCTTATTTATGAGGACTGATGTTGAAGCAATCATGATCATGCTGATCAGATGGGTATTGGTTATGGGACATGCTAATAGATTCTGACTGCTGAATTGGGCATGCATCGTGTTGCCGCTAAATTTGTGCCCAGAATCCTGAGACAGCTGGTCAGAAGTAGCACCATGTCGATGTTTGAAAGGAACTTTGTTAACATGACTTTCGTCCTCTAGTATCCTACTCTCCTGACTTGGCAACCTCTGTTTTCCCCATTGAAGATGAAACTGGAAACTACCAGTTTGACACTATTGAGGTGATCAAGGCAGAAACGCAGACCCAGAGTTAGTTTTTGACCAAATGTCGGCACCAATCTGTGATATCGTGGATACCACCATATGTAACAGAAGAAAATTTGAATTTGTTACAATTTATGGACTTTGTATTGTTACTCTGTGCAATTTGTCAACACTTCGTCTTAATCTCATTCCCCATGGAAAATATTACAAAATTTTGCTGCCTTGGACCACCAATCGATGTGTAAAAAGATGGATCCCGGCCAACTAGTCACTCATAACGAGTGCACCTCAACACATGTGTGGACTTCAGTCCTACGTTCATAGACATCTATGACGTAGTGCAGAGGGGCCACTAGAGGGAACCCAAGAGTTGGAACTTAAACTGAGACGATTCTGTCTGACACCGGGATGGGTATCCGGTGTGGCTTAGTGGATAAAGCATCACCATATAGAGCTGAAAACCCGGGTTCAAATCCCAGTGCCGGAGAGAATTTTTCTCAGTTCCATTACTCTTTCATCGTATGATGACACAGAATATGTGCATGGAAATATCATATGTACTTCGGTACATTAAAATAATATATATAAATTAAAAACATAAAAGGAATATTAACAACTGAATTATTCACCAGTCTTTTTTCTGAAGTTTTAACAGGTACACCTTATCTTTGGTTTACAAGACCAATATTTTTGTTAAATTATTAAAACCAATGAATTTTTTTTTTTCTATTATATTTTTTTGTGGTATTTGAGTTGCTATACATACCTCTGTATCCTGCTTGGATAGACATTTGAAAAGTTTCAGTGCTGCATTACAACTTGTTTTACCTGTTCAAAGAAAACAAAGCCATTAATTTTAATTATTCCTTCTACGCACATTTATTTCGCCTGCATACACTGTACTTAAATTTTGAACTCAACTCACTGATTGAGGAGAACAATGGAAAAATTTGTTAATGTTGTTTTAATACTGTAATAAAAGGCTTCAAAAATATCTGTGAAATTTATGTTCTTAAACACTACGTTTGTTTCATTATGACCACTAAAATAAATTACTATGATACATGGTGTTCTTTAACCAAGCATATAGTTTCTGGCAATGCAGTCTTCTATGTGGTAAACATTTAGTAAGGAATTAATTACTTTTTGATTAAGGTTTATGCAGTCACTTGACGTTTTCTGAAAGGAATTAGGATTTGACATATTATGATTTATTGTGACTCAACCGTTTGGTCCTGCTGGCCCTTCACATTCCAGTATTCGGGCCAGCATTCCCATTCTTACATTACTTACGTCAGTTTTAAATTTAGTGGACGACTCATGCACTTATCTTCCTTTATTCAATGCTGTGTCTTTCCATGTCCATTCTTTTACTTATCCCTTCATCCAGTGGCAGCTCGTAATAAAATATTACGTGTGTTCATAATTTTGTGTTCCAAAACCGAAGAGAATTTGAAATCGTATGTTTAGCCTAATGTGCAATGTCGTGATTCCAATGTTTCACTATCAAAAAAACCGTATATAAATTCAAAACATATAATAATAATAATAATGAAACCCAGTCTTTTATTTCCAATTTTTCCTGGTAAGTCAGTTTACCCAGTTCTTTACTGTTCAAAATTGCTTGAATAGAGTTCATTGTTTACGTTTGTTAAAAATTAATACATACCACAGTGCCGTTATTTATAAAAGCGTGTGTTCAGTAATATATTTTGGTTCACAACACACTGATATGATACACTATAGCCTATACCAGTACTGTAATCCCATTCACATAGATTGATTACTATGAATACATGCCAGTAAATATTATTCTTAAATAATATGCACTACCATACCAATACTTAAATTCATACCACTATCACATTCAGCCAGCATGTGTTTGAAAGCCGAACTATGCTATTATGCTAACACTAAAATATAGTAATTCACAAACTACACTCTTGTAGCAGCACTGTACATAAACCCGCATAAAGTAAATGTTCCGATAGTGAGAAATGCTGACACCTACAGGCTAAAATGCAGACTACTAAATTTCCTCCTCGAGATATATAGCACGTGAACAATAGGCATTGATGCACCTGACATCTGTAGGATAGATTCACTGTTCACTTAACGCTTTGTGCTCTTGGCGAGTCATAAGTGGCGAGCGAAAGACAATTTTCTCCTGGGCATGCGTGTAATTCCTGTAACCTCCTTGAAAAGAGCACGGTTTGTACATGAACGCGTGTTGCCAAGTTTACGTAAGTTTATGCAAGATGCGGGAAGTTTAAAATACTCTATTCTGATATTTTACATCTCCACTATGTCAATACGGTATTAAATAATAAAACTAGTCATACATTAATGGGAATAAGGTGTTCACATGCTCTTGTGCTCTTATTGATGCACTGCCGCTGCCTTCATCTATTTCGCACTTTATTCATCTGACACTATATTATACTTACTTACTTACTGGCTTTTAAGGAACCCGGAGGTTCATTGCCGCCCTCACATAAGCCCGCCATTGGTCCCTATCCTGAGTAAGATGAATCCAGTCTCTACCATCATATCCTACCTCCCTCATCCATTTTAATATTATCTTCCCATCTACGTCTCGGCCTCCCCAAAGGTCTTTTCCCCTCTGGCCTCCCAACTAACACTATATGCATTTCTGCATTCGCCCATACGTGCTACATGCCCTGCCCATCTCAAACGTCTGGATTTTTTTTTTTTTTTTTTTTTTATTGGGTTATTTTACGACGCTGCATCAACATCTAGGTTATTTAGCGTCTGAATGATATGAAGGTGATAATGCCGGCGAAATGAGTCCGGGGTCCAGCACCGAAAGTTACCCAGCATTTGCTCGTATTGGGTTGAGGGAAAACCCCGGAACAAACCTCAACCAGGTAACTTGCCCCGACCGGGATTCGAACCCGGGCCACCTGGTTTCGCAGCCAGACGATCTGACCGTTACTCCACAGGTGTGGACGTCTGGATTTAATGTTCCTAATTATGTCAGGTGAAGGATACAATGCGTGCAGCTCTGCGTTGTGTAACTTTTTCTATTCTCCTGTAACTTCATCCCTCTTAGCCCCAAATATTTTCCTAAGAACCTTATTCTCAAAAACCCTCAATCTCTGTTCATCTCTCAAAGTGAGAGTCCAAGTTTCACAGTCATACAGAACAACCGGTAATATAACTGTTTTATAAATTCTAACTTTCAGATATCGTTCTAAAACTAAATTCCCAGTCCCTACCATTATGTTCATTATATTATCGTTGGAGATTATGAAATGCACCTTAAGTAAGTCCAGCATCAAAAATAGAATTTGATTTCACAAAGCTGGTAGAATTATCTTCCCTGACAAAAAGTATGCACTTTATGTAGTCTGTAGAAATTATCGTTCAAGTTCGGACTAGACCTTGTTTTTTTGAAAATATTCTGTAAAATGGTATTGTTACCTTTTTTAACACTGGGTGCTTCTCCTGAAACTTCCTCAGACTTGGAGCTCTCCGTGTTGTAAAATCCGTTGTCACGCAGATCATTGAAACATTCCATGACCCTCTCCTGTAGCCGTGTCTTTTCTGCATCGTCAGTAACATTATTGGCTACCCAAGTCTTGAACATATCCTCGTTTGGCAGCATTGTTGCCTCGTCCAACTATAAGATAAGGGGCAGATGAAGCTTTTTTCATTTTCCACACCCGTCAACATAAAATTCACTTTTGTTTCTTCTAAACTACCGTCATGTAAATCCACTTCTGTGCATCTAGATATCAATCATTGTGGTTGACACTAATTTGAACACTGTCATATAATAGAAACACTTCTTTAGAGTTCTTACCACATCCAGTTTCTTCAAAATGCATTGGTAGTAGTGGCACTGTAACCAGAGAAGAAAATGTTGGTATTAAATTTTCGCCACACTTTTATATCTGACTCTTTAAACACAAGATTGACTATTTTATAACACATACAGTACCAAATAATTGATATAATTGTATTAAGAGACGTTATTATGTAATAGAAGAGATTGTATTCTCACATTCGTCGGAAAACTTGCCTTGAATTACATGATTTTTTAGACAGTTCGTGTGTAATGTCCTCATCTTAATCAATAGACAAAATAAATATATTTAGATCGACAATATACCAGTAATAGCATTTAAATTAATTCTATAAACCTATACATATCAAAACAGTGTTCCTCTCCTAACAATACCATTCTTGAAAAACGAAAGTAAGTCAGTCTGGAATTTTTGCTCGATTGAACACAAATGTTTTGATTCATATGAGTATGGGCTTAAAATGATGCTGACCTTTAGCTGTAGCTTGAATGCAAGATTAAAGCTTCTTCTTAATATTGCATTAAGTTCGGCATATCAAGTTTAGCCTATAGATTACATATGAAGAGTAAAGGTAAAAGTATCCCCATCACATGCCATGAAGGCACTTGGGGAGCATGGAGGTAGAGCCCCGTGCTTTCCATTACCTCGGCACTACAATGAGGTGGTGCGGTTGGCACCACGCTCTGACTGCCTTTTACCCCCGGGAAAGACCCGGTAACACGGGAAAAACGATCAGTCACAATTCTCTTAAGAGTGATGTCATCATCTAATCTATACTAATAATAAATCTGTAGCCGAAGTTTTTCTGGTAATTTTCGATTTTCCAAAAATAATTGGTCCTAACATATATAATTAATCTCCCTGAAACCGAAAATCGCTTTTTTTTAATTTTTGTTTGTATGTCTGTATGTTTGTTACCTTTTCACGCGATAATGCCTGAACGGACCGATGAAAATTGGAATATAAATTAAGTTCGTTGTAACTTAGATTTTAGGCTATATAGCATTCAAAATACATTATTTAAAAGGGGGGTTATAAGGGGGCCTGAATTAAATAAATCAAAATATCTCGCTTATTATTGATTTTTGTGAAATATGTTACATAACAAAAGTTTCTTTAAAAATAATTTGCGATAAGTTTTATTCCTTGAAAAATTTTGACAGGACTGATATTTAATGAGATAAATGAGTTTTAAAATTAAAATAACTGCCATCTAAGGCCGTGTAATGAATTAAAAAACAAATGACTTCGTCTATAAGGGGCCTTGGACAGCAACAATCGAAAGCTATGAAAGATAGCCTACAGACAATGTTTCTGTGTTTGTATGAAGTAATATCTTAAGCTAAATTAACCGATTTGTATAATTAATTATTAATTCACCATTGGAAAGAGTAGTTTCTCTAGATGGACATAATGCTATAATATTATTACAGTAACTTCTGAGTGAATCGAGGACAGGTAAGATTAAAATAGCTTCTTATGCACAGAAAACTTGATAGGCTATTCTGTACATTCGTTTCCTGTATTTCCTAAAATAATTTTTATGACCAAATGAGTGGTCTCTGGATCAAAATGATCGCACTTTAATTATGCAAATACAATTTAAATTAATTAACATAATAAACGATTTATCCTTATATCAAACACGAATGTTCCCTGGATCAAATGTCCTATTTTAATCATGTAATTACTTTATATTTATTTCTAACGGGTGCAGCGGAGCGCACAGGTACGGCTAGTTCAGTAATATTACTGCAAAATTTATTGCTGTTCCTAATGACAAAGAAGAAAAGTATGACTGTATCCATGGTGATAATTCTCCTTTACCAGTTTCGATGAAAAAAACACTAAAGTTTGCAGTAATATACTGAATTAGATCATAATATCACTCTTAACAGAATTGTGACTTTGATCGTTTTTCCTATTTACTCTTCATATGTATTTTTTTTCTAGATAAAAATATGGTTGTATCACAGTTCCTGAGGTTAAAACCCACCAATTCTAAACAAGCTTGTTTTTCATTGCAGTCAGTCTAGTTAGTTCCATAACACAGCTGCTCCCAGTTGGTTGATAATTATATGTGAGAATTGATAATAAGTTCTCTTTTGATAGGGTCAAAAATTTTATTACAATATTATGATATTTGAAAGCAAGGGTTTCTCTTTTATGCAACTAGTTAAGGTATAAAAATATCTGCCAAAACTGATAATGCTGCATGCATTGAGGAAATCACTTGTATTATATAGACTGACAGCAGGTATTGTGAGGTGACTTGGAATTTAAATCTCCAAGTCAGATTTTCCATGATAGTTTCCCTCCTTTCATACAGTACTATCTTTTCCTCTCCCTACAATTGAAATTATTATTAAATAAATAAATAAATTAGAAACCAGTCTTTGGCACTGTACAAATCATCAATAAAATTTTAATCTTACATTTCCAGAATTCCCCCTCCCCTCCAATATTTATTTCAAACTTACCGATCTCTTACGATGACGCATATTTCCCATTTTTGTTGTGTTTGTTATTTCTGTTGCATTCATCATTTCTTCTCCCATGGGAGTTTCCCTCTTCCTCATATGTGAAGCATGTGTCCCACTCTCCATTGATTCCATAGCATTGACATTCATCTTTTTCATCTTCTCTTCTTCTGTTTGAACAGATAAAAAGTTTCCTTAAAAACTCGATATCTATGCATAGCAATTAAACTCTAAAATATGTGCATTCTCAATCTGCTTCCTTTGTAAAATACTTGTAATTTTTCATGCCCTTTTCTTTGTTTTCTTTTTAAATTTAATTATCTATGTTTACATATGTATATTTATTTTTGAGGATATACAGAATCTGTAAGGGCTACCCTCAATGGGGGGTAGTTTTTAATAAATAATACAATTTATAGGCTACACAAGAGAATTTTTTTTTTTCGTGTTCCATTAAAATTTTCCCTTTTTTCTCATTCTGTCTTCCTTTATAGTTTCTGTACACTTACTTCATCTACACTTGTCTGTATGTTCTTCGGTGAATTTTTGTTTTCTCATACAATATGTTAAACATCATTACAATGCTCAAAATGTCGATTAGGCCTATCAATTTCAATACTTGTAAATACACCTGGTGAGCATTATACATATTGAAAAAATTAAATTTCTGGTATGACTTCTCCCACACGCTGTCTATGCTTGATGTCATTACAGGAATAAAGTTTAATTTACCATAAAAATTTAATTCATTAAGGAAAAAATGTTATAAAATTTTCTTGTCGATTTCATCCTTAAAAATATTATCTTCAGTTCTGTTAATACTAATAACTTAATTGCTTAGAAACAAAGAATACTGAATTGATTCTATCATCTGTAATCTGACAATCCTTTCTAGTCTAATTCAGACGGAAACGTAACATTTTTTCTGGTAGTTGAATACCAACCAGGTGTGAAATCTGTGTGCAAGATGTGCACCATACACCTATGTATGATGCAAATGAATGTGTGCGTGCGTGCGTGTTTTTCATCAAAACAAAAAATCTAGTGAATATGGGTCCTCAAAACAAGAAAAAATGTCTAATGAACATGGATTCTAAAAATAATATCTTCCCAGTTAATTAAAGCATAAGTTAAGACTATAGCGCTCATTTTCCCAACCCTCATCATTCTGTTTACAGTACAATAGATTATCCATTATATAGTACTGTAATTGTCATCACTTTACCACCTCATTAATCTCTATATTTTGAAAATGTTACTAAATATAAAACTGGGTTATCGTGTTAAAATAAATATATAAAATTTCACAGTTTTATAAATACAAAATGAGTAGGGCAACACTAGTTAATTCTACCACTCATAAATAGCAGTATGAAAGCAAGCAAGCATTTGTGGATTTAATAGGTAATATAACTTCGGAATGTGTATGGTAAAACTTTTCCTGTGTTAAACTTCAACGTACCTCGTTTACATGTTTCGACCTATTTATGGGTCATCTTCAGAACTGGTCGTTGTTGGTCTTGGCGCCAATTGTTCTGTTTCCTGTGAGGGTGTGTTCCTATGGTATAGTGTAGAGTCAAAGAGTGTGTGTGTTTTGAAGTTGAGTTGTGTGTTGAGAATTTCGTTGGGGTGTGTTTTTGTGTGTCTGTATATTTCATATTGTTCTAGTGTGTTTAGTTTCTGGCTTTTTGGTTGGATGTGCAGTATTTCCATGTCTGTGTTGATGTCTCTGTGGGTGTGGTTAGCATTTGTGATGTGTTCTGCATATGTGGAGGTGTTTTGTAATTTTGTTATGGCTGTGATGTGTTCTTTGTAACTTGTTTGAAATGATCTGCCTGTCTGTCCTATGTAGAAGTTGTTGCAGGTGTTACATTTGAGTTTGTATAAGCCTGTGTGGTTGTATTTGTTTGTTTGTGTGTTGAGATATTTTTGTAGAGTGTTATTTGTTCTGTATGCGATGTTGTAATTTAATTTCTTGAATGAGGTTGCAATTTTGTGTGTGTTTTTGTTTTCGTATGTTAGTGTGATGTATTTTTCGTGTTTGTGTTGTATTCTTATGTTTTTTGTGATTATGTTTTGTCTTACGTATTATGTTGTCTATTATGTTAGGGTTGTATCCATTTTCTTGTGCTATGTATTTGATTGTGTTTAGTTCTTCGTTGTAATCCTGTTGGTTCATTGGTATGTTGAGTAGTCTGTGTACCATTGTTCGGAATGCAGCTTGTTTGTGTTGTGTGGGGTGGTTGGATGTGTTATATATGTGTGTTGTTGTTGTTGGTTTTCTGTATACTTTGAATGTTTGTTTGTTGTTTACTTTTGTTATTGTGATGTCTATAAAATTTATGGATTTGTTGTTTTCAATTTCTAATGTGTAGTGTAGCTTGTGTATTTTGTTTATGTAGGTTTTGGATCTGTCTTTTGTTTCTTTGTATAGTATTAGTATGTCTTACCATACACATTCCGAAGTGATACAGTGTTAAAAGTTGTGTAATCAAGATGTATAAAGGTAATATAACATGAAGCCAACCTACTCACTCTCTGTGACCTGGAGTTGTTGTCCATTGCGCTGTTGACTGTAGGTTGAGAAGCTAGTCAACATCCGCCAACGAGCAATGGACAACTTCCAGCGACCTGCAAGTGCATAGAGTGGGGCAATTGAATGATAGGCAAGCAAGCAGAAAGGTAGTCAGCCAATTGCTTAAGCAGCTGCTATTAAATGATAAACAATTTAACATTAAGAAAAGTAAGAAAATTATACTAGGCCTTACCTATTACATTATTTTTATATTTTATCCAGAAAGGTTAAATTTATGATAAGATTAGATGAGGTTATGTTAGGTTAGGTTAGTCCTAGTTTTTTTTAGAAGTTTATTGTGATAGGTTAGTTTAAGTGAGGTTAGGTAGTTTATTTAGTTTTAGAAGTTTAGTATGGTAGATGGGTTAGTTTAAGCTAGGGTGTAATAGATTACTTTAGATTAGGATTAGTTTTATTTTAATGGTAGCTTAATTTTAGATTAGGTTAGGGTTACCATCAGTCCGGCAAAAGGAGGACATGTCCTCTTTTTTTAATCATTTTATCCTGTCTGGCAGACATTTAAAAAAAATTGAAATGTCCGGCATTTCGCATTTCAATTAGAATTAATATGAATATTGAATAATGTGCGATATTATGCATATCTGAATAAATGGTAAAAACCAATGAAAGAATTTAACAGCTTTCAATTGTTGAAACTGGAGCATATAAGAAAAACATAAAATGTTATGACCTATTGACATGCATTGAATTCTTACCCTCTAAAAATATCACTTCATGATCCCAATTTTATTCTTCAATGTACAAAGATATGCCAATCAAGTTAATTTGGACAAAGATTTAAGTTTAGATAAACAATGGTGCAAATTCTTCAATTCCAATAGTTCTGCGAGCACTGGCGCTTTCTCAGAACTCTTAAAAATATGTCAATTCTATTTATTTATCCCAAGTCACAATGGAAGTGCTGAGAGAGTATTTTCCCTAATATCTGCTCAATGGACAAAAGAACGAAAATGGAGACGGTCAGAGGTATCATCATGGTGAAATATAATTTCAAGGACATATCCTGTGAACAGTTCCATAGTTATTTGTTACAAGATATAGTCTAAGTTGGTCTCTTCAGGCTCTTGTGCACAAAGTGGGCTCCACCGATAAGTAGGGTACAGATGTAATACTGATCCAGCAACTAGTGAGAAAACTAACTAAGGTGAACCATTGTTTTTATCTTTAATTTTGTAATTTTTAAAAAGTCTTCCTTTTTCAGCAATGTCCTCTTATATATTATTTTAATGTACCGAAGTACATATGATATTTCCATGCAGATATTCTGCGTCATCATACGATGAAAGAGTAATGGAATGGAGAAAAATTCTCTCCGGCGCCGGGATTTGAACCCGGGTTTTCAGCTCCACGTGCTGATGCTTTATCCACTAAGCCACACCGGATACCCACCCTGGCATCGGACAGAATCGTCTCAGTTTAAGTTCCAACTCTTGGGTCCCCTCTAGTGGCTGCCCTCTGCACTACGTCATAGATGTCTATGAACATAGGACTGAAGTCCGGAGAGAATTTTTCTCTGTTTCATTACTCTTTCATCGCATGATGACACAGAATATCTGCATGGAAATAACATATGTACTTCGGTACATTAAAATAATATATATGATATGCATAAATCACTTCGTGATTTAAGACGGCGCTTATTCCGTCGGATCCCGGCCAACTAGTCACTCATAATGAGTGCACCTCAGCACAAGTGTGGACTTCAGTCCTACGTTCATAGACATCTATGACGTAGTGCAGAGGGCGGCCACTAGAGGGAACCCAAGAGTTGGAACTTACACTGAGATGATTCTATCCAACGCCGGGGTGGGTATCCGGTGTGGCTTAGTGGATAAAGCATCAGCACGTAGAGCTGAAAACCCGGGTTCAGATCCCGGCTCCATAGAGAATTTTTCTCCGTTTCATTACTCTTTCATCGAATGTCCTCTTATTTTATATTCCATGTCCTCCTATAGAATTTCTTCTCATGGTAACCCTAGATTAGGTTAGGTTAGCAACATAATAGGTAGGCCTATGTTACTCTACATCATTATTTTGTAAACAATTATTAGTTCCTAGAATTGGTTAGTTAATTTAGGGTAGTATGTTAGTTTCAGCTCTACAGTATGTTATTGTAATAGTAGATTATGTTATATTATGAGCAGATTAGATCAGTTATTGTCCGTCACTAGCACCTTTTCACCTTTCTTGTTCCATCTGTTGACTGTTCACATTTTCTTACCTGTCATGTTACACTTTGCTCTCTTCATGGCCTTATATTCCGCCATACACTGTGATTCATAATCTGTAATTTCCGTTGGCCTTGATGGACATGCCATAGCGACCTGTAATATGAATGTACACTTAGAATACAAGTAGGCCTATTCTGCCATTTATATTTGATAACTGCTACGAATTGATTTTTATAGTACTAAGCTTACTTGGACTCTCGCTTTGAGAGAGGAACATAGGTTAAGGGTGTTTGAGAATAAGGTGCTTAGGAAAATATTTGGGGCTAAGAGGGATGAAGTTACAGGAGAATGGAGAAAGTTACACAACACAGAACTGCACACATTGTATTCTTCACCTGACATAATTAGGAACATTAAATCCAGACATTTGAGATGGGCAGGGCATGTAGCACGTATGGGCGAATCCAGAAATGCTTATAGAGTGTTAGTTGGGAGGCTGGAGAGAAAAAAACCTTTGGGGAGGCCGAGACGTAGGTGGGAAGATAATATTAAAATGGATTTGAGGGAGGTGGGATATGATGATAGGGACTGGATTAATCTTGCTCAGAATAGGGACCAATGGCGGGCTTATGTGAAGGCGGCAATAAACCTCTGGGTTTCTTAAAAGCCAGTAAGTAAGTAAGCTTACTTGAAATGAATCGATCTGATAAAATAATAATGGAATTGGCTGAAATGAGGTTGTTAAGACACATTACTGGATGTTCCCTCAAAGGCCGCATACGAAGTGATAAAATTAGAGAGCAGGTCAACTTAAATAATAGAATCTTGGAGAACAAATAAAGCTGGTTTCATCACTTTACCCGTATGACTGAACTGGTATTGCACCATCAGCCAAAAGGAAAACATGACATAGGAAGACCTAGATGTCTCTGGAAAGATGACCTTTGAAATGAAATAGCTATAAATGACCTATCTTCATAGTTGTTGATGATGATGATGATGATGATGATGATGATGATGATGATGATGATGATGATGATGATGATGATGATGATCTAGCAACGCTAGACATTTTCATAGTTTAATTTTGACATGGGCGAAAAACTGTAGATAAATTTAGCTTGGATTCCCCATACTGCCTAATCGACTGTTTGGATTATTTCTGTGGCCAGGAGGAAAAAGGTCTTAAGTCAATTTTTGTGAAAAGGAGATTTTTATATACTCTGAAAGCGGAAACAATTCTCTACAATCTGGTAAAACGGTTAAAGTCAAATAAGACTCCTGACTGGATTTATAGAGCGTTACCAAATGTCCTAAGTACTTTTTGAATCGAGCACACACAGAATAAAAGACTTAAGAATATTTAATACCGGGTACTTTATTCCTTAGAAACCATCACATGTTTACTTTCCATGCTTCCCTATTAAAAAGGTCTAACTTGTATTTTAGCTATTTTATCACGTACTGATGCCCTTTCCTTTTAAAACTTTAAGCACTAGGTAAACAGTCCTATATTGTTTAAGACCTATTTTGTATTCCTAATAATTTACATCTCCTATTTATTTTGACATGGAAAAGGTCTTATGTTTAAATAGTCCCTTCTTCTCAGTTTGACTTGTAGTCTTAAAAGGGCTTAAGTGCGGCTATTTTTGGAAAGAATCAAGAAAATGGTTAAATGAGCAATATTACCTATTTTAGAAGAAATATAAACAAATAATATCCAGGAAAAACCTCTTAATTAAAAGACTTCTATAAATGACACCAATTTCAGTCTTTCTACTGCTCTCCTGAAAAGTATAAAATTTTTACTTAAGACCTTTTTCCTACAGGCCACAGATTTAATGTCATAAATCTATGGTATGGGACCAGAGCTTTCTTGCTTTCCGAATGAAACCATGTAAAGATTTTTTTTAACTTTGATATAGGCCTACTTTTGAATATTCAGCAAATGTAAAATATGTTTTTATATTCCTTATCTAAAAAAAATTCATAATAAGTTCTCTTATAAATATAAGCTACTTACCTTTGAATCTATGTTAATTTTATCGTCCTCGCCACCTGGAAATAAATGAGAATATTATTAACTAGTCTTTTAACAAAAAATAGTTATATAAAGCTTTGCTTGATATTGGATATCCATTAATTAGTAGTGAATTACGAAAACAATATTAAAAAACTACAACAAAAGAACAGGAGAAGAAACAACTTTTATATATCAAGGGTGAACTTACTTTCTTGATCTTCTGTCTCATCTTCACCTGATTCCATGCTGCTGTCATCTTCTTCGGAGCCCCCTTCACTGTCTGTCATGTTCGTTGTCATCGCTGCAGATTGTTCTGTTTCTGTCTTTGGTTCCTCTGTTGTCATCATCCCTTTCTGGTCTGGCCGCGCCTAGAATACAAGAAGGAAATACTGTATGTAACCGTCCTCCCATTATGTACCAGGAACAATGCTGTAGGTGAAAGATCTACAAGATCAGCGCATTTCTTCTATAGAATGGAATTTTGGTCAGTGACAGTGTTCAAAGTAATGATTTAATAATAATGATTTAATTTAACTGGCAGAGTTAAGGCCATTCGGCCTTCTCTTCCACTCAACCAGTATGATAGAAAATTACTACATTGCTATGAATGTAACATAATTAATACAATACAGTACAAAGCAATACAATACTACAATACAATATAATACATAATTAATATAATACAATGACAATTCTTTTCATCTTCATAACAACAATAAAATCATTATATAACAATAATAATAATAATAATAATAATAATAATAATAAAAATAAAAATAGTCATACCTAAATTAAATTATTAAACTCGATCACAATTGATGGGCTTAGAACAAAAAGCAGGTAAGTGACATTATTAAAAAAAATTAGGTAAATGCGTGTTGTGATAGCCCAAAAGGATGTTTCTTTGGGATAAAATCAGGTAAGTGATCACACTGTGCAGTGCTGCTATATGGGCATCATTTCACCAAACTAGTGTATAATATTTCATTGCATGTAGAACTTTAACTGTAACTTCCTCAAAACTAGGTTTCCGCCACTTACCTGCTTTTTGTTCTAAGCCCCTCAATTATAACTTCAATTTGACTGCGCCCGTAAGAAATCGTTTAGCATTTTCTTGAAAGTGGTTATTGTCTGGCAGCCCCTAATCTTCTGAGGTAGAGAATTCCATTCATGGGGGACTGAGACAGTAAAAGAGGATGAATAGTGGGATGTTTTATGGGCAGGAATTGCTAGGATTTGGCTCTCCTGTGACCTGGTGTTTAGATTGTGATTGGAGGATAAGTAGTTAAACAGGGAACGAAGATAATTTGGAGTAGAAGTGTGGAGAACTCGAAACAGAAGAGACAGTGAATGAAGTGTTCTACGGTTATTAAGTTGCAGCCAGGATAAAAATTTGAACGAGGGTGTAATGTGGTCAAATCTGTGAGCATTGCTGATGAATCTGACACACATACTATGCACACGCTGCAGCTTGTTCGAAAGGTCAGTTGTCAAGTCTGTAAGTATTACGTCGCAATAGTCAAACAGTGGTAGTACGAGGGTTTGCACTAGAGTCTGTTTTAATTCTGGCGGGAGGAAGTTTCTGAATGGGTTAAGAGAATGCATGGTATAGCATACTCTCTTGGATATTTCCTTTATTTGGCATTCCCAATTTAAATTTTCGTCCAAGAAAATGCCAAGGTTTCTGACGACGGAATGGTACGGAATAGTGGCATTATTACCTGTAATAATTGGGATATGTCTGTCGTTCATTGTGTTCAGTAGTCTCTTATGTCCAATTATTATAGCTTGTGACTTACTAGCATTTAACCTAAGTCCGAACTTATTCGCCCATGAAGAAACTTGATTAAGTTTGCCAATAGTGTATTCCAATAAAAAAATATTTTTAGTTTTATGCAAATACATTTATCGGTAGGGTTATTTTTTGTTAGAAGACACATGACTAGAAGCATTTGAAATGTGGATATGCAAAAGAATGGCGCATATGGAAAGGACAGACAAAGTAAGAAAATATGAAGATATGCTAGAGAGAATGGATGAAGAAAGGATAATGCTGAAATTGATCAGGAAGAGAAAAAGGAATTGATTGCGTCACTGGCTAAGAAGAAACTGCCCACTGAAGGATGCACTGGCGAAGGAATGGTGAAAGGAAGAAAAGTCCGGGCAGAAGAAGATATGAGATAATAGACTACATTAAGATGCATGGATCATACTGTATGCAGAGACTAAGAGGAAGGCAGAAAAGAGGGAAGATTGGAGAAGGCTGGGTTTGCAATGAAAGACCTGCACTTGGGTAGAATACAGTGAATGGATATGCATGTTATATATGTAAAATGTAGTCTAGGTAACATTTAAAACTAGCCTCAGACTCGAATGCTCGTGAATCTTTGACTTCAAATAAATTTAATTGAATATTCTTTATAGAAATTGACCAATACAACGCCTGAGGCAAGTGAGGCCGGGCCTCAGTCACTTGGCTTTCTTAAACTAGAAATTGTTTGTGTTCTTTAGTCGTATATAACATATTGTATTATCCATGTTGAATCTTTCGTACACTACTTTTAACACTTGAATATAAATAATTGATTAAGCAATAACCAGAGGACACAATACATCTACATATGCCGAACCCATAACTAATGCTAATCACACATACAATAACATAAATACAGACATGGAAATCCTACACATACAACCCAAAAACCAAAAACTCAACACACTAGAACAATATGAAATATACAGACACACTAAAACACACCCCAATCAAATTCTCAACACACAGATCAATTTCAGAACACACACTATTTGACACAACTCTTCATCACATGAACGCACCCACAAAACAGGCAGCGAAGTTGAGATAGCGCTGAGCTCTAGTAGGCTCTGAGGATGGTGTCGAATAGCACCGAAACAGTTGTAAGCCGCACATGCTTACATAATTAACACGAGTAAGATCACCATTTAATTAATCAATTATTTATATAGTATTAGTTATTTGAATGAAGCACATAGCGTTGTAGAAGTATTAGAAAACTTTGTGATGTATATAGACCTGTTTTGCAGTAAAATTTGCTCCTGAGGCCCGAAATGTTCTGGACAGGTCTGGCTTCTGCATTTCGTATGTTTCCATGGGTTTTGAGGTTGCACTCAGAAAGCTGAAACTGAGGCACATTTCTTGCACCTCGTGGCCTAGCAGGTATTCGCCCACCCATTAGCCATCACTTCCCCCATTCAGAACCTGATTTTTTGTCAATGCTGGTCTCAAGAGTGGGATGGGACGAGGTGAACCGTCGTGTAGTCCAGTATGGTTATGTGTTTCCGAAAAATAGAAATCGAAAATGATGCGAGAAGTAATGATGATAACTGTAATAAATTGTTAGCGTATCTTTTTCGAGAGGAAATAATATTGAAAGGAGGGAAGTTTTAAATTAAGACAGACCTACGCCATTACAGACAATTTTCAGAAAGATAATCTTAAAACGCGAACTTTCAATGCATCCTGGTGTGAGCAACATAAATGAGTTTTTGGTAATGTGTGCGAAATAAACTTTTCTGTTGGTCGTGCTTGTTGCTGCAAAAAAAAAAAAAAAAAGAGAGACAGAACAGTGTGGTCTACTGACAGCTTCAGCGATCTGAATAATATTTCCAGGGAAATTTCAACAGCTTCTTCAGCCGAGCTTAATATGCGTTGCTTTATAAAAATTAAACAGTACTGAAACAAACTCACAGCATAGTAACTTATTTGGTAAGTGACATTATTTTTCATTAATGATAATAATAATAATAATAATAATAATAATAATAATAATAATAATAATAAAGACTTGGAACAATTACAATACTTTAAAATTATACCCAAATCCACTGTAGACATTGTACGAGCAAATTGATGTCCATTACTTACATGCTTCCTGCTATCATGGTTGTAAGTAGGGCTAAGATTTTATGCCCTAAACCAGGACTGGGCACATTATATGATTCCGAGAAATGAGAGCTGTGTGCTTTAAAGAGCAGGTCTTGCGAGCGCTGTGACGTATGCATACTGTACGTCATTCAGTGTCGGTGCAGCGGTGACTCTCCAGTATGATGGCGAACTTTGAAGACGGAGCTTCCGCTCATACACTAAAGCGTCCCGCTACTCCCAATGCTTTTAATGTATTATGGGAGGAGGAGTTCTTTTTGGTAGAGAGCAGTGGATTAGCAAAGTGTTTAATTTGGCATAAAACACTCCAACTGATTAAGAAGTTCAATATCCAACGACAATCGACATTATTCTTTACAACATGCTACTGAATACGACAAATATGTTGGTAATGAACGCCATAAATTAATACAACTTAAAGAAAATGTTTTCAGGTACATTATATTAGAGTATCTATTTGATATTTATATTGCATTATAAGTTATTATAGTACATTTAGTAATATATAATTTTAAATTATACAAATATTATGATATATAATAGTATAGTATATTACAGTTCATGGTACTGTATATCATATTATATATCATGAACTGTAATATACTATACTATGATATATCATAATATTTGTATAATTTAAAATTATACAGTATATTACTAAATGTACTATAATAACTTATAATGCAATATAAATATCGAATAGATACTCTAATATAATGTACCTGAGAAACATTTTCTTTAAGTTGTATTAATTTATGGTCATATCGTATCGTATCATATATTATGTATTAACAGGATGACAATAATGCACTTAGTGAATCGGCTATGAGAATTAGCTACAAAATTTGCCACGAAATTGCAAAGGAATTGAAAACATTCAACGAAGGTGAATTCATCAAGCGATGTTTAATTATATTGGCAGGTGAACTCTGTCCACAGCAAGTAGGGGAAGTGGAAGCCATATGCCTGTCTCGTAGAACCATGGTGAGGAGATTGCAGTATGTGCGTATGGGTTATGTAAATAAGCGTAATGATTAAGAAGAGTGTTATAAATTCTGTAATGTACAATGGATTGTTGTAATATCCTTATAAACTATTATGTACTGACAGACTGAATGACTAGAACAACCGTGGCTCTTGTTATATTAATGCAGGGAAGGTAGCTGTAATGCGAGTCCGCCACTGCGTGAGCGTTCTGCTCTGGCTTGCCTTGCAGAGCGAGAGGAGCTCTGGCCGACTAAATGGAACCACTCTCATGCCCGGCCCTGCCCTAAACGATCGAGAAAATATGCACTTATGATGTAAAAAAATTCCATAAATATGCTCTGTAATATAAAAAAATATGTCATAACAAATTAAAATATATTTTTATAGTTTACTTTGGAGGTATAAATTATACCTAGAATGACAATCAGAAGAGAAAAAAGTGAAATTTAAGGAATTTCAATGTGTATCAATTTTACTCAAAACAGAAAATGCTAACTTATTTTCATAAACTTTCATTTTGTGTATATTATAAGACGTGAATTGCAATGTACAATGAATACCTTGAGCAAATTTTCAAATGAAAATGACTGTCTATTGTCAGCTAGCAAAGCTTTGTAGCTATATATGTAGAAAAGCTCTTTCTACTTCTAATGATAAATTGGGAGCAAATTTAAAATGAACAATATCACTTGACTCTAATTCTCTCGCTGTCTCTCACACACATCCTCCTCTTTCTAAAATTTGGCAACAAAGTGGTTTTCCTCACTTCCACATCCAGTTGCTTCAAGTGAGATGCCTAGCCACCCTTTTCTCTATTTTTTTTATTGGGTTATTTTACGACGCTGTATCAACATTTAGGTTATTTAGCGTCTGAATGATATGAAGGTGATAATGCCGGTGAAATGAGTCCGGGGTCCAGCACCGAAAGTTACCCAGCATTTGCTCGTATTGGGTTGAGGGAAAACCCCGGAAAAAACCTCAACCAGGTAACTTGCCCCGACCGGGAATCGAACCCGGGCCACCTGGTTTCGCAGCCAGACGCGCTGACCGTTACTCCACAGGTGTGGACACCCCTTTCTCTACCTGCGTGAAAACAATAGACAAAATTTTGTTGTGACTCGTGACCAGGGTAAAGTCCATTTTGTACATTCCACGGCATGGAGGAGAAGGAAATATTCAAATTTTACCATAGGAAAAATGAAAGAACATACAGTCTGATCCATTTGGGTATGGATAATATTAATTTATTATTATAAAGCTATTATGATAGTAGGAAAAATTTCTTACTGGTTATATTATGATTAAAAGAAGGGAGTTTCCATATATGACAATCAACAATACATAATCTGAAAGGATAAATGAAAATCGTAGATGATTAAAATGGCTATTACAAATCAACAGCAGGCACAATGTGCTCTTTGATATGCTAAATTTGAGAGTGTTAAAAGAGTTGGAAGGGAATTTCGACGTGAGTATGATGTGCATAATGTACTGTGCTCCAACCACGAGAAAGTCTCCGCCGGATGAGACGAAGGAGGGTAATGCTGTGAATGAATGTTGATGTCATAAGATGTCATAAGGTCACACACGTGGGTACTCTTATCTCTATTGGCTAGCTCTCACAGCACAAAACCATAACATTAATACGGACATATTGATACTACCCTAGTTACAAAATTAGATCACAGTTAATCTCCTGGTCTTTTAATCTCTTCATACAGGAAATAACATATGCAGGAGAGCACATGGTTTTTAAACTGGCGTTATAACGGTAATATTATCTATCTACTTCATTCCAATAGATGAGGCAATAGTAAGCACATTCCTTTCACGGTTGATCTCCTGGTTGAACAGTACCTAAATACGATTCCATAATGTTGTGGTATCGAACATTTGAAGAAACAGGTTCTGTGTTAAAAAAAAACATGCAGGAGGTCGCAGGCGAAACCCAGTACGAGAAGCAGCTATCTCTTGGCTTGGTCCCCAAACTCCCCAGATCTAACACCTCCTGGCTTCTTCGTGTGGGGTTTTGTCAAAGACATTGTCTATTCACAGAAACCCAGGAACATTGATGATCTGAGAGTAAAAATTACTCAAGCTTTTCAACAAATCACCCCTCTTATGTTACAACGGACATGGGCTGAATTGCATCACCGTTATGAGTTGTGCAGGGTGCGCAATGGGGGTCATGTTGAGCTCTGAGGAATCTCCCATCTTTCAGTGTTGTATGCACAAAGTTTCAACAAATAAAGTTCAGTAGTAAATGTTTTACGGTGTTTTTATTTTATCCATACTCAAACGGATCACCCTGTACTTGTAAAAAAAATTCAAAGAACGAAGGAAATTTAGATTGGATGTAGACAAGTGTATAGAAACTTCAGAAGGTAAAAATATGTTGAATATGAACAATAAATCATTAAAATATGGTCTATCAGGATAAAATTGTCAAATATCCACAAATATGCTGTAACAAAGACAAGTATGAGTACCTTAATTTAATTAGTTTTTTCATTAAATGGATTTATGTACACTTTAGCAACTCATTGACCTTATTAAAAGCATGAAAATCCTAGCCCTGGTTATAAGTTAATAAATACCAATTGAAGTTATGTCACAACAGCTCATAGTTTAAACTTTGTCGGTTTGTCTAGCAGTACGGTAATCTAAATAGTACATTAGCGTGTAGTAATAAAGTAAAAGTTTGTGAAATGTATCCCTTAATTCAGTTTCCATTGTTACGTTTAATGATGTGATAAATTAATGTATTTCATTTCACCAGAAAGCAGTGATATGAAGCATTTTGATTCACTACTTTTAATGTTTCCTCTACATACTATAAGCTCTTAAGTAAAAGTCTACTTTGCGATTAATGCAGTATAAAAATATATATGTAGTGACTTATTAAAAACCATACTGTACGAATCTAGATCCCGTGCATTGAACAGAGAACTGCAATAACGTGTCCTTCCATTTAATGTCTCAGTGTTGTCCTACTGCGTAATTTGTTCTTGACAAGAGACAAGATCATACACCCACATTTAATTTTGAGTGGCTCATTTTGTAAAGCGCAGTGGCGTGGCATTGAGGCTACACCAAGGAGAAGCCCACTGTCCTAACCTTGTACGTCTGTCCTTCGCAATTTTCGGAAGTGGGTTGTGTGATGAACAGAATGGTTATTAGAAGTAATAAGTAATTGAAGAAAATTCCTAACAGTTCTTAATTTCGTGTTGCTTCCAGAAACGTATAAAAGTTTAATTTATCTTCAGAGAAATGCATTGGCAAATTTCTTCGATCTCATTCATTTATTCATTCATAGTGTTCTGCTCAAGGGCAGGTCTTTCACTGCAAACCCAGCATTCTCCAGCCTTTCCTATTTTCTGCCTTTCTCTTTGTCTCCGCGTATTATCCATATATCTTAATGTCGTCTATCATCTGATATCTTCTTGTGCCACGAACTCTTCTCTCGTTCACCATTCCTTTCATTGCATCCTTCAGTAGGCAGTTTATTCACAACCAGTGACCCAACCAGTTCCTTTTCCTCTTCCTGATCAATTTGAGCATCATTATTTCTTCATCCACTCTTTCCAACACAATTTCGTTTCTTACTCTGTCCATTTCACACGTTCCATTCTTCTCCATATCCACATTTGAAATGCTTCTAGTCGCTTCTCTTCACTTCGTCGTAATGTCCATGTTTCTGCACCATACAATGCTACACTCCACACAAAGCACTTCACTGGTCTCTTCCTTAGTTCTTTCTCCAGAGGTCCGCAGAAGATGCTCCTTTTTCTATTAAAAGCTTCCTTCGCCATTCCTATTCTCCTTTTGACTTCCTGGCAGCAGCTCATGTTACTGCTTATAGTTGAACCTCATAAGTGACACCAATAAGACATCACTCATGAGGCAACTGGGCCAGGAGATAATGAGGTAGGGTGGCCAGTTCCTTCCCCCTTCCATTGTATACATCGCTGACTAGTAACATATTACACTAATCGGTAGGGAACAGGTATCTAGGTCTGTACCTATTTTGTTTGCTTCGGTCTAGACGTATGTTATTCAGATATATCTGCGTCTCAGGATCCTCCTATTAAAATTCTATAGGACCTAAAACGTCTAAATGAGCCATAAATTCCTATAAATGCCTAAAATCTATATTTGTGCTGAAAAGCGCCTTTTTAGTAATTTTTGCGTATATTTAAAATACGAATACTGGTACTAAAAATACAAAATTTGCCCAAAAAATTACAAAAATCGTATTTAAAATGTAAAACAAAAAAATTCTCTTACATGCTGATATGGCAAGTTCGTTCCATATTGGTCTTAGAAGGGGAAGCTAGAAGATTTTACCTAATTACCTGGAAACCAAGTACACGTTTGGAAAAGCCTATCCTAGCGTAGGTTGTTCAGTTTAAGGCGCAGTGCCGGATGTAGGCCTAGACAACCTAGGCCATTGGTCGTCAGCACTTGCTGAAATGTGCAAAGGGTAAACGGTGCCGTCCCGTGTGCACCGTCGTGCAGCAGGAAGAGATAGAGAGCATACCCGCTAGCAGCTACGAGTGCACCATGGTGCACTGCGTTTTCCGCGGGTAAGAGACGCTAGCCCCAGGGTGCTCTGTGCTGACGACCCCTGACCTAGGCATTTGCCGAGGGCGACATTTTCTCTTTCTTTTTATTTTAATTTTACAGTGAAATTTGTTTTTAAAACACCGGTTTATAAATATTTTGTGAAGTTTGTTCTTGAACATCTTGTGGAAGTCGGATATTGTTTTGTTATCGCATTGTCGTGATCGTGGCGAGAGTAAAAGGAAAGTGTGCAGCTGCATAGTGTAATGTAATGCCGGTATCACATTATGCTATGAAACTGCTTATATTTAACTGCTTGTATGAACAAGAATGTATTGTTGAAAATCAAATTGGATGTGTGTTTATTATTTATTATTATGAATAGTGACCAGATCTCTCAGTTACATACAGTATTTTGCAATAACATTATTCAACAATGCTATTTAATCATTTTCTCGCTTGTGCACTATATAATTCGATATGAAAGGTTTATTCGACAAAGAGTTGGAGTTTATTTTTCAATTTACTTTATACTTCCTATCGAAGTAAGAAATACTTGTAATAATTATACCACCAACAAAAACAATGTTTAAAAATAAACCACAGCTTGCATTTCACAAATAAATTTTGTTTCAACAATGAATAAGTTTGAATATAGCTAATATTGTACAACATATAAAATATGGACATTGCGATAGTTGTTTTCTTTACAGTCCAACAAGGTTTAATAAACTAGTGTGAGAAATGAAGTTTTGCCAATTTAAGGGTTAACCTGTTATATAATTTCATAATCTTCCTCAACTTTGTGCCAAAGACAAAGAATGTTAAACATTAACATTAAAAAATGTCTTACAATGTCAATGTCTAAAATGTTTCCGCCACATAGTCATGTACCTATTTAAAATTCATTTACATTATTATAAACTGACGTTTGTGTCAGAATGAATATTAGATAAAATATATTTTGTAATTAACAACTATATTGTTCAACTAAGCACAGTAATACCGTTAAGAAAGAAGTTGCTGTTTCATTTTCTATGAGAAAAATTATAAATTTATTGTATCGATGATTGACAAATTAGTGAAATTTGTTAATGCGCATGATTTCCATATTTTATCAGCCATTATGAACTAATTTCAGAGACTTGATGTCCCTACAGAAGTTCGATTAATAATTTCTTTTAATATATTCAAAACCAAGTATCAGAATCTCCTATGAAGCTAAATATATGAGTTCATTTTTATAATTGAATACCTACAATCAGTGTTCTTTCTCACCAGAATTTTACAGCAGTTTAGTTCAAAATTTTCTTAAACTGCCTCACAAAAGCGAGTGTTCCATAGCCCAAAACAGTTTAAGAACCTATATTATATTTGTATTCTATAATTTTGAAATATATAGTCCTACTTTGACGTGCGATATTATTCTTCTCTAGTGTTAATATTATATTACTAGCCGTACCCGTGCGCTCCGCTGCACCCATTAGAAATAAATATAAAGTAATTACATAATTAAAATAGAACATTTGATCCAGGGAACATTCGTGTTTGATAGAAGGATAAATCGTTTAATATGTTATTTAATTTAAATTGTATTTAAAATATTAAAATGCGATCATTTTGATCCAGAGAGCACTCATTTGGTGCAATGACAATTCCTTTAACATGTTTCTTAATTGTTATTACCAATTATTTTTGGAAAAGCGAAAATTAACAGAAAAATTTTGGCTACAGATTTATTATTATGTTTATATTATATTATATTATGAAAAAGTGTGTTGATAACGGATGTACTCGAATTAGAAAGTTTTTAATTTGTTGTGGGAGCTCTTGAATCTCAGGAGGAACAACTTTTACAACACCGCAACATAATCTACTTGGCTCATTACCCAATTTTTTTTTGCATTGCATTTATTGCATATGTATTTTAACACGATTCAATTGAGCATAGTTAAAATTTGAATTATAAAATAATGGATTGCTAAGCTAACGTACTATTACTGCATACTAAATCAATACACTCTCGTTGTTCGTTAATTCTCTGAGATAAAAATGAATATGTTCATAAAGTTTATTATAAGAAATACAGGAAATGTATATACAGAATAATCTATCAACTTTCTGTGCATAAGAAGCTATTTTAATCTTACCTGTCCTCAATTCACTCACAAGTTACTGTAATTACATTATAGCATTATGTCCATCCAGAGAAACTACACTTTCCAATGGTGAAATAATAATTAATTATACAAATCGGTTAATTTAACTTCTGATATTACTTCATACAAACACAGAAACATTGTCTGTAGGCTATGTTTCATAGCTTTCGATTGTTGTGTCCAAGGCCCCATATAGACGAAGTCATTTGTTTTTTATTTCAATACACCGCCTTAGATGGCAGTTATTTTAATTTTAAAACTCATTTATCTCATTAAATATCAGTTCTATCAAAATTTTTCAGAGAATAAAACTTATCAGAAATCATTTTTAAAGAAACTTTTGTTATGTAACATATTTCACAAAAATCAATAATAAGCGAGATATTTCGATTTATTTAATTCAGACCCTCTTATAACCCCCCTTTTAAATAACGTATTTTGAATGCCATATAGCCTATAATCTAAGTTACAACGAACTTAATTTATATTCCAATTTTCATCGAAATCGGTTTAGCCATTATCGCGTGAAAAGGTAACAAACATACAGACAGACAGACAGACATACAAACAAAAATTTCAAAAAAGCGATTTTCGGTTTCAGGGTGGTTAATTATATATGTTAGGACCAATTATTTTTGGAAAATCGAAAATTACCAGAAAAATTTCGGCTACAGATTTATTATTAGTATAGATATAATTCCATTGCCGCTGTAATTTAAATTTTAGTTCCTATTTTATTTTACTTATTTATTTTTATTATTTTTATTCTATATTTCTCTTATATTAATAATGTATTATATAATTTTTATATTATATAACTCCATTGCCGCTGTAATTTAAATTTTAGTTCCTATTTTATTTTACTTATTTATTTTTATTATTTTTATTCTATATTTCTCTTATATTAATATTGTATTATATAATTTCTGTAACTGTAATTTTAATTCTATTTCCTATTTTATTTTATTTTATATTCTCTTATAGGCCTATTAATATTATATCTGAACTGCGACCGAACACGAGCGCTGCTCATTCGGTCTCAAATTTTGTTAATACTACTGTATCTCCTGTTTTATATTGTTTGTATTATTTTATTTCTATTTCTCTTGTTTGTTTTAATTATATCCTTTATTCTGTATATTTAAATTTAAATAAATTAAAAAATTAAATAATTGTTGTTTTAGTATTGGTTTAGCATTGTTCGCGTACCACACATTGAAAACCACTGATTTCTTAACAATTTCACACACTTACCAGAACATTGTTGGAGACGAGATGTAGGAGGAACAACACTGAAGCTATAATAATAAGGTTTTTCATGTTGTCGCAAATATGTCACACACGTTACCTATAGAGCACAGTACACAGCGAAACAGGGCTAATTTACTGTAGTGGCGAGCTTTTATATAGGTTCAGCTGTTGTCCCGAGGGGTGAGGGGGGCAGCACGACCTTCTGCATGGCATTGTTACAGTGGACAGGTCAATTCAATTGTCGCTAAATGCATTTAAGTGGGAGTAGGAGGGGGCATTGTATTCACGCAATTTGAAACGTTGGAGCAAATCCAGACCCATTCTCCAGATACAACAGGAAGTGGTGGGAGGTCTTGATGGTAGGTGAGGGTGGTCATGTGCATAAGATGTGCAGGCTTTTGTTTCGACTCCAATCGGTAATCAGACAATTCTGTCAGCTGTCACATACAAGTTCTCCGTAATCTAGGAATTACTTAGACCATTATACGAGTACGTACAGTATTTATATGCAGATTTATGAAGCAATAAACATCTCTACAGAATTTACACCGTCTATAGCTTTAAGAAGAGAGATTTTCTCCATAAAAATAGTCTACTACAATAAGTTTCTAGCTTTGTAAATCAATTTGAATTGGTTTATTTTACGACGCTTTATCACTGAGGTGCTTATCTAAGGTCTGAGTGAAATGAAGGTGATAATATCAGCGAAATGAGTCCAGGGTCCAACACCGAAAGTTACCAGTATTTATGATATGAGGGGTTCACAACTAGAGTGGACCAAGTCCTTCTGGAATAATTTTGAGAAATTGAGTCTTAAAGTTCCTGGCTCATGCTTAGTAACCTTCACCTTCCATAGGAAATGAGGAGCATCGTTTCAAAACGTATTATGTGCCCTTTACAATTTTTTATACGAACGACGAAAAACTGGATTACTCGTAAACCGGAGAAGCTTTCAATACACTACACAAAACCATTCTTAAGTACTTGTTTCACAGTTTACAAATATGAGGACTTGGAACCATCAGACTTCACAGCATGAAAGATAAATAAATAGAAAGTAGCAAATTTAATTTCGTCCACTGGGGGACTTAATACGTTTTGAAACGATGCTCCTCAAATGTTGCCCTCTGTGGAGTAACAAATGAGTTATGGACTTGGTTTGTTATGGCAATGAATAAATCTAAGTTTTCTTCATCCGAAATTGTATTAATCCACAAACTGACCATTGGTGGACTTGGTCCACTCTGGTTGTGAGCCCCTCATATGTATTGGGATGAAGAGATCCCAATGAGTAAAACCGTGTGAAGTGTTAAATAGGAATAGCAATTTTTCTGTTTGTAATTGGGGGTGGAATAATTTAGGGAAATGTTAATATAGTGATTTTAAATATGATAGACAGTAAAAATTTATTAACGATATTTTGAAAGAGTACATAATAAACATCAGTTGAAAGACGAATGATATGATTACGTCTCGTGACCAGAATATTCTACGAAATGAAAATATAAAAATTGGAGATTTATCTTGAAGAGGTAGAAAAATTGAAATATCTTGGAGCAACAGTAACAAATATAAATGACAATCGAGAGGAAATTAAACACAGAATAAATATGAGAAATGCTTGCTATTATTCTGTTGAGAAGCTTTTGTCATCCAGTCTGCTGTCAAAAAATCTGAAAGTTAGAATTTATAAAACAGTTATATTACCGGTTGTTCTGTATGGTTGTGAAACTTGGACTCTCACTTTGAGAGAGGAACAGAGATTAAGGGTGTTTGAGAATAAGGTTCTTAGGAAAAGATTTGGGGCTAAAAGGGAAAAAGTTACAGGAGAATGGAGAAAGTTACACAACGCAGAACTGCATGCATTGTATTCTTCACCTGACATAATTAGGAACATTAAATCCAGACGTTTGAGATGGGCAGGGCATGTAGCACGTATGGGCGAATTCAGAAATGCATATAGAGTGTTAGTTGGGAGGCCGGAGAGAAAAATACCTTTGGGGAGGCCGAGACGTAGATGGGAGGATAATATTAAAATAGATTTGAGGGAGATAGGATATGATAGAGACTGGATTAATCTTGCACAGGATAGGGACCAATGGCGGGCTTAGGAGTTCATATAAAATTAACAATTATTAATTGTTAATTTTATATGAACTCCTAAAAGTTCTAAATTGAATGTGATAAAGTCCTAAATCTCTTTTTTTTTTAGCACCTAGAAATTCGTTCTCTATTTGTAATGCCCTTACCACACTTGTATCGTAATATACTATAGGAAGACAATATCGCCGAAAGGGCATTGGATCCAGACCTGAAAGAAGAAGAATGTATAAAAAGGCGTTCTGGATGATCTTATTTGTACGTACAGACAGCATTAGTTTGTGGATGGACACTAGCGTGCCGATTGCAGCGTCCCAGTGTTTGTGCGGCGTTAGGAGGGCGGGCTGCCACTGATTTCAACAGATCTGATTCACAGAGGAAATTGCTTGTGTGACCCGTCACGGTATGTTGCACTATGTAAATTAGAAACGGTTAAACCAACACAGAATACTGCGCATTGCCCGCCCGATACACCACAAAGGTACGGTATTATGACACCCCATAATTCAGCCTGATTCAGCCAAAAGCACGCGTTGTTCCTGCACGTCCAATTGTCTTCCTGTACCCGATTGAAGGCCTTGAACTCTTGCTTCTTATGTGTGCTTTGAGGAAGAATTTTGACACCTCAAAACGTTTACTAGTAACTAGTGATGAGAGAAGGAATTTTTTATGTAAAACTTTCCGCTATACTTTTCCCTCCTTTGTTCCCTTGCTTTCAGTCTCAAGAACTACACATGTATTATTCATATAGTATTTCCATTAGTCATCATCTTATCAAACGGAAGCCTTAAGTAGACTAATCTTTGATGGTTGTGTCAATACTGCTGGCTCCAAAACAAGCGCCATTGTCACGTTTGTTTTGTCAAATGTTAAAACTGATTAGGAAAGAAATGCTGATGAGTACAATTCCCTTGTGCCGGTGTATTGCTCATTCATTCATTCATGTGTTATGCCCAAGGGCAGGTCTTTCACTACAAACCCAGCATTCTCGTCTTTCCTATTTGCAGCTTTTCTTGGGAAAGATAAATGCGGTAGCTTCTCGTTGCTTTCCGCACACCACTCTCTCTTTTGCATCTTAAAAGAACATACGGGGTCCCAGCATGCAGGTGAAGAGAGTGGATTTGACTAATTAGGCCCTCCGCAAGGGTTAAATCTGTGGTGTTCGGGTAACGGGAGATAAGTCATTTTTTTGTGTAGATGGAATTTTGTTCCTCAGATGAACACACAAGTTAATATAAATAAGTGTGCAAAAATCAAAAGAATACTAGCAGTTGATGTGTTTTCTGTATGTAAACATTATTTGCAATAAGGGTCCGAAGTTTAATTTTCATTTATCTCGAAACTCATTTTTATGACTTATCTCCTTTTACCCAAACGACGCACAAATATCAGTTCTATCAGGATTTTTGACCCGATGAAAGACCGGGAAATCCCAAGTAACCTTTGCCCCGCCGTATCCCTGATAAGTCATAACTCATAAGTCTCAGAATTTTAAAAATATTTTCTAAATGCCTAAAAGACGACTTTAGCACCTACAACATGACCTCTTGTGCCTAAATACACAGTGTCTAATGATGACAATGATGAATATTAGTACGTATTATTATGTTGAGAATTTGGTCAAAGGAAACAGTCTAAACGGAAATACACCCAGAAAAACTGCCACACACCTTCGTCTATCCTGTATTCGAAACCGGACCTCCGACGTGGAAGACAAAAGCACAGACCGCGGACCGTACATGGCGTTGAGGAAGCGGCGCGGCGTGGTAAACGTGTAAAACAGAAGCCCGAGGTGTCGAAACCGGCAATTGGAATGGAACGAGGACTCATCTCCATTGCTGATCGGATTTCGTCACACCGTCACAGGTCGCTTTGTTGCGGGCTCGGGTGTGGCCGGCAGGGAAACTGCGCCGAAAGGGTCGATTCCCACGGCCATTCTTTTGTTCTCCTGCGATCCCACTGTTTTTGTTCTCGTCCCAAAGGTCACTGAAGATTGACAGTTCCGGTAACAAAGGAGCATCAACTTCCGATTGATTTCTGTCTATTCTGTGTCCTTGCTGTTTTTCTGGAATAGGAAATATATTGGAAACAAGAGGAGTAGAATAGATATTCTACTCCTCTTGATTGGAAATTATGTCTGAGACATTTTCAGCCACAAATGATAGCTTCTCGCTGTGGAACGCGATTCGATTACCAGTAGACTGGTGTATTTCGCCAGAGGCGTAATTTAGGAAGAGGGACGGCAAATTGCCCCTCCCCGAGTTTCAAATAATAGTAATATACGTTACAAGAGCGGTATGTTGACGTTTTCATGGTAGAGGAAAAGATTGAAAAAGCGAAACGTAGTTGAGCTTTTTTAATTTCCGAGAACATGAAAACAAACATACCACTCGTGTATCGTACATTATTTTGTGCGAAGATCGTTTATTACATACCTGAAAGAGGAATTTCTAATTAGTTGCAATGAAATCTCCATCTTGGTTTCTGTATAATGACGGCAACTTCGGAAAACCAAAATATCTTTCTTCAACATTGTTGCTATAAAATGTTTTCTGTGTTCACTATACTCCAGCAGGCCGTGATATACGTCTGTCTTTTTTTTCCCCCAGTCTATAAATGCGAACTTAAAACAAACGGTAAGGTTATGTAATGATTTATTTTTCATTTTAATATTTTAACAATATTATTTATATAACATATTGCAGTAATAACATCGGCATCTGGAATCTTGTTAATTTTTTCACGGCTTCCTTAATGTTACTTGTATCAGGAATGCAATAAGTTTCGTGGAGTAGTAGACTTTACTTAATTTTTGCAAATATTTAAAAACAATAATTAACAGTGCAATTTAGGTGAAATTGCAGTGGTAAGTTTTCCAATTTATAATTATTACTATGTTAAACGTCTCTAAAAATAATATGTTAAAAGCCTAAAGCAGTAAAATGAATGTCGCGCTTAAGCGGTAAGAAGAGGGAAATTGTTATGTGTGTTACGTTGGGAATACTGAATGTGGTATTTCACACTTACCGCGTATTGGTTCTGTGCGGAAAACAAGCAAATACGCACGATCTGGCACACAAAAAAAATTAATAATTGATTAGTACTATAATTTGGATCTAGGAATTCTCGTCACCGGAGATGTCATTATGCCTTCTTGTCACGGATTACATTTTAGCCCCCGCGTTCACGTCGCCGATTACATTTTTTAATAATGTATTAATGTGTTATTGGTAAAATTGAATGAGATTTAAATGTCATTGTAAGGTTGTTTCCGTGGTTATGCATATAAGTATTTGGCGAACACTTTTAGGTGTAAGGTGACGTTCTTACTTATTTTAGTTATCAAATTAGATAGAGCACCACGAAGAGGAATTTCGATTCACTCGAAGTATTAGGCGTATTGCGAAGGTCACTTCTCAACCCGTAAAAAGAAGAAAGTGGAGGATTTAGATAGAAGGATTAGTAGGATGCAGAATGATACCCTGATTATAAAGAAGATGGTGATGTTGGTGGTAATTTTGAAACATAAATCATGTAACATTTTATGCTGTGTGGCAATTTTGAAACTTTAATCACTTAACATTACTTGTCAAAATAGAGCAGCCTATTATTTTTAACAAAATGTGTACTGGAGACCAAAAAGTCGAAGCGACCAAAATATCGGGTGACCAAATAGCAGTGTCTAGGTGGTACAAGGTGGTTCCGGTGACGAGAATTACGCTTCCTCTATAATTCGAATCTTCTCACTTTATACCGTAAGGGTGAAACCTAACCATTTCCCCCACAATTACTACATACGCTAGTGGATCATAATGATTTTGTAATTGCCAGGTTGAATTTTCTTTTAACCAACTTTGTTTCGAATTTTGGTACTACTGAAAAATACTACAAATGACAATTATTTTCTGTTATGTTGATAGAGGATTGCCAACTTTTTTTTGAAGAGAGTACGTGAGATTAAATTTTTATTTAAGTAGGTTATTTTACGATGCTGTATCAACATCTTAGGTTATTTAGCTTCTGAATGAGATGAAAGTGGTAATTCCTGTGAAATGAGTCCAGCACCGAAAGTTACCCAGCATTTGCTGAAATTGGGTTGAGGGAAAATCCTGGAAAAAATCTCAACCAGGTAACTTTCCCCGACCGGGATTCGAACCCGGGCCACCTGGTTTCGCGGCCAGACGCGCTAACCGTTACTCCACAGGCGTGGACTGGGAAATTAAAGAATCGACAAAATGTCATATAGAAAATTGACAAATTATTCCGTTCAGTTACTAAAAAACAACTTAACTCTACATTTCGCCAGCTAGGCTTAAATAAGAGTATTTTGAGACAGATTTTGTCTCGCGTAATAGCTGAATTAGACTACAGTTTGCAGTTCTGATTTGATTAAATCTATCGTGTTCCTCTTTCTAACATCTGTTCAATTATTGTTCATAAGATAAAACATCCTCTTTGTATGAGTATTACTACTTGGTATGCTTAGAACAAATTTATAATATTAATAGACTCTATTGTTTGATTTTAAACAGGTGAGTACTATACTTGTTTTTTTGAAAGATGGGGCATGACAGGGGCGTTGCGATCGGAAAAACAATTGAATATCACATAGTGTGGTAGGCCTGTTGCTATGGTAACAACGGTTGAGTTGCCAAATTTACCGTTCCCACGTGGCGAATGCTTAATAGCTCTCTTAGCGACATTTATTGTGCACACAATGTTAGCATTACTACGTTTCGGATTTGATTCTCTGTCGATTTTTGTTTTGTTTTCTTACCTTCGCGTCAATTGTCAATGAATGTTTTGACGTCAGCCATCTTAACGTCAATTGCTAGCTTCCATCAACTGGCAGCGTGGCAGTCCATATTGGCAACATAGCACTGTAGTTTCAAGCTCGGCCGCTTAGCTCTCATGTCCCATCTTTAAAAAAAGCAGTATAAAACCCATATCATGTAAGCATTACCTTCTAAAAAGTTTGCACATTTCAATGCATTTCTTGAACAATAAAACCCATCATATAAACAATCATCATTCACGGCAAAATCAAAGTTTAGAATAAAGATTTTTACATTATGCAAAAATAAGAAAGAGAAATGCCCGAAGAGGAGAAAATTACGGGAGCCGGGAGACTGTTACAAATTAGGGTCAAATACGGGAGATCCCTGGAAACACGGGAGGGTTGGCAACCCTAGTTGACAGCATCTTTTGTTTTTAAGAAACTGCAAACATTCATGAAACGAAAGTTACTAACGAGTGTTATTTGCAATTTGAATTTGATTAATAATATTAATATTAATGAAAGATGCAATAACAATAAATAAACAGTATACATTTTAAAGTTGTATTCGGTTTTCAGAACTCGTGCTAATCATTTCATGTATTCAAACTAATACATTTTTAGGTTAGGTCTCATGTATAATAAAAATTGTTAGTCAAATCAATGAATTTATGTTGCGAGACAAAATACATTTTAATATTCGATGAAACAGTAATAATAATAATAATAATAATAATAATAATAATAATAATAATAATAATAATAATAATAATAATAAACACAAACTCTATGGGACTTGAAATGGTGGTTTTCTGTTAACGTACCTACAGTAATGTATATATTATGCAAATATAGCTTTCAGGTAAAGCTCCCTGTGAAGCAGACTTGAATAATTTCAAGGGAAAACCACAATTTCAAGTCACACAGTTTGTGTGCACTCGATGTGGGTTTCTGGCGTCTTGTTAGCCCACTCGAGATATGTGGATTAAAAGGCAAAAATTGAGGCGGTCTCGGGTTCCTGAACAGCTCAGTCGGTTAGAGCGTTGACGCGCTAAGCTAAAGGTCCCGGGATCGAAACCCGGCCAAGAAATAATTTTTCCCTTGAAATTATTCAAGTCTGCTTCATAGGGAGCTTTACCTGAAAGCTATATTTGCATGTTAACACAATGTTTGGTTGCTTTCGTAAAAGACGAGTTTTTCCCTGGATCAAAATATACGAAAGTACATTCGTAAAAGAAGAGTATTTTCCCTGGACCAAAAATACTAAAGTGTTTCGTAAATGAGTATTTTCTCTGGACCAAAAATATAATACGAGGAATATAAAAATTATATTATTCAATTTCTTTATTTTGGTAGCGTTTACATCTTATCGATACCGGTAATCGATTACAGCTTATTCAATGTCGATTATTAAAAACACTAACTTCCGCTGACTTTTATTTTTGCGATGGGTTGCCCTTGTAATACATATGTTCGACATTTTCTATACCGTATTCATAGCATGTGCTTGCTTACCTACCGTTAATACATAAGTAGCCAGGAATTATTTTAATGACACATTGTTGCAAAATACATAAAACACAATGAGAAAGTATGTGTGA
Organism: Periplaneta americana; assembly: GCA_025594305.2. NCBI lineage: Eukaryota > Metazoa > Arthropoda > Insecta > Blattodea > Blattidae > Periplaneta > Periplaneta americana. Next base: position 3,544,484 of record JAJSOF020000011.1, read on the forward strand.
TCCTCTTGACTTCGATAGAGACCTGCGGTGCGTAGTTTCTATACGACTGGCCGGAAATGAAGCCGGACATCCCCTTTGACTGCAGTCATTGACCTCGACAAACAGTTCTGGTTTCTGGGCCCATTGAGTGAGGATGTGCAATAATATTGTTTCCGTATTGTTACGCACACTCGAGGTCGTTTTACAAATGCAATCAAAACAAATTTTCTTCTTAAATTGAATATGAAAACATGAATAACGGCTTCCGTTTGTTGTTGCTTGGCATTCACCATTACATGTTTAAATTATTTTTTCTCATTCTCTTTTGACGGAGGAGGGACCCGAAGGCTTATACTACAGCCTGAGGCTTATTGTGCTTACCATTCCTGTTCTGAGAGTGATACTTATAACTGAACGGCCGCGCTCTTGTACAAGTAGGGCCTACAGCACGCCGCACCGTGAATTTAGCCCGATATATTGTATGGATGGTGATGATATGTTGCATTGAATTGAAACAGAGGGGAAATGGTAGGAGAAGTTTAAAAGGTGCGCGAAAATACGTCCTTGCAAATTGAGTTCGGGGCTGAGAGAAACTGATTATGTCAGCTCCAAGACTATTGACCACTGGTCTCAGTCCGAGTTAAATTAATGATGACGAAATTAGTCTGAAGTTCGACGCCGAAAGTTTCCCAGCAATTCTATTTCGATTGTTGAGGGAAAACCCTAGAAAAATCCCAACCAAGTAACTTGTCCCAACCATGATTTGAACCCGGGCCCGCTCGTTTTACGGTTAGAAGTGATAACTGTTAAGGCCCATTCACAATGAAAATTAAACATAACCGTAACATAAACACACAAGTTTGCGGCCAGGTTATCAAATGGGATCATTCACAATGATTCACATAAACACTGACATTAACATTGCCGTTAGACGTTAACATGAAAGTTTGCAAACTCCAAACTTTCATGCTTATGCTTACGTGATTTGCAAACAGTACACAATCGTGGAGCGCTGAAGTATACGACAGAATATGAGGAAATGGCGTCGTTGTTATGTTTCCATGGTTACCAAGTATCTTTGCGGTTATGTTTATGTTCCCATCGTGAATGTTCTTGATTTTACCGTAACGTATACATTTTTAAGTTAACGCTTACGTTATGTTTAATTTTTATTTTGAATGAGCCTTAACTTCCCAGTGGTGAACAGGTTTCAGATCTTACTTTCGATAACTTTTGCCTGAAACATATTTATTAAGAGACATGGTGTCCACACCTGTGGAATAACGGTCAACGCGTCTGGCTGCGAAACCAGGTGGCCCGGTTTCGAATCCCGGTTGGGGAAAGTTACCTGGTTGAGGTTTTTTCCGGGGTTTTTCCTCAACCCAATACGAGCAAATGCTGGGTAGCTTTCGGTGCTGGACCCCGGACTCATTTCACCAGCATTATCACCTTCATATCATTCAGACGCTAAATAACCTAGATGTTGATACAGCGTCGTAAAATAACCCAATAAAATAAATAAATAAATAAAAGAGACATAGTTCATTTTGTGCCTCAAATTTAAAACACAGAATCTCAAATTCACTTGCGGTAACATTTGCGTAGATTCTATTCATCCAGGAATAGCGTTCTTTTATTTTTCTCAAAACTAAAACACGGAATATCGGATATACTTCCCTCCCGATGGAGGACATGTTAATGATTTTCATTATGGAAATTCAAATGTGTTACAATACTTATACAAGGACATCATTTTATTTTTACTTCAATTTTTATTGTACCTGAGTTTTTGAATGTACTTCACTCCCACCCCTTCTACTAAGGAAGTTCCAACTCCACACAGAACCAAGACCGCAGATAGTAAGCAGTACTGAGTTACTGAGTATAGTACGTTCCACAAATATGTTCGCGTTTTCCAGTGACGAAAGAGCTTTCAATATTGAATCATATTTTCGCACAGGTACTGTCCGTTTGCCTACGTCGCATCCCGATTTCCCCCACCTGCTTCTGCTCGCCCCTCTGTAATAGCTGGGCTGTCTTAGCTCTTTTCTGAAAACATTAATTTCTCTTAGGAATTGGAAGTTTACGTAATATTATACAGCTGTTTAATTTAACTTAAATAAAAGGGCCTCGTTAAGTAATTAACTGTCACGTGATTTCCTCCTTTCTACAGTCCTGCGGCATAACCACTTGGACGGACAGTAGATAGCATGTCTGAGTAATTTTATATTTTCGGGTCGGGCAGAAGTGAAGATTGAATTTACAGTACGTAGAGTAGGTACAGAATTATTTCAACATGAGTTACTAGTACGAAGAACGAAACTGGCAATTGGAATTAGATGCAGTAGTCTATAGTGCGATAATATGCACAAAAGAACTGAAGCCTGTATCGAAATGAACGGCCACCATTTTCAAAATTGTTTTTAAATATTCATATTATGATTATTTTTCAATTTAACTTCTTTCTCTATATTGTACGCCAATGTGCTGTAGACAGTATAATATACACTGCATAATGAATACGTTCGCATGGATAACTCACTTCGTGAGTAAAAACACTTATTGTTAATACAGTACTGTATTTTGATGAAAGAAAAACCTAATGAAAATTATCAAACTCAAAATCGCGATATTTCCTAGTTTACGTAAATGGATGAACTACTTTTCTTCCTTCCTATACCTAGTAGAGTGATTTGTGTTTTACGCCAGTATCATCGAACTCCAGTCTTGGAGGGGGGAGCAAGCGGTTTTTAGGTTCTCTAAAGGTATAGACAGGTTAATATTAAAAATGTTAGTAAAAATAAAATGATGTCCCTGTAGATTATACAGGGTGCGTCAGAAAGAACGGATGGATTTCACATGGCAAGAAAATTGTAAGTATTCATCAAATCAAAAATTTATTGTTATCAATATATTCACCAATACATGCAGTTTATTTATGGAAAACAACATCATCCATATGATGTCCTTGGCTTTCAATACAGACATCGAGGCGTTTTCTGATCTTCGCCATCACTTTCACAGTCATAGCTGGTGCAATTGCCACGATTTCTTCACAATTCGCCGTCTTCAGTTCGTCCAGTGTATGTGATCGATTTTTACAAACTTTCCCCTTCAAATGGTCCCAAAGAAAGAAGTCGCAGGGCGCGAGATCTTACCGTAGCCTCGGACAATCTCAGTGCAATAGCATGTATGCGGGCTGATCTTTGAGGTGGCCGGACAACATAGTGTCTGTCTCCACATTTGCTGTTCGCTCCGTGTTCGTCCAGGTGATTTCTTCTTTAATGTTGAACCTGTGATACGAAATGAAGCCACCCACCGCAAAATTGTATTCCGAGTTGGAATCCTAGCGTGACGTCCGATGTCGAAATGAGTCCTGAGTGGCGATCACAGACTCTTCATTTTTCAAAAATGTCTCTACGATGAAAGCACGTTGTACACCAGACCAACACCATATTCTCAACTGAAACTGCATTCTATGGCTGACCCAACAGTCGTGGTCCCCCTCACTATATCTCTCTCCTCGTTGCGTATCGATAGTTTGAAATCCATCCGTTCTTTCTGACGCACCCTTTACTTTGGGAAGATATTGCATTTGTAAAAATGTTGGTTGTAATAATATTTATCTACTAACGTAAGGTGGGATATATTCCTCATGGGTTTAAAATTCAACTCTGTTTTATAGAATACTTTTTTCTTTAATGTATTTTTCAGGTGAAGACTTGAGTTCATACTCCATAGATTCTCAAGTAGAATTTATGGTGAAAAAGGTGTTAAGATTCTTGTGGTGCATTGTCGTTTCTCCCACCATTTTCATCGGTACAATGACGTCCAGAAACTAATGTCCGGTACCATTTTTTCCAAGTGACTAGCTCCACGCAATCGTCACGCTGAAAGTTCAACACAACAATCAACCATGGGAATCCCTGAAGTTGGTACCAGCGCCTGAGTAGGCCTATTGAAGTATGGTTACAGTAAGCAATATACTAAATAAGCCATCTCCACTCAAGGAAATGATTTTAGTAGGTATTTCCTTAGAGTTGATGAGTTTTCATGGAATTGACACGGATAAACGACTTATTCCATTAAGACATTCACTGTATTTTGAAGTTGTTGGCTCGGTAAGAAAGTCTTACATAGAACAGGTATATTAATTAAGTGCACCAACATTTGAATGCAGAAAATAGCTGATCTCCTCTCCTCTTCTCCCACTCCTTTTAAAATCTTTGCAAAATCGCTTCCCCTTAAAATAGTTGTCAGCTAATGGAGCTCTCGAGTATGACTGGTCAATTGTCGGGCCGTGCAAGGCAATGCACTCAGCCTCGTGGAAAAATGGCATATGTTAAAATGGGCAGAATTAGATTAAACATATTAGGATGAGTTGAGTTGATTTACAAACAACACAAGAAAGTTACAACTCCTGAGATATTCATATGTGTAGTATAAAATGAATGATTAGGGAAAACACGGAAATTCTACTTGAAGCAAGTAAAGCGATAGGGTTGGAAGTAAATCCCGAAAAGACTAAGTATATGATTATGTCTCGTGACCAGAATATTGTACGAAATGGAAATATAAAAATTGGAGATTTATCCTTCGAAGAGGTGGAAAAATTCAAATATCTTAGAGCAACAGTAACAAATATAAATGACACTCGGGAGGAAATTAAACGCAGAATAAATATGGGAAATGCCTGTTATTATTCGGTTGAGAAGCTTTTGTCATCTAGTCTGCTGTCAAAAAATCTGAAAGTTAGAATTTATAGAACAGTTATATTACCGGTTGTTCTATATGGTTATGAAGCTTGGACTCTCACTTTGAGAGAGGAACATAGGTTAAGGGTGTTTGAGAATAAGGTTCTTAGGAAAATATTTGGGGCTAAGAGGGATGAAGTTACAGGAGAATGGAGAAAGTTACACAACGCAGAGCTGCACGCATTGTATTCTTCACCTGACATAATTAGGAACATTAAATCCAGACGTTTGAGATGGGCAGGACATGTAGCACGTATGGGCGAATCCAGAAATGCATATAGAGTGTTAGTTGGGAGGCCGGCGGGAAAAAGACCTTTGGGGAGGCCGAGACATAGAAGGGAAGATAATATTAAAATTGATTTGAGGGAGGTGGGATATGATGGGAGGGACTGGATTAATCTTGCTCAGGATAGGGACGAATGGCAGGCTTATGTGAGGAACCTCCGGGTTCCTTAAAAGCCAATAAGTAAGTAAGTAAGTATAAAATGAATCTCATGAAGGTATTAACATGTTTTTATGCTTTTTGCAGCTAGTTAGTTCCTTTATCATTAATTCATTCTTAATTTTCTGCGCAATGGGAGGTCTTTCACTGCAAACCCAGCATTCTCCAATCTTCCCTCTTTTCCGCCTTCCTCTTAGTTTCCGCATACGATCCATATATCTATCATTTGATATCTTTTTCTGTCCCGAACATTTCTCCCGTTCACCATTCCTTCCAGTGCACCCTTCTGTAGGCAGTTTCTTTTTAGCCAGTGAGTCAACCAATTCCTTTTTTTTCCTGATCAGCTTCAGCATCATTCTTTCTTCACCCACCCTTTCCAACACAGCTTCAATTCTTATTCTGTCTGTCCATTTCACACGTTCCATTCTTCTCCATATCCACATTTCAAAAGCTTCTAGTCATTTCTCTTCACTTCACCGTAATGTCTATGTTTCAGCCCCATTCAAATACACACTACACACAAAGTACTTCACTAGTCTCTTCCTTAGTTCTTTTTCCAGTGGTCCGCAGAATTTACTCCTTCTCGTATTAAAAGCTTCCTTAGTCATTGCTATCCTCCTTTAGACTTCCTGGCAGCAGCTCATGTTACTGCTTAGTACACCCCCAGTATTTGAAGATGTCCACTTCTTGTATTGCCTCATTTCTAATTCGCACGTTTACCTTCTTTATTTTTTTTTCGATAACCATGGTAATCAATCAATCAATCAATCAATCAATCATTCGATCAATCCATTTATGCATCGAATATTTGATTCATTCATTCATTCATTCATTCATTCATTCATTCATTCATTCAGATATACAGTTGGTATCGTCAAGAGCAAAACATATCTTCTTAAAATAATGTATTAATGAAATAATGCATGTACTTAGAGTAATTGAAAGGCATTAACAACTATTGTTTTAGAGGTAGGTGCATTTTGAGTTTAAAGTGCAGCCTACACGTTACAATAGAAGTATGTACTTATTTTCTCTTCTATTTAGTAAGTAATTGTAATTTATTCTCTTCTTGAATTTCTTTACGCACCAGATTTCATATTATACATTAGACTTATTTCCTTTGTTGTTACCGGTGTTCATTTGTTCATTTTATTTTATTGGGTTATTTTACGACGTTGTATCAACATCTCAGGTTATTTATCGTCTGAATGAAATGAAGGTGATAATGCCGGTGAAATGAGTACGGGGTCCAGCACCGAAAGTTACCCAGCATTTGCTCGTATTGGGTTGAGGAAAAACCCCGGAAAAAACCTCAACCAGGTAACTTGACCCGACCGGGATTCGAACCCGGGCCACCTGGTTTCGCGGCCAGACGCGCTGACCGTTACTCCACAGGTGTGGACTCATCTGTTCATCTATATATGTTATGAAAATAAGTGTAATAAAGTATGCAATCAATTGTAGGCCTATATTAAGCGAATACATTTTTTAAATTACACACGGTAAATTTTCTTCAATTGTTACTCCGTTTGTGTACTCAGAAAATGTCAGTGTTCTGTCTAGTCTGCAAAACAACAGGGACAACCGGTTGAAATTCGAACATTTCGTCGGATGCTCTACCTTGACGTATGCTCTCTGATCGGTCGAATGAAAACCGGTTGCAAGCCCTATTCTGCAGCTCTCTAGACTACATTCGCTTGGGTTTTCGAAGGTCTAACCCGAGACAGATCCTTGCACTTAAGCTTACATTGGTCCGTTGTGAGCCCTAAATATTCAGTTATTGTCCAAGACCGATAGGTGGCGTGTGTGGCATTCGTGAATGCGATGCTGACAGGTGGGCAATCTTACCTCAGCCCTGTCATATCCTCAGAACAGTACCTAAACCCCAAGACCCGGAGCCCCAAGCCCTTCAGAAACCCTTCAAGACCTCTTAGAGTCCTACACTCCACCATGATGGTTATGATTTAATAACCAGATAGGCTAGCAAAGTTCTGACAGAGATTGATGAAACTAATTATTTGTAACGGTCTGTTAAATTATTGTAAAGTTTTTAGTTAACATCCGTTAGCAATTTATGTAACATACATACTTAAAATTGACAGAAATATGTTAAGGTCATTTGTAATGAGATTACCTTTTATGTATTATTAAAACAACCAAGCGTTCAAGTGGAAATGAGTGTGAATAGCAGATATCCTTTGTTACAATGAACATCCCTTTCAGTCGTTGGCCTTCTCTAACTTGCGAATTATTATTTGCGGCGGACAACGAATTCAGACTCCCGCATCTTGACGACGTAGCCTAAGACATCATGACCATAGACCGTTCGGAGTAGTGATGGAGGAAATAAATTAAATACCGAATAATTTCAAGGGAAAAATTGTTCCGGAGCCGGGTATCGAACCCGGGACCTTTGGTTTAACGTACCAACGCTCTACCACTGAGCTACTCGGGAACTCTAACCGACACCGATCCACGTTAAACCAAAGGTCCCGGGTTCGATACCCGGCTCCGGAACAATTTTTCCCTTGAAATTATTCAAATCAACTTTACAGGGAGTTATACCTGAAATCTTGATTTGCAAATTAAATACCGATATATTGATATTGCAATATATTGCAAATCTAATTTCGATAAACTATATATATCGCAGAAAATATATCGATATATCGAACGATTTTCGATATATCGCTATTCCGTAAGCAAATTGCATTTTCAGGCGTACATTTACTGTATTACAATAAAATTACTTAAATTTTAATATTCCTTTTTACCATTGAAATTAACATCATAAGAGTCAGAAGCATAAATTTAAAATTGTAACAATAAACAATACATTTCCAATACCATATGATGTAGGTCCTAACCTAAATAAAAATTATTGTGGAGGCAAGGGAACTTAAATGGTATAGTGGGAAAAAATTAAGTGAACTTTACATGGTTGAGTATTTGATATTGAAACACGATTCCATTATTCTAATGTTATGCAGGATTCAATCCAGGACACAGATATAATGCTCTTTTCTACCCAACAACGTAATTATTTTTAAATGAAGTAAACCGTATTTAGAATATTACAAGTTTTAACAAACTTTACAGTTGATTTAATACAATTCTTGTATAGTAAGTTCCCACTGCAAGTTTCTGTTACACTGCAACATTCCAAATATCATCCAACATTCCAAATATCATCCAACATTTCAAATATCATCCAACATCCTCAGCTAGCATTAACGAATGGACAACTACCAGCGCCGGGTATCTCAGCACACGACATAATCTTTCTAGAATATTCCTTGTATTGTCCAAAATATAAACCTCACATCACATCATACCGTGACTTGAAGCATATTGAGCATGATGAATTAATCAACGATGCACTTAGCCTGCCTTGGACTGAAGTGTGGAATTTACCAGACATCGACGACAAAATCGAAAAATTTAACGACCTAGTAATTCAGTTATACGATAAACACGCACCCTTGAAAACCAGACGAGTTGGTAGACGCCCTGCGCCTTGGATGTGCGATGCCATAAAATTACTCATGACAGACAGAGACACTGCTTATCGTAAATACAGACGGAGCAAGGACGAATTAGATTTTAATACTTACAAAGTTTTAAGAAATAAATGTAATCAAGCAGTAAGAAATGCTAAATTACGCCATGCACATTCCTTATTATACCTTCGGTCAGTGCGAAAGAATTGTGGCGTAACCTTAATAACCTGGGTCTAACAAAAGCAAAGCCTCGGGTAGATAACATCAACTTGTCACTCAATAGTCTAAATGAACATTTCGTCACTGCTCCACCTGAACCATTACATAAAAAAGAGACTCTTGAATTTCTCAGATCTTACCCCCAACTTGTATGGGATAAATTCTTCTTTAAATACATTAACCCGACTGACGTAATGAAGACGCTGCGATGTATGAAATCTAAAGCCCAAGGTGTAGACAATATAAATATCACTCTCCTGTATAAAATAATAGATGTGATTCTGCCGACCGTCACCCATATATTCAATGCATCTATTATGACTGGGTCCTACCCCTCACTCTGGAAAATGGCATTAGTGAAACCTTTACCTAAATCTAACACACCTTCTACAGTAAACCAATACAGACCGATATCAATTCTTCCCACTCTTTCAAAAGCATTAGAACATATTGTACACGGACAACTTACGAACTATCTCGACGAACACAAACTCCTCGATGACTATCAATCGGGTTTTAGGCATGGACACAGCACTACTACAGCCCTACTTAAAGTGACCGAGGACATCCGTGAAGCTATGGATAGGGGTGAAGTAACGGCACTAACTCTTCTCGATTTCAGCAATGCCTTTGGGTCTGTTGATATCGACTTGCTTCTTGCAAAGATGAAGGCTTTGCACCTGTCAGACAATACCTTGAGCTGGATGGACTCCTACCTACGGGACCGCCAACAGTGTGTTTCACTTGATAATCAATTCTCCCAATGGCGATACACAAAGGCGGGAGTGCCGCAGGGCTCCGTATTAGGACCACTACTTTTCTCTATCTACATTAATGACGTATCAAAGAACTTACAGTATTGCCGATATCACCTCTATGCCGACGACCTACAACTTTACATACATTCCAGACCCAATACGATCAATGAATCGATTGACAAGTTAAATTGTGACCTAGCCACTGTCTCCACTTGGGCGGCCAATTTCGGACTCGCACTTAATCCAAGTAAGACTCAAGCCATAATTATTGGACATAAGCGTTTAGTTAACTCCCTTAATAACAGTAATCTTTCAGTTGTTACCCTTAACAACACGCTAATCCCTTATTCATCTGTCGTAAAAATCTTGGCTTCTTTTTTGATAATAATCTAAGTTGGAATTTTCAAGTTAAAGAAACGATAAAAAAATCTGTTCCTCCTTTCACTCTTTGAGTCGTTTGAGAAACTTCTTGCCCCAGCAACTAAAACTTACCCTAGTACAAACCCTAGTAATGCCGCACTTCGATTATTGTGACGTTTTGTTAAGTGATCTAAGTTCTGAACTGTCAGTCAAGTTACAGCGAGCTCAGAATATGTGCATCAGATACGTGTGCAACATCCGACGATATGATCACATATCACCGTCCTTCGCAAGTCTCTCGTGGCTCCGACTTAAAGAACGCAGAACTTTACACTCTTTGTCTTTACTCTTTCGAATTCTGCATACCTCAACACCAAATTACCTTTCGTCTCGTTTCTCTTATCTATACTCTAACCACGACGTAAATACCAGATCACTTATCTGTGGCACGCTAAATATACATCTTCATAGAACATCTTGTTATTCCTCATCTTTTACAATATCCACCTCGCGTCAATGGAATTCCTTGTCACAAAGTATTAGGGGCTGCAAGACAACAAACAGCTTTAAGAACAGCTTAAAAGATAACCCTATTAGCATTTCACTCCAATCATACTGATTTAAAATATTACAGACTACACTGTTGCTTTTTTTCTTTAGACATCATCCTGATTGTGCTGTATTTTCAAAATTGTCTCATAATAATCTCTTTCTATTATCTAATATAATTTGAAATATATTAACATTCTATGTATTTTAGTTTAATTCTGCTACACAGTTTATTTCAGTGTTTAATTAATAGTTCATAGTATTTTGTTGTTTAATTCGTAAATAACTCTTGTATACATGTAACTCTCATCTAAATCAAATTGTTGAATTCTTTGTAAGTTCATGCATATGTATATACACTTTTTGCTGGTTGTGTGGAAGAGAAGGCCTTACGGCCTTAACTCTGCCAGCTAAAATAAATCATTATTATTATTATTATTAACATTCCAAATATCAATGGTGATGATTATAGGAATGGAATTTTTTATGCACTAAAAGATATAATAAGAAAACAGAATGTCAGCACTAGGTTATGCATAGAAATCATAACGTAAACAACTGTCACATCGGATTAAATCCCTGTTTCTATTTCCATTTCAGAATATAGAAATAAAAGTTTTGATACCCGTTTTGAGGTCAGACGGTTCCCTTTCAGGGTGGGAGTTGCTCTCCTGCCTTGGAGAACATTAATAACAATATTAAAACTGTAGTGGATAAACCTCCCGTCTGTCTCACGTTCGCACACGCTGCATTTTGAATTTGGTGCTGCATATTAAACAGTTTGAATTCGAATTCCAGTCCAGCCAAATAGAACAAGGTATTGAGTGAGGTTGCACTATTATGTAACTGTCCACCTTCAGTAGCGCCATCTCTTGGGAACTATCGGAGTTGTCTAGTGTGTTGGTAATGATAATAATTCCACAAAAAAAAAAAAAAATCAGTAAATTTATGAGATAACCGATATATTCAATAAAAATTTCGATATCAATGTATCGAAACGAAAATATTGGTATTTTGTAAAAACCGATATATCGTTCCCATCTCTAATTCGGAGTTTACCATAGAGTTATATAGGCGTCTTCTTAGCGGACAACGTCCCCTCTTTGTAATATAACTAAAATAATGCTCTTGACTCGTTCTTCCATGAAGGGCAGAACGCGCAATAATGGTTTGAATGGCAGGGTAATTGTCGCAAGTGGCTGGCTACGTTCACTGCTTCCTCCCTCAGTCGCCATCTGAACACGTGGTGGCGATAACAGCTTTTCAAATTAACTGACTAATCTAATGATGGGTTAGGGGTAGATTTCCAGGACTTGCGACCTCAAGCACTATTATTTTCAACATCTTTTCCTCGAAAGGCACAGGCACGGGCGTGAAGAGCTCTTCTGAGAAGACTTTATCTGCTGCGTTAACTGGACACTCGAATCGGCTATGTAGTGGGTTAACTGTTGTTATAATAACCCTATTTATAACTGTTTGTATTTAATGTTAATTGCAAAATGACTTTGTATCCTATGTTAAACCTTCAACAAATTGACTGAAAATTTCTTGTTCAATCTCCAGCAGAATGGTTGTTTGTATTCTGTGTTAAAACTCTAGCAAAATTATTTCAACTTCTAATAGATTAGCAGCAAACTAACAAACTCCTCGGACATAACGCCGTCGTTTATATCTTAAGTTTTATTACTTAACACTACCGGGGGGAAAAAATCCTTACCAAGTGGTTGGGTTTAAAAAATGAGAATGTCAGGAAAATGGTGTACATTTTCTCATACGATTTCGCAGTAATTTAATTCCTTTATCATGATGTCCACCGCTATGGAGTAACGGTTAGCATACCTGACCGTAAAACGAGCGGGGCGAGGTTCAAATTCTGGTTGGGACAAGTTATAGTAAGGATCACGTAAGAGCAGTTCCTAAAAGTCTAATTTGGCCGTCTCTTCAGTGTTGCCAACTAATACCAATTATCACTAAAGAGGAAAAATCACAATGCTACGTACTGAAAAATAATAATAATAATAATAATAATAATAATAATAATAATAATAATAATAATAATAATAATAATAATAATAATAATAATAATAATAACTATATTAAAATGAGTCTCAGTGAAACGTACAGCAGAGTCCGTTTAGATCAGTTTCTGTCAGATTCGTTTCAAATTCACTGTGGGCTAAAGCAAGGAGATGCACTATCACCTTTACTTTTTAACTTTGCTCTAGATTATGCCATTAGGAAAGTCCAGGATAACAGAAAGGATTTGGAATTGGACGGGTTACATCAGCTTCTTGTCTATGCGGATGACGTGAATATGTTAGGAGAAAATCCACAAACAATTAGGGAAAACACGGGAATTTTACTTGAAGCAAGTAAAGAGATAGGTTTGGAAGTAAATCCCGAAAAGACTAAGTATATGATTATGTCTCGTGATGAGAATATTGTACGAAATGGAAGTATAAAAATTGAAATTTATCCTTTGAAGAGGTGGAAAAATTCAATTATCTGGGAGCAACAGTAACAAATATAAATGATACTCGGGAGGAAATTAAACACACAGTAAATATGGGAAATGCCTGTTATTATTCGGTTGAGAAGCTTTTATCATCCAGTCTTCTGTCAAAAAATATGAAAGTTAGGATTTATAAAACAGTTATATTACCGGTTATTCTTTATGGTTGTGAAACTTGGACTCTCACTTTGAGACAGGAACATAGGTTAAGGGTGTTTGAGAATAAGGTGCTTAGGAAAATATTTGGGGCAAAGAGGGATAAAGTTACAGGAGAATGGAGAAAGTTACACAACACAGAACTGCATGCATTGTATTCTTCACCTGACATAATTAGGAACGTTAAATCGAGACGTTTGAGATGGACAGGGCATGTAGCATATATGGGTGAATCTAGAAATGCATATGGAGTGTTAGTTGGGAGGCCGGAGGGAAAAAGACCTTTGGGGAAGCCGAGACGTAGATGGGAAGATAATATAAAAATGGATTTGAGGGAGGTGGGATATGATGATAGAGACTGGATTAATCTTGCTCTGGATAGGGACCTATGGCGGGCTTATGTGAGGGCGGCAATGAACCTCCGGGTTCCTTAAAAGCCAGTAAGTAAGTAAGTAATAATAATAATAATAATAATAATAATAATAATAATAATAATAATAATACAGTAATTAACAATAATTACATGTCTTACTTATTTACCACATCTCATCTTTATGTTGCGAGGCGTTTTCTACAAGATTCAATAATTTATGAAATAGTATATTTTCCTTCTGGAATTCTCGCATATTATGTTGGTAATTAGGATTAGTATGATCTAATATTAAAATTTATTTTGTCTGGTAACATCAAATTCATTGCTTTAAATAAACAGTTTACGATTCACGAGACCTAACCTAAAAACGTAGTTTTATCAAGTGAAATGATTAGTACGAATTCCGAAAACAGAACACCACTTAAAAATGTATAGCGTACTTAAAATACTTTCAAGCACTTTCTTTCTTGGAGAAGTCGCTACCATGCTATTTCCTCTCTTGGACATTTTAATAAAAATCTAAAAACGAAAGAATTTCATTAAAATGTCAATTATTTACATACGTATAATAGATACTTGCCAATGGGATGAACGTAAATAGATACTTGCCAATAGGATGAACGTAAATAGATACTTGCCAATAGGATGAACGTAAATAGATACTTGCCAATAGGATGAACGTAAATAGATACTTGCCAATAGGATGAACGTAAAATAGATACTTGCCAATTGGATGAACGTAAATAGATACTTGCCAATAGGAAGAAAATAAAATAGATACTTGCCAATAGGATGAACGTAAATAGATACTTGCCAATAGGATGAACGTAAATAGATACTTGCCAATAGGATGAACGTAAAACAGATACTTGTCAATAGGATGAACGTAAAATAGATACTTGCCAATAGGATGAACGTAAATAGATACTTGCCAATAGGATGAACGTAAATAGATACTTGCCGATAGGATGAACGTAAATAGATACTTGCCGATAGGATGAACGTAAAATAGATACTTGCCAATAGGATGAACGTAAATAGATACTTGCCAATAGGTTGAACGTAAATAGATATCTGCCAATAGGATGAACGTAAAATAGATATTTGCAAATAGGATGAACGTAAAATAGATACTTGCCAATAGGATGAACGTACAATAGATACTTGCCAATAGGATGAACGTAAAATAGATACTTGCCAATAGGATGAACGTAAATAGATACTTGCCAATAGGTTGAACGTAAATATATACTTTCCAATAGGATGAACGTACAATAGATACTTGCCAATAGGATGAACGTAAAATAGATACTTGCCAATAGGATGAACGTAAATAGATACTTGCCAATAGGTTGAACGTAAATATATACTTTCCAATAGGATGAACGTACAATAGATACTTGCCAATAGGATGAACGTAAAATAGATACTTGCCAATAGGATGAACGTAAAATAGATACTTGCCAATAGGATGAACGTAAAATAGATACTTAGCAATAGGATGAACGTGCAATAATCAAGCATTGTTTGTAGCACTGTCCGTAGTGTTTAAATACCCATCTATTTTCTATTATTTTTTATTCTATTCACATATTACATCTCAATGAATGACGACGAGTTTAGCGCTGGACCTGAGGTATTCTTGCCATCGGTGCGGGAGGTTGCAGGTAGATTCTTTTGTTGCTACAGTCAAGCCGAGCCGAGCGGAGTGGGAAGTATTAATCGTCAAAAAATATGCAGTCTTCAGTTTGTAGTAGTGTGTGAATATTTCATATACATATTGTTTACCTAGGCCTATATGGTTTTGTTATTAATATATTAAATATATTGTTGCAATTTTTTCTCAAACATCTCCCTGATGTTAGCTATGTTAATATTATATGAATTAGTGATATTAAGTATTTCACCGTTACAAGTCATTTTTAAGGAAACATGCTGTGGAAATGTTTTTGATTTTATTCTATTGGAATTTTAGAATATGTGTGGTTGGTATCGTGAAAAACAAATTCCTATAATGTCATGCGAAATTCATTTGTTGGTGATATCTTAAAATACAAATCAAGTAGTTTTACTTCTCAAGTGTCTTCAGCAGTACAGTATATTTAAATTGATTACTTTACAAATTTAATTCAAATCTACTAATCACTAAATTGTATAGTAAATTCTTCTTTTCATTTAAATTAATGTAGTTGTATTATGATTTATCTTTTTATTTATTTTATTGTATTTGTATTTCTGGTGGTGTGATGGCCTTAACTTCACCAGAATAAATAAATAAATAAATAAATAAATAAATAAATAAATAAATAAATAAATAAGTAATAAATAAATAAATAAATAAGTAATAAATAAGTAACTAAGTAAATAAATAAATAAATAAGTAAATAAATAACTTAGTAAATAAATAAGTAAATAAATAAATAAGTAAATAAGTAAATAAATAAATAAGTAAATAAATAAATAAGTAAGTAAGTAATTAAGTAAGTAAGTAAATAAATAAGTAAATAAGTAAGTAAATAAGTAAGTAAGTAAATAAGTAAGTAAATAAGTAAGTAAGTAAATAATAAGTAAGTAAATAAGTAAGTAAATAAGTAAGTAAATAAATAAGTAAATAAATAAGTAAGTAAATAAGTAAATAAATAAATAAGTAAATAAGTAAGTAACTAAGTAAGTAAATAAGTAACTAAGTAAATAAATAAGTAAATAAATAAATAAATAAATAAATAAATTTTTCTACAATACTTTCCTTCTCGCCAGAAATACGTTAGAAAACTAATAGGCATACTGCTCTCGTAAATTGAGCGAATGTTTTCAGTATGATTGTACCTCCTTCCAGACTGCCGCTGTCACTGTTCCCTCCCACTCCAGTACCGCGTTAGACTAGTCGGAACCGCATTCCTCTCAGCACTAAACTCCTCAGAGGATGACAGTACGTTGTTTATTTGAAAAACTCAAACCTCACATTATATGGACTGCACCTTATCCTCAGTACTTTCTTAAACATTGGCAGTTGTAAGTAGAGCTGTGTTCGTTGGAAAACCCTAAGTTACAGAATTGAATTTTCTAGAGGGAGGCACTGTAAGCCAGCACTGCGACCTTTTACGATCTATTGCGCTAAGCCTCAAGCCAGGTGCATTCCCAAACCCACACCGGCTGACTACACTAAGGTTCGCTGCATACCCAAGTTTCTAGCAGGCAACTCCCATCATCCCTAGGTCAGCCCCCTCCTTGCATCGCCAGCCGGGAGTTAGGAGAATGCTATAGAATGATGACGAAATGATCCGTTCAGAGCAGAAGTGGTGTAAGTCAAAAATTGGGTAATGAGGTTTAAAGTAAAAATTCTGTAAAATACAGCGCAAAGTAGCAATTAATATGTCCTTCGTGCTATCCACTGACTACTAATAGTTTAAATAAATTGAATATTAATTGCTGCTTTGCGCTGTATTTTACTGAATTTTACTTTAAACCTCATTACCCAATTTTGACTTACACCGCTTCTGCTCTGAACGGCTCAAATGTTCACGGAATGACGTAGATGCCTAATATGGGGAAATGGGAGAACTCCGAGAAAAACCTCAACTACGACCTTGTCCGCCATAAGCGCCACTGTAAAAAATCCCAGGTCTGAACAGAACTCGAACTCGGACCGCCTGCATGACAGGCTGGAGGTCTGACCACAGGGGACAAACTAGAAGTTAAATTTTCTAGAGTTTCGGTTTGGGTAACCAAGTTACATTCTTGCCTTTACGCTGTAACGTAACTTTTAAGCACAAACTCCCTGTGTTTATGAAAATGCGTGCAGATGTAACATGTCTCTTGAAATCCAGTGGCAGAGTCGGATGGGAAGTTTAATTAAGTCGGTGAACGTTATAATCAATTCGACGGCCATGCTGCGCGTCGCAGTGTCGCGCAAGTGCCCCACATTCTGAGAGATCCTTCTCATTAACTCGCGTGAGGCGTACCGCGGTCTACAGGAAATGCACCCCGCCCATTCTGTATTCGCAGAAAAACGTTCACTTTCCAGTGCATTAGATTGGCCTTGTTCCGGCATGTAGATAAAATCTCTTTATGAGATAATCCACAGTCTCAAGGATATTAACGATAAAGTATGTATTTTAGCACAGGATTCAACGACATTTGAAATATTTATTATTCAAATTTAAATATATACAGAATCTATACTAATAATAAATCTGTAGCCGAAATTTTTCTGGTAATTTTCGATTTTCCAAAAATTATTAGTCCTAACATATACAATTAACAACCCTGAAACCGAAAATCGCTTTTTTGAAATTTTTGTTTGTATGTCTGTCTGTCTGTCTGTCTGTCTGTATGTTTGTTACCTTTTCACGCGATAATGGCTGAACCGATTTCGATGAAAATTGGAATATAAATTAAGTTCGTTGTAACTTAGATTATAGGCTATACGGCATTCACAATACGTTATTTAAAAGGGGGTTATAAGGGGCCTGAATTAAATAAATCGAAATATCTCGCTTATTAACGATTTTTGTGAAATATGTTACATAACAAAAGTTTCTTTAAAAATGATTTCTGATAAGTTTTATTCTCTGAAAAAGTTTGATAGGACTGATATTTAATGAGATAAATGAGTTTTAAAATTAAAAGAACTGCTATCTAAGGCGGTGTATTGAAATAAAAAACAAATGACTTCGTCTATAAGGAGCCTTGGACACAGCATTCGAAAGCTATGAAACATAGCCTACAGACAATGTTTCTGTGTTCGTATGAAGTAATATCGGAAGCTAAATTACCCGATTTGTATAATTAATTATTATTTCATCATTGGAAAGTGTAGTTTCTCTGGATGGACATAATGCTATAATGTTATTACAGTAACTTGTGATTGAATTGAGGACAGGTAAGATTAAAATAGCTTCTTATGCACAGAAAACTTGATAGGTTATTCTGTATATTCATTTCCTGAATTTCTTATAATAATGTTTATGAACATATTCATTTTTATCTCAGAGAATTAACGAACAACGAGAGTGTATTGATTTAGTATGCATTAATAGTACGTTAGCTTAGCAATCCATTATTTTATAATTCAAATTTTAACTATGCTCAATTGAATCGTGTTAAAATAAATAAAATACATATGCAATAAATGCAATGCAAAAAAATTGGGTAATGAGCCAAGCAGATTATGTTGCGCTGTTGTAAAAGTTGTTCCCCCTGAGATTCAAGAGCTCCAACAACAAATTAAAAACTTTCTAATTCGAGTACATCCGTTATCAACACACTTTTTACATAATATAATATAATATAATATAATATAATATAATATAATATAATATAATATAATATAATATAATATAATATAATATAATATAATATAATATAATATAATATAATATAATATAACATAACATAATATAATATAATATAATATAATATAATATAATATAATATAATATAATATAATATAATATAATATAATCTATATATATATATAATTTAAACTGGTAATGGAAATTAGGGGAAAACGGCTGAACGGATTTTAATTAGTGACCCCTCATTTTCATGCCTGGCATCCAAAGTTTTTCGGAAAAGTAGTAGTTTTGAGTGAAATGTCAATTTTCCTACATAATTTTCCTATTTTCAAAAATCCATCTGTTGTCAGTTTTGAGAACTAATTTTATTGAATCACGGCCGACTCGGCTGAATTTCAGAACAAAACACACACTACAATAAACTATAGGCTATTAAACGAAGGCCATGACCTGCAGGATTACCGACATATTTAGAGCACAATTCAATTTGTTATTAAAACTGATTCTGCAGTGTATAATTTTCTGAGTACAGCTGTGTATTGGTTATTCAAATCTACGAAATCTGAGGTGGTTTGATGACATTATTACCATTAGAAATTAAATATTATTATAGTTAATATCATGATGCGTCTATTTTTCATTAATTGTACATAATATTGATGACATGAAAGTGAAACATTTTGAGGTTGTGTAAGTAAATGTAGAGAATATCTTAATATAAATCTTCATTTCTATAATTTACTGAGTGGCTGCTATATATAACTACAAAACTTAAGTAAGATAATAATATTGTTATTAAAAATCAAATATTTTTATACTTATTAACCCAGTGGGGTTGGGTCTTTTTCATATACTTAATGGCGGTGTAGTGTAGATATTGATATGTGTCATTGTCTTCAGTATTGGCTCGAGAGAGAGAGCAAAAATTACAGTTCCTAAGGAAAGATCAAAAGGTATTTCTTACTGATAAAATAAGAGGCCTAGAAAATTTTGTAGTCTCCAGATCATTTCAGCAAGATCTCTTAGCAGGATAAAATGATTTTACGCTCTACATTTCAAGTTCTACATGTAGCAGCTATACGAAAATGCTATTGTTCGAAAGCTTAGCAAACCTGACATTTTTTTAACTTTTGCCTACAATCCACAATGACCTGAAATAGCTACTGCTATCGTCCTGACATTGATACTTGCGTTTTCGCATTGGAACTCAAAAACTGAAGTTGGATAGGTTCAAGAAAAAGTATTTGGCCTAAAGAAATCCATTCAGAGGGAGTATGTTTCATTATTATGGAAGCAAATAACTATCAAAAAGAAAGTATTCTTCATTGAAAATAAATCTGAAAAATTTTTATTTGAATGTCTAACGAACTTAGTTTGCAGCAGCATTTGCTGCACAAGCCACTAGTATAATATAATATAATATAATATAATATAATATAATATAATATAATATAATATAATATAATATAATATAATATAATAATATTGTAGCCAGTGCAAGACAATAAATGCAGCATTCGCTGCTCAAGCTGCTAGTATTCAAACTTCATTTTTATTTTCTCAGTAATCAAACATATGTTGCGGGTTGCATTGGTCTCTCTCGCTAGGGGCAATGATTGCGTATTGCTCCGGCGCGACCCCGCTGAGTAAGACGTGCGTAGAATATTATAGAAATAGCAAAGGACATTTTTCCCGAATAGATGCCTACTTAAACTTTCCACATTAATGTAATATTACATTACATTATATTACATGAAGTTGTGCTCTGTAACTCAAGTTGCAAGATTTGTCTACGAACTTAAAATCTCTGTGGTTGTTTCCTTCAAGAAGATCATATTTCTTGCTTTTATAGAGATTCAATATCAGCTTCTTTTTTGTTTATATTGTGTTATCTTAAGCAATATGTAGTACAGTGGTTCTCAACCTATGATACGCGTACTGGTGGTACGTAAGCCACTGCTGGGTGGTACTTAAAGTATAAAACAATAGTACATTATGCAACGAGCCTATGATGATAGTAATTAAGACGCGAGGATGTTTATGAAACGAGCGCAAGCGAGTTTCATAATTTTCATACGAGCGTCTTAATTACCATTATAGGCAAGTTTCATACGACTTTTTATGCTCGACCATATTTCTAACTTGAAATTATTCATAAGTATTCATGTTATTCTTATCTGACTGGGGAGCGAACTGACCTTGTGCAATACCTCGTAAATTGTGAGATGTGCGCAGACGCGAAAGTATTGATTTTTTCCGGGCAACGAATTTCGACGACCTTGATATAATTTAGAGAGTAAGATAAACGTTAAACTTGATATAACCTTGAAATTGAATTCGACATTGATAAACGAGATGACAAATTGAATTTATTTGAATATTATTTACAATTAACGCTAATTATTATAGTAACAGAACATAATCTTCTGCGACTGTATTGGATTTCCAGTCTGCGTGACGTTTTGCTAGTTGTCTTTCGATTGCATATCCGAGAATAATTGAAAACCTGAACTTTAATGAATAGGTGTACTTTAATGACATCCATTAAAGGACTTCCACCAGGTGCATAATTACTACATTTCGGCATGGTCGAGCATAAAAATATAAATTATCATAAAATATAAACATATTGGCCTATAGCTGTTTTCTGTATATTTTATGAATAAATTCAAATAATAACTGTTTTTAATAAAACAAGCCTAAATAAAGCAATCCGTTATTGGTATTGGAGCATATTAACGTTTATTATGATTGTAAGAGCGACACGTGATGATATGCCTTGAAATAAAGAAGGTGTGATTTACTGAAAGGATTAACAATGAAAAATATATGATTATCATGTATCAAAATATATCATGTTGTATTTCGCATCTTGACCTGAAAAGGCGCTGCTATCTTTTCTCAAGCACATACACGCGAGACGCCACGGCTCTAACCTTCATTCTTATTCTGGTCGTAAGATTTCTTAGTCAGCAAACCGAAATAAATTATCTGCGAATTTAGATTTGTGAGCGGCATTGACTCAGTTCCATTTGCTCCTTAATGGAGAGTAATTAGATGAAATGAGCCTTCAAGATGAAGAGCAGTTCTTGAGAAATTACTTCCGTCCTTGCGCCCCACACGCTGTCCTTGTCCTTCCGCCAGACACCCGTTCCAAAGCTTACTCACATGGCGATCTGCATGAATGGATCAAATTAAGAATTAGCTATACTTCTTAGACTCTAAATTCGGCCCTAGGGCCAACAAATTTTGTCGTTTTAATGTGAAACGTCTGTGCTCATAATATGCCAAAGGAATAAGTTACGAAAACTTCAAATCTAACGCCAGTTGCTTAGCAACTACAATGAGTTATGTCACACAATTCTGGGATCAGTTGCTTAGCAACGCAATGAGTTGTCACACAATTCTGGGATCAGTTGCTTACCAACACAATGAGTTATGTCACACAATTCTGGGATCAGTTGCTTACCAACACAATGAGTTATGTCACACAATTCTGGGATCAGTTGCTTATAAACGGAATGAGTTATGTCACACAATTCTGGGTTCAGTTGCTTAGCAACGCAATGAGTTGTCACACAATTCTGGGATCAGTTGCTTACCAACACAATGAGTTATGTCACACAATTCTGGGATCAGTTGCTTAGCAACGCAATGAGTTATGTCACACAATTCTGGGGTGAGTTGCTTAGCAACGCAATGAGTTATGTCACACAATTCTGGGGTCAGAGTTGCTTAGCAACGCAATGAGTTAAGTCACACAATTCTGGGGTCAGTTGCTTAGCAACGCAATGAGTTATGTCACACAATTCTGGGGTCAGTTGCTTAGCAACGCAATGAGTTATGTCACACAATTCTGGGTTCAGTTGCTTAGCAACGCAATGAGTTATGTCACACAATTCTGGGATCAGTTGCTTAGCAACGCAATGAGTTATGTCACACAATTCTGGGGTCAGTTGCTTAGCAACGCAATGAGTTATGTCACAGAATTCTGGGGTCAGTTGCTTAGCAACGCAATGAGTTAAGTCACACAATTCTGGGATCAGTTGCTTAGCAACGCAATGAGTTATGTCACACAATTCTGGGGTGAGTTGCTTAGCAACGCAATGAGTTATGTCACACAATTCTGGGGTGAGTTGCTTAGCAACGCAATGAGTTATGTCACACAATTCTGGGGTCAGTTGCTTAGCAACGCAATGAGTTATGTCACACAATTCTGGGGTGAGTTGCTTAGCAACGCAATGAGTTATGTCACACAATTCTGGGGTCAGAGTTGCTTAGCAACGCAATGAGTTAAGTCACACAATTCTGGGGTCAGTTGCTTAGCAACGCAATGAGTTATGTCACACAATTCTGGGGTCAGAGTTGCTTAGCAACGCAATGAGTTAAGTCACACAATTCTGGGGTCAGTTGCTTAGCAACGCAATGAGTTATGTCACACAATTCTGGGTTCAGTTGCTTAGCAACGCAATGAGTTATGTCACACAATTCTGGGATCAGTTGCTTAGCAACGCAATGAGTTACGTCACTTTTTTATGTTACTTGCTTAGCAACTGAAACAGCATGCACCGAAACAAACAATATTGAAACAAACAATACTGAAATTACAAACATACTCTGAAAATCAAGATAAGTCATTATATAACATGCAAGATGACATAAGACTGAGTCCGTACGACGACAGCTAACAATGTTGTGTTATTTGGTGCCACATTGTTAAATCGCTACTGGTACTGCTCTTTAACGTGGCGCAAGCGATCCCCAGATAGCTGGATAATAAACATTATGTAACCAATTTTTTTGGTCACCCAACATGTAGTCCACCAACATTTATATTTATCTTATTTTTTGTCCACGTCACTTTTAGTCACTGAAACTATATCCACTGTAGGTTTCGTTCGCACAATTATTGATAAATGCATATTTTTGGTCACAATTTATATTAGTTCACTCATTTTTAATTGGTCAGAATTTATTTGTTACAAGTGATACTAGGTGGACAAAGTAGATTCATTATAGAGATTTCTGTTTCGAAGTACTCCCATTTCCTTGTTTCATTCCACGAACATTCTTCATAGGCCCTGAAGTTTATAAAATACTTGTCTGATGATTGAATCCTGTTCTAGGCCTGAGGCAGAATGGCCCGCCAGTCAGCATCGCATTCACTAATGCCACCCATCGGACGTGGACCAACATGGCATTTAGAGGGGACACAATGGACCAATGAGAGCCACTGTGTTGTCCGCTGCAAGTACTGATATTGGAGCATGCATCAAAACCCCTGAAGCAACAGGTGGATCAACTCTCAACTTCCAGAACAGAAGGAGATGGGGAATGCCGGCTGACAGCTTTATTACTGCAGAAGAGCTTTTAACACTGTGTTCTCAATTACTGCATGTATTTAATATGAAAACAAAATCTGTACTTTGGGTCTATATACAGTATCTTTACAAATTAGTATTCTTTACACTTCATCCACTAGTTTTACTTTTTCGTTATCCTAAGTACAAGGTGTAGCATAAAATTGGACATTTTTTTAATTCGACGAAACTATAATGAATGTTGACAAGACAGATTTTTTTTTCACAAAAATGGTGTTTTTTTCTTCAATTCTCAGTTAACTACTGTAAGTTAACATGTAGTCTAAGTATTTGGTATAGTTCTCGATGATAATCTCTGTTGGAATCCTGGTGTTGTGGAAGAGAAGGCCTGATGGCCTTAACTACACCAGAATAAATAAATAAACAAATAAATAAATAAATAAATAAATAAATAAATAAATAAATAAATAAAGTCTCCATCAGCGTTCAGTAAGCTAATAGTTGATATAGCGTCATTAAAAACAAAAAAACTACGCCTCTAACAAACTAAACAATATTATTTTATTATCCTATTAGATCTTTAAAGAAACTCTTGATCGTACAAGCTTGTTAAATACAAGGTGGAAGTGAAATAACCTTGCAGATTGAAAGAGGCGATAGGGTGCTCTGAAATGAATAGAAAAGCTAGATTACGTTTTGTGATTAAATGCATGGTTACTTAGAAAATTAAGTTGGAAGTTTCGGCAGCCTGGCAACATCACCGCCAACACACTCTTCTCGTAATACAGATGTAAGAGGTCAATGAACTCGGTCTGCCTCGCTAGATGAGCTACTCTCTTGCTGCGACGTTGCAATCTTTTCGCATCGTGCAGTGGCTTGAAATTAGTGGTTTTTAAATTAAATTTACACGAAAACCGTGCACGCTATTGAAATACGCCGGAGGGATAAATGATTCTTTATTAGATTTTCTATCGATATGGATAAAAATCACGATCGTACTCGCAATAGTTACCGAATAAGAGGTTGTTAAACATTTGAGAAAAAAAATGTTTTCAGAAAAAAAAAACTTTCCACCAATATGATATTACAGTTTTTGTTACATAAAACATTGAGCTATTCGCTCTGAAAATCTGAAAGGTTATTTCACTTCCACCTTGTATATATTTTACATATCCTGTTAGTCTTATCTTGTAATATAATTCTCTGGGTCAATGCAAGTGGTATTCAGAGGATTTTTTATCATCCAGAAACGGATTTTTATTTCAAACCAAGTGAATCTCTTGGAGACATTTTAGAGAGTTTACAGTTTTAACCATTATTTCTTTATTTATTTATTTGTTTGTTTATTTATTTATTTATTTATTCTTTTGTTTACAGAAACAATAGTGAAATGTTTAAATTAAATAAAGATGCTCATCTCTCTAATTGCAACTTATATAGTACATAAAAACATCGTTAACAGAATTTGAAGCGATGAGATCAATAACCATTCAAGTTTACTTGTGGCCATTCATTTTTTGTAAATTTGAAATTAAATTTTGAATATTTCCACAAGTGTTATGACTTTAAATGTTGGTATACTAATTTGTTTTGACGTCGAAAACAACCAGAAATATTATATGCAAAAAAAAAAATTAAGTATGAAATAAAAAAGAGTTTTTTGCATTTTTCTTGAAACTTGTGTAAATGGACTTGAATGGTTATTGATCTCACCGCTTCATTTGGAGTAATTTAAATTATCCTTGGATTTTTCACAGCAACATGAAACTTTAAAATGCAGTTATCTTAAAACTTTGCATTTTGAGTTGTTTCTCTTTTGAACTGGCTCGACGATTTATGTGTAAATAAATAAATAATTATATTTATAAATTTATTTAAATTAATGAAGTATTGAAGTAAAATAAATATGTAATTGAATTTCAACAATCATCAGATGATTTGAGTAATTGTTTTGTATTACACTTGTTTTTCTAAAAGAAATTAATTATTACAAAATTGCGCCCACTTTTCGTTGTAAAGTTCCTAAGTTTCAAACGCCCTCAGGTCACATCAGGGCAGTTAGCGGAGGGGAGG
The DNA here is from genome assembly GCA_025594305.2 of Periplaneta americana. NCBI lineage: Eukaryota > Metazoa > Arthropoda > Insecta > Blattodea > Blattidae > Periplaneta > Periplaneta americana. The sequence goes on from JAJSOF020000011.1 coordinate 3,570,777, forward strand.
GCGCTTCATTATTCAAGGAATGTATAAATTTCCCAATTGAAACATTTTCACAGAGATGAATCAGAAGGGGCAAATAAAACCATGGCCACCACGTTCTCCGGATTTAATTTATTTGGAATTTAACTTAGGGTTTATGTAAATAAAATTAAATACAGCGTACCCATTAATGACATTAATAATGATATAGCAAATCAGAGAAACTACGAAGGTCTCATACATCACTTCTAATATTCTTGGTGATGTGCCGTAGAAATTGTCCTGAAATATCTGCCGGACTACAAGAGGCTCACATCGAACTTCAGTGAATACACAGTAAAACCTTGGGGACTTGTTCTTACATTTAGTGGTTGCTTCACACTTCTATCGTGGTTAGTTACAATCTATATATATAATTTGAACTGGTAATGGAAATTACGGGAAAACGGCTGAACCGATTTTAATGAGTGACCCCTCATTTTCATGCCTGGCATCCAAAGTTTTTCGGAAAAGTAGTAGTTTTCAGTGAAATGTCAATTTTCCTACATAATTTTCCTATTTTCCAAAATCCATCTGTTGTCAGTTTTGAGAACTAATTTTACTGAATCACGGCCTACTTGATTGAATTTCAGAACAAAACACACACTACAATAAACAATAGGCTATTACACGAAGGCCATGACCTGCAGGATTGCCGACATATTTAGAGCTCAATTCAATTTGTTATTAAAAACTGATTCTGCAGTGTATAATTTTCTGAGTACAGCTGTGTATTGGATATTCAAATCTACGAAACTTGAGGTGGTTTGATGACATTATTACCATTAGAAATTAAATATTATTATAGTTAATATCATGATGCGTCTGTTTTTCATTAATTGTACATAATATTGATGCTATATTGATGACATGAAAGTGAAACGTTTTGTGGTTATGTAAGTAAATGTAGAGAATATCTTAATTTAGATCTTCATTTCTATAATTTACTGAGTGGCTGCTATATATAACTACAAAACTTAAGTAAGATAATAATATTGTTATTAAAAATCAAATATTTTTATACTTATTAACCCAGTGGGGTTGGGTCTTTTTCATATACTTAATGGCGGTGTAGTGTAGATATTGATATGTGTCATTGTCTTCAGTATTGGCTCGACAGAGCGCAAAAATTACAGTTCCTAAGGAAAGATAAAAAGGTATTACTTAGTGATAAAATAAGAGGCCTAGAAAATGTTGTAGTCTCCAGATCATTTCAGCAAGATCTCTTAGTACGATAAAATGATTTTACGCTCTACATTTCAAGTTCTACTTGCAGCAGCTATACGAAAATGCTATTGTTCGAAAGCTTAGCAAACCTGACATTTTTTTAACTTTTGCCTACAATCCACAATGACCTGAAATAGCTACTGCTATCGTCCTGACATTGATACTTGCGTTTTCGCGTTGAAACTCAAAAACTGAAGTTGGATAGGTTCAAGAAAAAAGTATTTGGCCTAAAAAAATCCATTCAGAGGGAGTATGTTTCATTATTATGGAAGCAAATAACTATCAAAAAGACAAGTATTCTTCATTGAAAATAAATCTGAAAAATTTTTATTTGAACGTCTAACGAACTTAGTTTGCAGCAGTATTTGCTGCACAAGCCACTAGTATTATGTAATCATTTAAAAGCTCGCCATGACTTACGAACACTATGTATAAATTATCGAAGACTGAGTTGCTTCAGGAGATGAATTAATTCCACATTTCCCGTTTGCTTCCGCTTCACTGTGAACTCGGCTTCGGTTGACATGTGCGGATGTTGTGGTATCAGGGTTCGTCATCTCACACTCGTGCTCCGTATCGCTTGACTTGGCACGCTCTGCTGGACAATCCTTAACACGGGAGATAGGCTGATAACGCACATGACAAACACGGGACCAAGAGTGTTACGGAGTCTGCTCCCCTTCCTGCAGCATGGACTAAAATTTAGTCACTAAATATTTAATTAATGCAACGCTGTAGCTGCAAGCAACTCGTTCGCTTACATAATATACTCACTTATTAGCAGAAGATTATTTTACCCACTCCCGTGTCAGAACTACGATATACAATCACTAGGTCATCACAATTTCAAAACTGTAAACAATAATCCAATTTTTTAAATATAGCTACGTATTTTTATACTTTTGACCATATCCGTGCCAAAACTTGTCATTGAATGCTCTGGAATTATTTGAAGTATAGCAAATAATTATTATAAGGTATGTCAATCATATCTAAAAGTATTTTGTGCGAGATCGTGCGTATTTGCTTGTTTTCCGCACAGAACCAATACGCGGTAAGTGTGAAATACCACATTCAGTATTCCCAACGTAACACACATAACAATTTCCCTCTTCTTACCGCTTAAGCGCGACATTCATTTTACTGCTTTAGACTTTTAACATATTATTTTTAGAGACGTTTAACATAGTAATAATTATAAATTGGAAACTTACCACTGCAATTTCACCTAAATTGCAATGTTAATTATTGTTTTTAAATATTTTCAAAAATTAAGTAAAGTCTACTATTCCACGAAACGTATTGCATTCCTGATACAAGTAACATTAAGGAAGCCGTGAAAAAATCAACAAGATTCCAGATGCGAATGTTATTACTGCAATATATTATATAAATAATATTGTTAAAATATTAAAATGAAAAATAAATCATTACATAACCTTACCGTTTGTTTTAAGTTCGCATTTATAGACTGGGGAAAAAAAGACAGACGTATATCACGGCCTGCTGGAGTATAGTAAACACAGAAAACATTTTATAGCAACAATGTTGAAGAAAGATATTTTGGTTTTCCGAAGTTGCCGTCATTAAACAGAAACCAAGATGGAGATTTCATTGCAACTAATTAGAAATTCGTCTTTCAGGTATGTAATAAACGATCTTCGCACAAAATAATGTACGATACACGAGCGGTATGTTTGTTTTCATGTTCTCGGAAATTAAAAAAGCTCAACTACGTTTCGCTTTTTCAATCTTTTCCTCGACCATGAAAACGTCAACATACCGCTCTTGTAACGTATATTAGTATTGCTTTAAATTAGGCTTCTAACACTCTTATGCTTCCTTAAAACTTTAAATTTTGGAGATGGTAATGTGAAATCCAATATGTGTCATTGCTAATGCGAGTAAAACATATTCCTTTTGATGGACTAAAGGCAGCCAAATGCGTTAAGTTTCAATATCTTCATTAACACTACCTAATTTAAAGTGATCGATATCCAATAATAATACCCTTACTTATGGCTTTTAAAGAACCTGGAGGTTCATTGCCGTCCTCACGTAAGACCGCCATCCGTCCAAACCAGTAATAATAATAATAATAATAATAATAATAATAATAATAATAATAATAATAATAATGATAATAATAATAATAATAATAATAATAATAATAATAATAATAATAATAATAATAATAATGTGCGTTTAGACTGCATTAATAAATAATTAATCATCACGGGAAATGTCACAAAAGGTTTTCATTTTGCAAATAATTGACGGGCGCGAAACGCTAGTGAATTTATCCAAAGAATTGAAAGCCTCGCGTGATATTAAGTAAGGCCATTTTCGTGAAAAGAATAATAAATAAATAAATAAATGAATAAGTGAATAAATAAATGATTAAATAAATGAATAAATAAATAAGTTAATAAATAAATAAATTAATAATTAGTTACAAGAATAAACGTATTAACAATTAAATAAATAAGTAAATAAATGTATATAAATAAATTAATTAATAATTAAGTGAATAAATGAATAAATAAATAAATAATCAAATTAATAAATGAATGAATAAACAAATAAATAAGTAAATGAATGAATAAATAAATAAAAACAATAAGTAAGTAAATAAATAAACAGGTAAACAAATAAATAGTAAATAAATAAATAAACTAAGAAACAAATAAATAAACATACATACAAATAAACAAATAAATAAGTAAATAATTAAATAAATACATACATAGGTAGGTCGAAAGACAGACAGACAGGCACATAAGTAAATTAATAATCATGTAAATAAATAACTAAATGGGAATAACAACGTATAATATTATTTGGATGAAATATGCCTATTTGATTTACTTTCTATTTTTTCATGTCAAAATATATATTTATAGAGCAGTCTTCTTTTAACTAGCTAATGTCAACACCTGTGGAGTAACGGTTAGCGCGTCTGGCCGCGAAACCAGGTGTGCCGGGTTCGATTCCCGGCATTATCACCATCTCATTCAGACGCTAAATAACCTTAGATATTGATAAAGCGTCGTAAAATAACCTACTAAAATAAATTAACTAGCTAATATGATTGATAAAACGGAATAGTGAAAGTATTGTTATTAAGAAAACAGTGTAATTTAAAATATGGAAGGAAATTTAATTAAATGTACAATTTACAAAAATGAGATTCAGTAGAAGTAAATTTATTGAGTATAACTATTTTATGCTGAAGAAGTTGATGTTGATTGATTATTTCTGAGTTCAAGAATAATTAGGTTGTGAAGTTCTTCATTAATCTGAATAGACACACTGCAGTTGTATTGTTTTCTAAATACGTACATATTTACCAACCAGGAAACAATGGCGAATCATCAGCGAGAAGGAAAAAGTGACAATAATAATATAAAGTCCACAATATTTCAGTGATGAATGGTTCTAATTTGTTGAAATCCAGCGTGTTCTTACACTCCATTGGTACACGAGATAAATAATCAGAAAAGCTTTGTGATCATTGGACAGGTGTCTTCGCGACATGTGAATGGTAGAGGTGTCGCAGGCCACAAGAGAGGAACCGTTTCCTGACCCACAATGGAAAGAATACAGTCCTATAACCCGGTCCAGAGAGGCTGATCGATTACGTTATTCATGAGGATCCTCAAGAGTAAATGGAGCGGAGTCGAAGATAAAGAACGTACAAAAAGTACAGTATGACCCTATCAAGGACGATCCCGGCGGTAACACTTTGAAATTCATGACAAGATTTAATCCAATTAATGTTACAACCCATCCAGGATATCCGCTTCACAAAATTGCAGCTGTTATACAGGGAGAGACAACTTAATTCCGACACCCAGTATATACGAGGATACACGTATTTACCGTGCTTTATAGCACTCCTTAATTGGTGTTATCCACATCTTATACGCTAATTTCTATCTTCAATACTTTAAGTTTATTTCCTCTAGGCCAGCGTTTCTCAAACTATGGTCCGCGGACTACCTGTGGTCCTCGAGGTCTGCCCTTGTGGTCCTTCAAAAAAGACAGAAGAAGAAATAAAATTCAAACGAATTGCGTATCACACTGTAGCTGAAAATCTCAGAGTTTGGAAATGACACATGGCATCATCTTTCACTTTTTCTCCCAGTACTAACATTTTATAAAATTTATTACCCTACCTGTCTACTGACTTCTCACTCTACTCTCAGCAAGAAAAGAGGGATTTAAAGCTCTATGAACGTGGTGTTTCTCGCCATCTTTTCCCTACACATCAGCTGATGACATGTGGCTAAGTACATTGACATATCTTTCAGATGTATTCTCAAAACTAAACGAACTAAATCTCTCTCTACAAGGTAATTCTTTGACTGTTCTCAATGCACATGATAAAATAAAGATGTTCGAGAGGAAACTTGGTTTGCGGGTCAGTTCTGTAAAACAGAGGATTTTTTTCACTATTTTCAACCCTAGAGTCTTTTTTTGGTTTAAAATGATTTCGTTATTGAAAAAAAATTACGCAATGATATATGTTCGCATCTCGAATCTCTGAGGTCATAATTTGAAACTTATTTTTAAAATAAATATGATGATATTAAAAATAACAAACTTTCATTGAGTGAAAGAGAACAGTTAACTGAACTCTCGAATGACACAGGACTTAAAATGAAATTCCAAGCGGAAGGTATGGTTAATTTCTGGACCTCATCACAAATGAAAAGAGAATATAGTGAACTGTACAATGATTCTTCGGAGATTATAATTCAGTTTGCTTTTACGTATCTGTGTGAGAAAGGGTTTTCATCACTAACTCTAATAAAAACAAAGTACCGAGATCGACTCTGTGACAATCTCCGATTTAAATTTACCAGCATACATCCAAATATAGAACAACTGTGCAAGAATCGGCAGACTTATCCATCTCATTAATGTGAGTACCAACATTTATTTATTTTGTTTAGTTAATAAGTTAAAGATTATCCAAACTCTAATAGCCTTGATTTATTAAAAAACGAAAGTGATTTTTTTCTATTAATATTAACTTAATTAGTTAAAACTAATATAAGATTAAATTAATTTTAATTAATTATATTTTAAAATATAAATATACTGGTATTAAAATATGCTAACTTAATTAGTTAAAACTGATATAAAATTAAGTTAATTTTAATTAATTATGTTTTAAAATATAAATATACTGGTATTAAAATATGCTACAGGAGTTGCTTTCGAAGAGAAGAAGAGTAAGGTGGTCCGCGGAACTGTTCTGACTTAAAAAAGTGGTCCCTACTTAAAAAAAAGTTTGAGAAACGCTGCTCTAGGCTTATTTTCTGTCTTCACTCTTATTTATAATCTCTATACAATGTCATTACGGTCTTACTAATAAAAACCTTTATATAGCTGATGTTTATGATGATGTGTTGCTGGTCGTAACCGACGCGGCTCCATGCATTGTTAAAGCGGCAAAAAATCTACAAGTTCTTTACAGAAATTATTCATGTAACCTGTCTTGCGCACGGGCTCCAAAGAGTAGCTGAAAATATTCGTGAGTGTTACAGCGATGTTGATAAGTTCATAGTCAACGTGAAAGAGATCTTTCGAAAAGCCTCTACGAGAATATTAAAGTTAAAGAAAATGGCACCTGGAGTTTGTCTCTCCAAGTCCAATAAAAACAAGATGAGGTTCATGGTTTAACGCGACGTTATATTACGCTGAACATTATAATATCATCACGAAAATCATTAATACTTCGGACAGCAAAGAGGCATTTTCCATTGGCATTCTTAAATTACTAATATCCCAACAATATGGAAAGTCTGAATTTCATTAAAAAAAAACAATTTTGAACATTTACCAAATGCTATTACACAGCTGGATAAATCGGGTTTAGATATATCCGAGAGCATAAGTAGAATTGAATATGATATTCTTATTGAATTTGATATTCCCAAGAAACTAGTTCGATTAATTAAAATGTGTCTCAGTGAAACGTACAGCAGAGTTCGTATAGGTCAGTTTCTGTCAGATGCGTTCCCAATTCACTGCGGGCTAAAGCAAGGACATGCACTATCACCTTTACTTTTTAACTTTGCTCTAGAGTATGCCATTAGGAAAGTCCAGGATAACAGAAAGGGTTTGGAATTGAACGGGTTACATCAGCTTCTTGTCTATGCGGATGACGTGAATATGTTAGGAGAAAATCCACAAACGATTAGGGAAAACACGGGAATTTTACTTGAAGCAAGTAAAGAAATAAGTTTGGAAGTAAATCCAGAAAAGACAAAGTATATGATTATGTCTCGTGACCAGAATATTGTACGAAATGGAAATATAAAGATTGGAAATTTATCTTTTGAAGAGGTGGAGAAGTTCAAATATCTGGGAGCAATAGTAACAAATATAAATGATACTCGGGAGGAAATTAAACACAGAATAAATATGGGAAATGCCTGTTATTATTCGGTTGAGAAGCTCTTATCATCCAGTCTGCTGTCGAAAAATCTGAAAGTTAGAATATTACCGGTTGTTCTGTATGGTTGTGAAACTTGGACTCTCACTTTGAGAGAGGAACAGACTACGGGTGTTTGAGAATAAGATTCTTAGGAAAATATTTGGGGCTAAGAGGGATGAAGTTACAGGAGAATGGAGAAAGTTACACAAGGCAGAACTGCACGTATTGTATTCTTCACCTGACATATTTAGGAACATTAAATCCAGACGTTTGAGATGGGCAGGGCATGTATCACGTATGGGCGAATCCAGAAATGCATATAGAGTGTTAGTTGGGAGACCGGAGAGAAAAAGACCTTTAGGGAGGCCGAGACGTAGATGGGAAGATAATATTAAAATGGATTTGAGGGAGGTGGGATATGATGATAGAGAATGGATTAATTTTGCTCAGGATAGGGACCAATGGCGGGCTTATGTGAGGGCGGCAATGAACCTCCGGGTTCCTTAAAAGCCAGTAAGTAAGTAAGTAAGTAAGTAAAAGTAGAATTGATGAAGTGTCTACAAAATTTAATAATGCAACTCCCGGGTAAATTACTGAAGTAGTGAAAAAGAAATACCAGAGAGTCGTTACAAAAATTGTGGATTGTTATTGATGTACAATATACGAAATAGACAGCTGAGTCCACACCTGTGGAGTAACGGTCAGCGCGTTTGGCCGCGAAACCAGGTGGCCCGGGTTCGAATCCCGGTCGGAGCAAGTTACCTGGTTGAGGTTTTTTCCGGGGTTTTCCCTCAATTCAATACGAGCAAATGCTGGGTAACTTTCGGTGCTGGACCCCGGACTCATTTCACCGGCATTATCACCTTCATTTCATTCAGACGCTAAATAACCTGAGATGTTGATACAGCGTCGCAAAATAACCCAATAAAATAAAAATAAATAGATTGCTGAGGCAGAAAACATATCAGTAAATCACTCATATTACTCACATCCGCCACTGACTTCTTCTGAAGTGGAAAGAACGTCTTCCGGGTATAAAAACTACCTAGCAGAGTCCCGAAGAATGTTCACATTTGACAACTTCCGTATGTTCATCATTGTTCATTGCAACACCAACATGGAAAACGCAGAATAAACCTGTAAGGTAAGTACGCACAAAATACTTCAGTTTCCATAGTTACCAGACTAGTATCGAAACATTTGCTTATTTACATTCAAAGTCTGTTCTCATATAGAGGATTCCATGTTAGGAAAAAAGCATTGAGCATATGGGGCTATTCCATCAAATGACCAGTTTCCATAGAAACGCCTATCTACCACATAGCTTGAACAATGTACTAGACAAGGCCCATGAAACCAATGCTTTTTTCTTAATGTAGAATGCTCTAAAACTCGCTTAAAAGAAGATGTAGTGCATGCGTAAGTACATTGATAGTTAACTCATTCCGGTCCCTAAGCCTGTTCATAATATGTTCCTTTCAAAAATGGAATGCTGATTCTTAAAGTACCCATGTTTCACGTACATACGCCACTATTGGTTTTGGTTGACATAATAGGCTTTGCTTCCTAACGTAATTCCTTTCTTTTTTTCTTATTGTACCATCGAACTAAGATATTTTAACGACTTCACTTCCTCAAATGATGTACTATCAATGTCTAGGTTACTAGCTTAATCAGTTTCAGTGTTTCAAGTATTTAAATAACACTAATATCACAATATCCTGGCTTAGTTGCCTCATGAGTTATGCCTTATTGGTGTCGTTTATGAGCTTCAAACCTGTCAAACCTGCTAAACAACTGTCAATATTACTACTACCGCCACAATTACTATGTCTTCTACTACTACTACTACCACTACCACTACTACTACTACTACTACTACTAATAATAATAATAATAATAATAATAATAATAATAATAATAGTAATAATAATAACAATAAATAATACACATATACAAATACAGTAGCATAACCCAAATGGGAATGTAAGGTAAGAATTACAGTTAGAACCTGTAATGCATCACATACACATTATCAGAATAAATGGATAAATCATCTGCATAGAATGCCAGAAGCTATGTTTTACTTTCATCCAAACGGAAAGAGATCTCAATGAACATTGCGTTAAAAATTCAACTGTGAGATTGTAATAGGCCATAGAACCTGACACTTGAAGAGAAAAAGAAGACGAAGAAGATTAATAATAATGCGTTTGTAAAGTCCAAAATCTTCATCACATAGTTCTGAATATCCTGTCAATGTTTTTGCCCTATAATAATTACTTTGTCGAATATAGGAGCCACGATCAAAACTACTGAAACGCCGTGCGATGTAGGCAACTTCTCCGACTTTGCTGTATAGCGTATTGTCTAACACTACGGGGGTTTTGTTCTGTAATATCGTGACCATAATTTCGCTTGTTTTATTATTGTTATTGTTGTTGTTGCTTAGTGTCCGAGACAGGTCTGAACCTCGCTAGTGATACCAAGAAGGCACCACTTATGAGGGAACTATTCCAGGAGATAATGGGGTAGGGTGGCCAGTTCCTTTCTCCCTCCATTGCATACATCGCCGATGAGCTACATATTACACTAATCAGACTTCAGATGATTATAATGAAAAGGTAAAGGTATCCCCGTAACATGCCACGAAGGCATTTGGGGGGCATGGAGGTAGAGCCCCATGCTTTCCATGATCTCGGCACTAGAATGAGGTGGTGTGGTCGGCACCACGCTCTGACCGCCTTTTACCCCCGGGAAAGACCCGGTACTCAATTTTATAGGAGGCTGAGTGAACCTCGGGGCCGTTCTGAAAGTTTGGCAACGAGAAAATATTCTGTCGCCACCTGGGATAGAACCCCGGACCTTCCAGCTAATAATAATAATAATAATAATAATAATAATAATAATAATAATAATAATAATAGTAGTAGTAGTAATAATAATAATAATAGTGGTAGTAGTAGTAGTAATAATAATAATAGTAGTAGTAGTAGTAGTAGTAATAATAGTAGTAGTAGTAGTAGTAATAATAATAGTAGTAGTAGTAGTAGTAGTAGTAATAATAATAATAATAATAATAGTAGTAGTAATAATAGTAGTAGTAGCAGTAGTAATAATAATAATAATAGTAGTAGTAGTAGTAGTAATAATAATAGTAGTAGTAGTAGTAGTAGTAATAATAATAATAGTGGTAGTAGTGGTCGTAGTAATAATAATAATAGTAGTAGTAATAATAATAGTAGTAGTAGTAGTAGTAGTAATAATAATAATAATAATAATAATAATAGTAATAATAATAATAGTAGTAGTAGTAGTAGTAGTAATAATAATAATAGTAGTAGTAGTAATAATAATAATAATAGTGGTAGTAGTAATAATAATAATAATAATAATAGTAGTAGTAATAATAATAATAGTAGTAGTAGTAGTAGTAATAATAATAATAGTAGTAGTAGTAGTAGTAATAATATAGTAGTAGTAGTAGTAAGTAATAATAGTAGTAGTAGTAGTAATAATAATAATAGTAGTAGTAGTAGTAGTAGTAGTAATAATAGTAGTAGTAGTAGTAGTAGTAATAATAATAATAGTAGTAGTAGTAGTAGTAGTAGTAGTAATAGTAGTAGTAGTAATAATAATAATAGTAGTAGTAGTAGTAGTAATAATAGTAGTAGTAGTAGTAGTAGTAATAATAATAATAATAATAATAGTAGTAGTAGTAATAATAATAATATTAATAATAATAATAATAATAATAATAATAATAATAATAATAATAATATCTTTGTAAAATTCAAAACCTTCATCACACTCTGATATTATTAAGATCTTAATCTTGCCAATGCTTTCGCGCTATATAAATTTCATAGTCGCACATGCTAGATAGGAGCTACAATCGAGCTGAAACGCCGTGCCTTGCAGACAATTTCTCCGAATTACTATATTGCGTATTATCTAACACCGCAGGGGTTCTGTTCTTAATATCGACCCACAATTTTTTATTCCGCTGAATTACAAGTAAGTACCTAAAATGTAGAATTAATTGGAAGCACTACAGATTAATCGCCAGATTGGGTGCCAGACAGGAGTGGACGAGTCTGTTGATGAGGGCATCATCTTACAGATATCATATTAACTTAATGACATGCATTTCCTCAGTGTCAAAGTCTGTGGCCGGGAGGAAAAAGGTCTGAAGTAAACATTTTATACTTTTCAGGAGAGGAGTAGAAAGATTGAAATTTGGTGTCAATTATAGATTTTGTTTAATTACGAGGTTTTTCCTGGATATATTCTAAAATAGGTAATGTTGCTCATTTAACAACTTTCTTGATTATTTCCAAAAGTAGCAGCACTTAAGCCCTTTTAAGACTAGAACCCAAACTGAGTAGAATGGACTGTTTAAACATAAGACTTTTTTCATGTCAAAATAAATGAGAAATGTAAATTATTAGGAAAGCAAAATGGGTCTTAAACAATTATAGGACTGTTTACCTGGTGCTTGAAGTTTTAAAAGGAAAGGGCATCAGTATGTGATGAAATGGCTAAAATACAAGTTAGACCTTTTTAATAGGGAAGCATGGAAAGTAAACATGTGATGGTTTGTAAGGAATAAAGTACCCCGTATTAAATATTCGTAAGTCCTTTATTCTGTGTGTGCTCGATTCAAAAAGTACTTAGGACATTTGGTAACGCTCTATAAATCAGCCAGGAGTCTTATTTGACTTTAGCCGTTTTACCAAGTTGTAGAGAATTGTTTCAGCTTTCAGAATATATAAAAATCTAATTTTCAAAAAAATGGACTTAAGACCTTTTTTCTCCCAGGCACAGAAGTATTTTACGAACTTTCTTCCTACACATAGTCTAATGGAAGGTGGATTATGTTACATAAATATTGCGTTAAGAAAAAGCATTCAATAATCTGAGAGTTGGCAGTAGTTATCAAAACAATAAAAAAGTCTAATAAATATGAGTCCTAAATTAATATCTTCGGAGATATGAATACTTCTTCGTAAACATCATAGGAGATGCTGAGTGTGATTTCCATTACAAAAAGAGTTCAATAATACGGGAGGTGAGTGGTGTGCGGAAAGCAACGGGAAGCTACCGCATTTATCCTTCCCAAGAAAAACTGCAAACATGGCATGATGAGTCTTTCAACGGTGAAAAATTCCGAAACGAGGAAGTGAAGAGAAACGAATAGAAGCCTTTGAAATGTGGATATGGAGAAGAATGGAGCTTGTGAAATGGACAGACAGAATAAGAAATGAAGTTGTGTTGGAAAGAGTGGGTGAAGAAAGAATGATGCTGAAACTGATCAGAAAGAGGAAAAAGGGACTGGTTGGGCCACTGAGAAGAAACTGCCTACTGAAGGATGCACTGGAAGGAATGGTGAACGGGAGTAGAGTTCGGGGCAGAAGAACATATCAGATGATAGACGACATTAAGATATATGGATCATATGAGGAGACAAAAGGAAGGCAGAAAATAGGAAAGATTAGAGAAAACTGGGTTTGCAGAAAGACTTGCCCATGGGCATAACACTTATGTATGTATGGATGTAATATGGGAGGTGCTAGTATTCATCAAAACAAGAAAAAGATCTAGTAAACATGGATCCTAAATTAAATGTTGTACGAAGGAAGGCCTATAAATGAGTACTGTAAGAACAGAATATCTTCTAATGCGAGTACTTTGCTGTGTCTAATTGAATACACAGTATCGTTTCGAAAATGCAGTAACCAAAGGTTAACAAGGAGTGATTCACTAAGACGTAGGGCAGAAGAATCCGTTACAACGATTGGAAATCGCATTGATGCTGATGAACAAGTACTCATATCTTGGAAGATATTAATTTTAGGACACGTGTTTATTATACTATTTTTCTTATTTTGATGAATACTACCACCCTTCAAAATATTTAATGTTTTTAACACGCTGTATATTCGACAAAAAATTGTCTCTGTCATTAAATCTCTACAGCGCTCATATTATTGTGATCTTTAAAGTTACATAAGAACTCCCAAGTTACAGTATTACCGTGGATATGGATAAAACACGGCAGCAGTATCTATGTCAAGATTAAGTTTTTGGTCCTACAGGATTATCTGTGATGTTTACCAGTTTTTAATGGAGAAAAATTCGCTCCGTGGCCGAGGATCGAACCCGGAAGCCCCAGTTCCGGTGCGGCGGGTTCAACTTATGTGTAGCGCAGTGGTTAGAGTACCCAGTAAGTAAGTAAGTACGTAAGTAAGTAAATACAAACTACGTAAGTAAGAACGTATGTAAGTACATAAGTACGTATGTAAGTACGTAAGTAAGAACGTATGTAAGTAAGTACATAAGTAAGTAAGTACGTAAGTACATAAGTAAGTAAGCAAGTAAGTAAATACAAACTACGTAAGTAAGAACGTATGTAAGTACATAAGTAAGTAAGCAAGTAAGTAAATACAAACTACGTAAGTAAGAACGTATGTAAGTACATAAGTACGTATGTAAGTACGTAAGTAAGAACGTATGTAAGTAAGTACATAAGTAAGTAAGTACGTAAGTACATAAGTAAGTAAGCAAGTAAGTAAGGAAGTACGTAAGTAAGTACGTATGTACATAATTAAGTAAGCAAGTAAGTAAATACGTAAGTAAGTACGTAAGAAGTAATTAAGTAGGTAAGTAAGTACGCAAGTGAGTATGTAAGTACGTAAGTACAAAAGTAAGTAAGTACGTAAGTACATACGTAAGTAAGTAAATAAGCAAGTAAGTAAGTAAGGAAGTACGTAAGTAAGGAAGTAAGTACGTAAGTAAGTACGTATGTACATAATTAAGTAAGCAAGTAAGTAAATACGTAAGTAAGTACGTAAGTAAGTAAGTAAGTAGGTAAGTAAGTACGCAAGTAAGTATGTAAGTAAGTATGTAAGTACATAAGTAAGTAAGCAAGTTAGTAAATACATAAGTACGTTAGTAAATAAGTAAGTACATAAGTAAGTACGTATGTAAGTGCGTATGTAAGTACGTAAGTAAGAACGTATGTAAGTAAGTAAGTACATAAGTAAGTAAGTACGTAAGTACATAAGTAAGTATGCAAGCAAGTAAGTAAGTAAGGAAGTACGTAAGTAAAGAAGTAAGTACGTGAGTAAGTAAGTACGTATGTACATAAGTAAGTGAGCAAGTAAGTAAATACGTAAGTAAGTAAATAAGTAGGTAAGTAAGTACGCAAGTAAGTATGTAAGTAAATAAGTAGGTAATTAAGTACGCAAGTAAGTATGTAAGTACGTAAGTAAATAAGTGCGTGAGTAAGTAAGTACGTAAGTAAGAACGTATGTAAGTACATAAATAAGTACGTAAGTACATAAGTAAGTAAGCAAGCAAGTAAGTAAGTAAGAAGGAAGTACGTAAGTAAGGAAGTAAGTACGTAAGTAAATAAGTACGTAAGTGCGTAAGTAAGCAAGGAAGTAAGTAAGGAAGTACGTAAGTAAGTACGTATGTACATAAGTAAGCAAGTAAGTAAATACGTAAGTAAGTACGCAAGTAAGTATGTAAGTAAGTACGTAAGTAAATAAGTATGTAAGTACGTAAGTAAGTTTGTAGTGTGGCATTGCGAATTCAAGTAAGTCACGGAAGTCGGTGGAGTTAATATTCACAATCTCCAACAGAGTGCTCTTCCTGCAACTCCGTTCTGACAGCTACGCCTTATCTATATCTGACAGTGCACTCTCATATAGTATATACATACACAATTTGTTTTATTCTGAAGAATTATTTAGACATAACGTTATGAAAATAATAGCAGTTTTGCATTAAGTCTATAAGTCTGAAAAGAATGACAGCTATAGATGACAGCTGAAACCCGGTGTAAATATCTCGCAATGTGGAGGCCTCAAAATGTTCTCTCGCAGTTCACGAGACTTTGTCGGCGTCAGGCCCGCTCCTCCTGGCTGCTCAGACTATCCCGCGTAGCGTTATTGTGCAGGAGTTTAGTTGCAAGGGGAAGCGAACGAACGAAGGTAGGCGGCAGCTCCGTCGCGCATCTGGCTAGCTTACTGATGATGTAGGCCTGTGTTCGGGAACAGTTCGGCATTTGTTTTCATTGTGTTTTGTAGTAGAGTGTGTGTTTAACCAGTGCTGTAGTGCGGTCGAAGTTTTTGTTTATATTAACTTTAAAAACTGTACGATTGACTTCGTGACTGTTGAAAGAAGAGGTGTTAAGCATTTTTTTTAGGAATGCCGGGAGAAGCCGGGGGTACTGCCGGGGAGGACAAACTGCAGTCCGTCCCGGCAAATGAGAAAACGGCCCCAGTTGTCAATGGCAGCAATGTTGAGACTCTACCCAGAGGGACCGGAAAACAGGTAAGTCTTGAGGGATTACGAAATACTATAACCATGTTAGCTACCAAATCACTCTAGCCGGGATTCGATCCCTCTGTGTTCTCCCTTATGTTCAAAAAGACCGGCCGTAGTGTACGCACCATTTTTAGCGCAGATCGGAATTCCGCTCAGGTGAAGATCTAGTCAATCTCGCATATGGTCCAGATCATGCCATGATTCAGTAGTTCACTTGAAGACACCAAATCGTAGAAAAGAATATGAGTTCAGAATTACCTCCAGCAAAGGATGAAAACCTATATATCTTGCAAGGGCGCCGTGTATATTTTCCAAAGGTCCCCTCCCCCCTTCAGCTACCAGAGTGGTGTGAGGGCTCCCCGTAGGGCTCAGTGGTTTGACCTTGTGGAAGGAATTTCAGAACATCTCAACATAATTACGGATTTGTGAATCAATTATTTAAAACTTTACAGGCCGAAGTTTTCATAAAAAATGTGGCTGAAAAATAATAAAAAATAAAATGGTGATAGCTTGAACACAAAGGAAATTTTTTTTGTCAATAGATTTCTTTTACAAACAGAATGTTAAAACTGTTTTCGAAAAGGTAGATCTTGCGCAGATGGATATTTTAATTTGAAGATTTTGATCGAAAAACATAGGGAATTTAATAAAGAAACTCACTTGGCTTTTATTGATTACGAAAAAGCTTTTGACCGTGTTGACAGAAATGAGTTCTTTCAAATTTTGGCAGATGATTCAGTTCCAAACGCAATTATAAGAACAATTTGCGAATTATATAACCACAATATTATCAAAATTATTATCGGATCGGAACATACCGAATGGAGACCGATAAACTGTGGAGTTCGTCAAGGATGCCCCCTCTCACCACTTTTATTCAATATATAGCCTACATCAACTCCATCATCAGACATTGGCGACTAACAATTCATGGAAACATCCCGCTCTTCCGAAATTGTACTCTAGATACATTATTATATGCAGACGATCAGATTCTTTTTGCTACAAATGAAGACTAGCTGCAATACGCAATATATCTCCTGAATATAATAGCACAAAATTTCAATATGAAAATTTCCCCAAACAAAACAAAAATTATGGCGTTCCAAGGTAAACAGCCAGTTAGGAGTAAAATTTGCATTGGAACCATACGTTAGAACAGGTAAACTCATTTAAATATTTAGGTTATAATTTGACATATTTACCTGTTACTGATATATCTGAAAATATTCAACATTTTAATGGGACCTTAAGAACCATCAACCAGGTTTTCACAACCACGAAAACCCAAAAACATACCAGGTTAAAAGCATATAAAGTTCTAGCAAGACTTGTCCTCATGTATGGTAGTGAGGCCTGGACTGTCCGAAACTCAGATGTTCAACGCCTAACAACTGCGGAAATGAGATTTCTAAGGAGGACTGCCGGCTACAGCTTGCTTGACCACAAAAGGAATGAACTAATTACAAAAGAATTGGAAATTACACCTATTTATGAACATCTCAACCACTATAGACAAAAATTGCTTAACCATGTTAATAGAATGAACAGTTCCAGACTCCTAGACAAATTCTCCGCTATATACCACATGGAAGACGATCTTTGGGACGCCCCCTGAAAAGATGGACGGAGACCGTAACAGGCTACTAGACCTAATACCTGCAAGGTCGATGATGATGATGATGATGATGATGATGATGTTAAAAGTAAAATAAGTTATATGCCTACAAAACAGAGTAATTTTCTTAAAAATTTTAAAATTGAACTAGAAAAATCGAAGTAAAAATAAAACTGTTGCGTAAGCTATATATTTTTTTCTTTTTTCTTTTTCTTTTTTTTTACTCTGATAAGAGTATCAGAAAAAAAAACATATTGCAGATTTCTCGTCCTTTTAGAAAATGTTTCGGCAAAACAAGTACTGAGGTAGTTCCCGTCTTACTGCGCACACACACCTTGCGTATTAGGATTTTCAAAACGACCCTTGGCCATTCCTATAACTTTATGGGAAATCACGAGAAACGTTTGTAGATCTATAATTTCGTACCTGCTAGGCAAGAGACATTATTTAACCAAAAAGGTTGGGTGCATTTAGAATCAAATGGGAACACAAGACTCTTCGATTCAAAAGCTGGAACTAGTATTTTGTTGCAAATTATGCTTTTAACCCTTAACTTGGCAAAGCTTCATTTCTCACACTAGCTTATTAAACCTTGTCGGACTGTAAAGAAAACAACTCTCGCATTGTCTATATTTTTACATGTTGTACAATATTATAGTATTATGAAATTTTAATTTCCCTACCAATATTTTTTTCTATTGTTTTATTAAAATTATAGCATACAGTCTATTAACATTGCTATAGGATACATTTTCAATTTAAGGGTTAACAAGAGTCAGCAGTTTGATTCCAATATCCATTTTTAACGCCAAGATTTTAGTGGTTTAGAGGGCATTCTGAAGCCAATTCATGACAGTTGTATAGGGCTGCCCGTAGGCAGTGCTAAAATTTGCCGTCCTCCAACTCCACAAACAGTTTATGAGTAGCTATTATACAGGTCATATTTAGTTTAAATTAGTTTTAATCGAAATGTTACAATTAAGAAAAAAAAATAATTAGGCTACTGGAATCAAAATACATTCATCTTACTTGTGAATTATAAAGATTTTCTTCGCACTTCCTTCACAGAGAAAGCATTGATGATGTCATCAAAGTCGATCTGACGAAGCATATCAGACTCGATGCAAAGAAACAACATATTATTTAAACTTTTATTAATTGTTGAAACTAAATTGATTTGTGAAAGTCAGGCTGTGGTTTATTTTTAAGCATAGGTTTTATTGGTGGTATAATTATTACGAGTATTTCTTATTTCGATAGGAAGTATAAAGTAAATTTAAAAAGTAAACTCCAACTCTTTGCGAAATAAACCTTTCGATTGAATTATATAGTGCTCATGCTGGAAAGTGATTTAATAGTATTGTTGACGATATATTATATATATTGGAAATATAAGAGTTGTGGTTACTATTCATAGCGATAAAATAATAAACGCATCCAATTTGACTTTCAGCAATCCATTCTTGTTTATACAAGCAGTTAAATTTAAGCAGTTTCATAGTATAATAACGTGAAACCTTAGGGACCGGACACTTTCCTTTTACTCTCGCCGCGACCGTGATAATGCGATAACAAATCAATATCAGACATCCACAAGGAGTTCAAGAACAAACTTCAGATAAGATTTACCGATAAGTGTTTTAAAAACAAATTTCACTGTAAAATGAAAATAAAAAAAGGAAAAATAAAAGGTAGTGAGAGAGAGAAAGAGAGAGAAAATGCCGCCCCCCCCCCTAATAATTGCTGCCCTAGGCAACTGCGTAGGTTCCTAGGCCTAAATCCGGTACTGCAGTTGTATGTAGAGTTATGTTTGGAGAATACATGGACAGAGAAAGCTGATTTTCGTTATGTTTTGAATCATTATAGGCCTACGAATCTGTGGCAGATTGGTTTTGGCTTTTATTATGCCTTGCATATACAATCAGTTGCATCTCCACAAAAATCCTTAATAAATTTTCACTTCCTACCTCAGAGTTTCACTAGTTTTTCTAAAGCTTTCTCGTCTAACTTCAATCCCTACAACCTCAAAAAGAAAAAAGTTTCCAGTTACATTTTCATTGAACAGGGACATCATTTTATTTTTACTTCAATTTTTATTGTACCTGAGTTTTTGAATGTACTTCACTCCCACCGCTTCTACTAAGGAAGTTCCAACTCCACACAGAACCAAGACCGCAGATAGTAAGCAGTACTGAGTTACTGAGTATAGTACGTTCCACAAATATGTTCGCGTTTTCCAGTGACTAAAGAGCTTTCAGTATTGAATCATATTTTCGCACAGGTACTGTCCGTTTGCCTACGTCGCATCCCGATTTCCCCCACCTGCTTCTGCTCGCCCCTCTGTAATAGCTGGGCTGTCTTAGCTCTTTTCTGAAAACATTAATTTCTCTTAGGAATTAGAAGTTTACGTAATATTATACAGCTGTTTAATTTAACTTAAATAAAAGGGCCTGTCACGTGATTTCCTCCCTTTCTACAATCCTGCGGCATAACCACTTGGACGGACAGTAGATAGCATGTCTGAGTAATTTTATATTTTCGGGTCGGGCAGAAGTGAAGATTGAATTTACAGTACGTAGAGTAGGTAGGCCTACAGAATTATTTCAACATGAGTTACTAGTACGAAGGACGAAACTGGCAATTGGAATTAGATGCAATAGTCTATAGTGCGATAATATGCACAAAAGAACTGAAGCATGTATCGAAATGAACGGCTACCATTTTCAAAATTATGTTTAAATATTCATATTATGATTATTTTTCAATTTAACTTCTTTCTCTATATTGTACGCTAATGTGCTGTAGACAGTATAATATACACTGCATAATGAATACGTTCGCATGGATAACTCACTTCGTGAGTAAAAACACTTATTCTTAATACAGTACTGTACTTTGATTAAAGAAAAACCTAATGAAAATTATCAAACTCAAAATCGCGATATTTCCTAGTTTACGTAAATGGATGAACTACTTTTCTTCCTTCCTATACCTAGTAGAGTGATTTGTGTTTTAGCCAGTATCATCGAACTCCAGTCTTTGAGGGGGGAGCAAGCGGTGTTTCCGGTTCTCTAAAGGTATAGACAGGTTAATATTAAAAATGTTAGTAAAAATAAAATGATGTCCCTGTACTTAACGTTTTGTAGTAGATAAATTCTGGGCTAAACTAGCGCCGTATCCTTCGTTTCTGTATTGTTTTGTGAATTAGGCCTACATTGTTTTCATATTTTATTTCCTTGAATTGTCATATTTAATTCATAATTCCAAACAGTAAAAATTTTAATGCGTTTATAAATTTTACTATTAGCAGTGGGGTGGGGTTCAGTCATATTTTTGTGCCTAGGGCTATTTTTACCTGTATATTCTAATGCACTGTTGTACGTCCCCCTTCCAGTTGTTAATACCAATATAACACTCGAGAGCTCCAGGACGCAATACTAGGAAAACGGACCATTTTCCTAGAAATTTGTCCGGGAATTCTCGCATGTTGTGTTGGTAATTACTATGAGAGCTAAGGAGATTCTCCAGAAGAATTACGGTGCACTAAACTAGAAACATCTCCCTTACCCCTCTGCTAATTACCAACATTATAAAGTGTGTTTGAGAAATAAGTATCTATTTTTTTTTTAGGAATGATAGGTTGGGTCTGGTTATTCATTTTAAGGATAGGAACCTTGTGTCCCTGATGAGTCGCTTTTATTCTACGTGACGCCGAAGTTGGCATAGCGTGCCCTGGGGTATAGGCAACCGGAGGTGCTTTGGAATGAAAAAGAAAACAATACGTACAGAGTATGAATAATTTCGAGGGAAAAATTGTTCCGGAGCCGGGTATCGAACCCGGGACCTTTGGTTTAACGTACCAACGCTCTACCACTGAGCTACTCGGGAACTCTAACCGACACCGATCCAATTTTTCCCTCTATATCCACAGACCTCAAAGTGGGCTGACAACCGTCAAGCAACCAACTTCGAGTGCACACTAACTCCGTGTGACTTAAATTGTGGTTTTCTGTTAACGAACAGTGACGTGTATTATGCAAATCAAGATTTTCAGGTATAACTCCCTGTAAAGTTGATTTGAATAATTTCGAGGGAAAAATTGTTCCGGAGCCGGGTATCGAATCCGGGACCTTTGGTTTAACGTACCAACGCTCTACCACTGAGCTACTCGGGAACTCTAACCGACACCGATCCAATTTTTCCCTCTATATCCACAGACCTCAAAGTGGGCTGACAACCGTCAAGCAACCAACTTCGAGTGCACACTAACTCCGTGTGACTTAAATTGTGGTTTTCTGTTAACGAACAGTGACATGTATTATGCAAATCAAGATTTTTAGGTATAACTCCCTGAAATTATTCAAATCAACTTTACAGGGAGTTATACCTGAAAATCTTGATTTACACCAGAGTATGCTATTTGTAACATCTCACAATGGTGTGAGGTTCGAAGCACAAGATGTCTATTTTGGTTAAGAAGAGGAGACACGAGAGATCAGTTTTATTTACATTTACTTGAACATAACTCATAGAAAGTGTTCAAAGCGTCCGCCGTTTCCCACAATTCCATTCGTTAGATCAAGGATCGTTGGACATCATATGCGTTATTAACGAATTTTGCCTGCAGCAGTGGAAATTAGTGCCATTAGGTCTTCCTCAGTGTCTACCGGGTTCTGATATGTAAAAGCCTTCACGTGTACCTTTTTTATTTATTTTAGTAGGTTATTTTACGACGCTTTATCAACATCTTAGGTTATTTAGCGTCTGAATGAGATGAAGGTGATAATGCCGGTGAAATGAGTCCAAGGTCCAGCACCGAAAGTTACCCAGCATTTGCTCGTATTGGGTTGAGCGAAAACTCCGGAAAAAAAAACCTCAACCAGATAAGTTGCCCCGACCGGGAATCGAACCCGGTCCACCTGGTTTCGCCTGGTTTCGCGGCCAGACGCGCTAACCGTTACTCCACAGGTGTGGACTTAACGTGTACCCACAAATAAGAATCAAGAGGCGTGAGATCAGGCGACCGTGCTGGCCAATGAACCGGCCCACCACTGGTCGAGATGAGAAACACAAAATTAATTGGAGAGCAGTCAGCAGATACGCTACATAGCAGTACGTAGTCGAAAGATGGCATAGTAGAGTAAAGAAATTGAAGGTACTCTTTTCAATGCCGGCTGCATAACTTCCAGGCGGATAGACAGCATGTTGCTATCGGATAGCGAGAGAATGGGTCAATCCCTGACACCATGTTCCTATGCAAAACATAATCACCTAGGCACAACCGACTGTACTCCAACCACGAGAAAGTCTCCAGGGAATGAAACGAAGCGGGGTGATGCTGTGAATGAATGTTGGTGTCATAAGATGTCATAAGGTTACACACGTGGGTACTCGTATCTCTATTGTCTATCTCTCAAAGCACAAACCATAAAATTGATATACACATTTTGTACTACCCTACTTACAAAATTAGATCACTGTTAATCTCCTGGTCTTTTAATTCCTCCATACAGGAAATAACATATGCAGGAGATCGCATGATTTTTAAACTGACGTTATAATGATAATACCGTATTTGCTCGCGTAATTTGCGCACTTTTTAATTAACTTTGGCCACTGAAAAATTGGGGTGCGTAAAATATGCTAATTTTTCAAATAAGAGGTCCTGTTCTGAGTTATCCCAATTAGTATATGTATAGGTAAGTACAGTACGGTAATTAAGAATACAGTAATTTTGTCATCTTTTATAATTTTATAGCATAACACTGTAGATAATCCTAAATTATACAAATAATAATCATACACTAATAATTCCATAAACAATAATTTTACGGCGTGGCTCAGTCGGTTAAGGCGCTTGCCCGCCGGTCTGAAGTTGCGTTCGGGCGCGGGTTCGATCCCCGCTTGGGCTGATTACCTGGTTGGGTTTTTTCCGAGGTTTTCCCCAACCGTAATGTGAATGCAAGGTAATCTATGGCGAATCCTCGGCCTCATCTCGCCAAATATCATCTCGCTATCACCCATCTCATCGACGCTAAATAACCTAGTAGTTGATACAGCGTCGTTAAATAACCAACTAAAATAAAATAAAAACGATAATTTTATTATTACCGGTATACAAATAAAACAATACAATTACTGTAAATATGTACGTAATCCCTACATACACTGAAAAAAATATGTACGTAAAATGTGTGCGCAAAATACATGGAGCAAAAATAAAGTTCAAAATAATCCCTTAAAAATTGGGATTGCGGGGGCGCAAATTACGCGAGCAAATACGGTATTATCTATCTACTTCGCTCCAATAGATGACGCAATAGTAAGCACATTCCTTTCACGGTTTATCTCCTGGTTGGAGAACAATATCATCCCTAAAAAATTCGGTACTTATTTCTGAAACATTCTGTATACCAGAGGTTTAGGGCGAATTACTTGGGAAATAGTCCATTTCCCTACTATTGCGTCTTGGATCTGTTATATTGGTAACAACTGGAAGGGGTGAGGTACAACAGAGCATTAGAATATGCGGATATTATATGTTGAAGTATTTGTGACTGCTAACTGAAACCATGTGTTTATCAATTATATACCCTACATCTCAGAGAAGCCAGTGAAATAAAATACAATATTGTGCCTCCATTTTTCCTTCCAAGGTTTCACTCTTAATGTTTTAAAAGCAGGGTCAGTCTCTTTTCATAAAGGCAATTGAATATTAAAACAATTTTTTCGAACATGTTACAAAAATAGTGTTGTTTCTTGTTTATGCATGGTTCATAATCCAAACTGTGTCTGTGGAGCATTCTTCGTAATTTTGTTAAACATTTGTGAGGGTTTTGAGCACAGATCTGTTATGACAGTTGTTGCAATCCAGTATATTTTTTTTGGTTTTGTCTCTTCTCCAGTACATTACATTTTAAGATATTGAATTATTCAGGGTGGAAGTGAAATAACTGCAGATTTTCAGAGTCAATAATACCATATTGGTGGAAAGTTCACCCTCTTATTCGGTAACTATTGCGAGTAGGATCGTTTTTTGTGCATATCGAAAGAAAATATAATAAAAAATAATTTATCCCTCTGGCGTATTTCAATGGCGTGGTCTGTTTTCGTGTAAATTTAATTAAAAAACACTGATTTCAAACTACTGAACGATGCCAGCTGATTGCAACGTCGTAGCGAGAGAGGGAGTTTCGCGTATAGAGAAGACCTGAGTTCGTTGACCTCTTACATCTGCATTGCGAGAAGAAAGAAGGCTTTGAAACTTTCCATTTCAAATTCTGCGCACCCCAACCCCAAGCTATCTGTTGTCTCGTGTTAGGTATTTATGCTCCAACCATAGCCTAAACCAACCGTGGCGAAAATGTGCCTTGCGAGCCACAATGTGCTCGCAATGATAGTTATGCATGTCTCTTGCTCCCCCAATCCCCACCCTCTCACTCATTTGAGTCAAGCTCTGTTCCATTTATATTTGTCTCTGACCTGCGAGTGGCGTATCGTCGCAATGTCTCCTCCGAAACCATGTACCTCTAAAAAAACAAAAGTTCCAAGTAGGATGGGAGGACGCATTTTTTGCTGCCAATATGATGAGAATATTAAAATGTATGATTTGTTCACAAGTATTACGAGGAAACGGTTGTATAACATAAAACTGCATTATACTACATGTCACTTATGAAACATTAAAAGGTTGTATTATTATTATAATTATTATCTCTGTACGTCGATCCTTTTTCAGCAGATGTACGAATAATGCGGTTAGATCTTCAACTTAAACTCAGATTTACAATGTGATGTTACAATGAAAGCTAGATGTAAGGACTTGACAAATGTTCATTTCGATACAGGCTTCAGTTCTTTTGTGCATATTATCGCATTATAGACTATTGTATCTAATTCCAATTACCAGTTTCGTCCTTCGTACTAGTAACTCATGTTGAAATAATTCTGTGCCTACTCTATGAAAGAGTACCTTACGTACTGTAAATTCAATCTTTACTTCTGCCCGATCCGAAAAGATAAAATTACTCAAACATGCTATCTGCTGCCCGTCCAAGTGGTTTTGTCGCAAGGTCGTAGAAGGGGGAGAAATCACGTGACAATTACTTAACGAGGCCCTTTTATTTAAGTTATTTTAAACAGTTGTGTAATATTACGTAGATGTTTAATTCTTAACAGAAATTAATATTTTCAGAAAAGAGCTAAGACAGCCCAGCCACTAGCCTTTACAGAGAGGCGAGCAGAAGCGGTTGGGGGAATCCGGGATGCGACGTAGGCAAACGGACGACAGTACCTGTGCGAAAATATGATTCAATATTGAAAGCTCTTTCGTTACTGGAAAATGCGAATATATTTCTGGAACGTACTATATTCACGTTAGAGAGAGAATAACGAAATTAAAAAATCGGAAGTCTCGAGGACCAGATAGTATTGCTACAGAGATTCTTAAATTAGGTTCCGAGGCCATAATTCCATACTTAATGCGTATATTTCATGTTTCCATAAACAATGCAGCTATTCCATGTGACTGGAAATCAGCTATAGTGGTACCCATACATAAAGGTGGAAATAAATTAGATGTCGGAAACTACAGACCGATTAGCCTTACATCTGTCGTATGTAAAGTCATGGAGCATTTGATATCGGATTATATTCGTCATGTTCTAAATGCGAAAGACTGGTTTTACAACCGCCAGCATGGTTTTAGGGAAGGCTTCTCATGTGATAGTCAAATTACGTCGCTGGTTCAGGATCTAGCTGAAGAGGTAGATAGAGGCGGAAGAATCGATGCAGTTGTGATTGATTTTTCGAAAGCATTTGATTTGGTGCCACATGACATATTAATAGATAAGTTAAGTAGGCTAGGAATAGATAAAAGAGTGGTGCTATGGATCCAAGAACTCTTAAAAGGTAGAACCCAGAGAGTTAGAGTAGTCATGAAATATCGGAAATTGGAAATATAAGTTCAGGGGTGCCACAGGGCAGCGTTCTGGGTCCATTACTCTTTATAATATACGTAAATGACCTATGCCAGGATATTACATCAAATGTGAGGCTATTTGCAGACGACTGCATTATCTATAGAAAGATTAGTAATAATTCAGATATAGATGCTATTCAAACAGACTTGAATAACATTTATAACTGGGCTTTAAAGCATAGGATGAAAATAAATGGTTCTAAAAGTAAATCTATAACATTTTGTAAAACCCGAGAGGAAACTAGTCTTAATTACGAATTCAGTGGTGTTGTAATTCCGCAAGAACAATGTTGTAAATACCTAGGAGTGTATTTAAACTCCAAACTTTCTTGAGGAGAGCATGTTGATAATGTTACAGGCAAAGCATGGAGGGCACTTCACTTTATTATGAGAACCTTGAGAAAGGCTAGCCCCAAATCGAGGGAAATAGCATATCTAACGTTAGTGCGACCGTTAATGGAATACGGAACTACGTGTTGGGATCCCTATAGAATATATCAGATAAATTCCTTAGAAAGAATCCAGTATAGGGCAGCTAAATTTGTTAAAGGTAAAAGAGAAGATGGGAACGATACGATAAAAGAACTTAAATGGGAAACTTTGGAAAACAGACGTAGGAAAACTAGAATAACATCATTGTATAGAGCACATCTAGGTCAGAAAGCATGGGTAGACATAACGGCTCGGTTAGAAAGCCAGCGTACTATGGTAGGAACGATCATGATTTTAAAATCAAATGTAGGAAACAGAAAACGGATGTAGGTAAATTCTCATTTTTAAATAGAACTATAAATGATTGGAATGACCTACCTGCAGCGGTCTTTGAGGGCTGTCCTTCCTTAAGGAGATTCAAGAATAACTTAAAAAGTTGTGTATAAAGTGCAAATTAAAATTAAGGTGACATTCAACATTTAATTTTTTAAGGTGACATGTATTTATCTAGCCTGACGAGTTTACTTCCTTGGTTTGAATTGTAAATTATTTAAAAATAGCGTGTAAGAGGGCCTTAGACTAGAAATGTTTAGTTTAAATGTAGTTCTGTTTATAAGTATGCATAAGGATGTAATTATTTGACTTATTTGAACTGTTGTATCAGTGAAGCGAGATGAGTCAGTGAAGTTATGGTTTTACAGTGCAGTGAATAGTTCCGATCAGTGATAATTTATAGCGTCAATGAAATGTGTTCTATAGTGTCAGTGAAATGTGTTACAGAGTGTCAGTGAAATGTGTGCTAAAGTGTCAGTGAAATGCGTCATAGTGCCACTACAGGGAATGAGATGAGAGTAAAGTGAAAGACTATTGAAACTTAAGTAGGACCTATACATAATTATGTAGGTTGTGTTGTAAAATTAGGTGTTTTATTTTATGTTTTATTATTATTGTGTTAAATTGTATTGTGTATTCTTATTGTATTGTGTATAAAATTGTATATGTGTTGTAAATTGTATTATGTATTGTAAATTTTATTGTGTATTGCTTATCATTTTATTGTGTATTGTTAATATTGTATATACCACTGCCACCGGGTGCTGCCCACTTGCAGTGTAAATACATACATACATACATACATACATACATACATACATACATACTGTTTACTATGACCGTAAGGCGACTTTGACTGCATACGCGGCCATGGTTCTGTGTGGAGGACGATTGGAAGTTTACTAGTAGAGGGGGTGGGAGTGAAGTACATTAAAAAGACTGGTACAGTAAAAATTGAAGTAAAAATAAAATGATGTCCCTGTATTTATTTACCTAAGAATCCTAGTCATTAGTTCGTTGGTGACAGGAAAACTTCTCTCAACTTTACCATCACTGCATTGGCTCGAACCCTTGAGCCTTCGCTCTGCAACACAATCAGTCACAAGACAGTCATGGCGGGATCGCGATGTTGTGCTAGCTGTGACCTGATCACTCTTGTTTGGTCTGCTGCTAGACGCAAGCTAATGATTACGCAATGTCTAATTGACGAATGGCATGCACGTAGTTCCGTAGTTATCAATCGCGACGTGAAGCTCATGTTCGTCTTCACCTAGCCTTTATAAGGAAGGGAGAGATTCCGTCAAGGAACATATCTATGATCTTTGCACGAGTGGAATGAGAAATCACCTCTGTATACACATAGATGCATGTTTAAACTTGAAAAATAAGCACAGATTTTTTTCCAGATCTCGCCCTACAAAATTATAGGCCTAATGACATTAAAGTAATTCAGGGTTCGTGTTTAGTTGGTATAATTTATGTGTTTAACTGTATGGTTTTTGTGTATTAATTTGGATAGTTTGTTTGTGTGTTTAGACTGTATAATAAAATTCATGTGTTCGGTTTGTATAGTTTTTGTGTGTTTAGTTTGTGTGTGTTAAGACTATATAAATTAATGTGTTCAGTTCGTATAATTTTTTGTGTGTTTAGTGTGTGTTATGGTTTTTTTTATTTAACGACGCTCGCAACTGCAGAGGTTATATCAGCGTCGCCGGTGTGCCGGAATTTTTGCCCAGCAGGAGTTCTTTTACATGCCAGTAAATCTACTGACATGAGCCTGTCGCATTTAAACACACTTAAATTCCATCGACCTCTGCCGGGATCGAACTCGCAACCTCGAGCATAGAAGGCCAGCGCTATACCAACTGCGCTACCGAGGGCGACTAGTTGTGTGTGCAGACTGTATAATTAGTGTGTTCAGTTTGTATTAATTTCGCGAGAAGTCATTGTTTAACATGCAGGTTATGGGTTAAAATATATACCGGTAATGATTTGATAATACACAGTAATTACATTAATAATGATAATACATAAAATGTTGTCTTTCATAGTACAAAATAAAAAGAAGAATTCTAAAACATTTTAATATTGTATAATTTTTTGTATATTTAGTGTGGATAGTTGTGTGTTCAGACTATAATTTATGTGTTTAGTATGTATAGTTTTTCGTATTTAGTTGGCATAATTTGTTTATGTGTTTAGTTTGTAAGTGTATAGTGTAAGCTCTCTTGGACTCGCTCCCCAAGTGTAGCAGACCTTCAGCTCAACCTACACTGCTGTAGGAGGCCGTTGCCCTTATGGGATTTCAGGCTTTTCATATTTCATGTAATTCAGGGTCCATTCTAAAACCATCACTGCGTGTTTAGAAGCTCGCAACGTGCTCAGGATCTCTCATATTTTCTTTTTCATCTTCATATTTTTTATCTTTCGTCCTTATCCTTATTATTCATGCAATTAATCGTATTCTTGTCCTCCGCTTCCTTTTCTTATTCTCAGTCTTCTTTACCTTCTTCTTTCCTTCTCTCCTTTCTCTTGTTTCCTTCCAATTTTCATTTTTGTTTCTTCTTTTCGTCTTCCTTCACTCGTGGTTTTGGTTTCTCAACCAGTTTTAATATCCTAAATCTTTCCATTTTTTTCTTTTCACTGATATAACTCAATGATGTTTAATAATCTTTTAAATATTCAATTTATTATGCAATTGCTTTTGAATTGAAGACCTCCCCGGGAAAATGATGTATTGGAATATGTGACTTAGGTAGAAATGGTATATTACGATACAAGGTCGGGAAAAGTTTGAGTTTTTCAATTTCCGAGATTTTATAATGCACTTCATAAAGTGTATCGTAGCCTACATTTTTTTTGCACGATCATATTGTTAATTTTATTAGTAACAACAATGTAATTTATTCGTCACAACAATTCCTTTCTACAATTCGCCTTAAACGCTCTCGTCAACAATTGAATTTTCACTCAACACAGTATTCGTTATAGCACTCCACTGACGGCAATGACAATTTACTTGGACTATTACGAACAACAATGAACTGTTAATCTTAACTAATATTTACAAAGCACTATTTACAAATCAGAACTATCAGTTCTCAGTTCACAGTTCTTCTAGCTCAGTCACTCGAGTTCACAGAATCTCGAACCACAGACCTTCAGAGACAGTTCACTGTACTCGAACTCGGGTCCCTGCAACTGCGGTCCACTGCACTCGAACTCAGGTCCCTCCAACTGCGGTCCACTGCACTCGAACTCAGGTCCCTCGGATGCTGACAACAGTTGCGGACGCACACTCGAGTCGAACTCCGATACACAAGACTGGCTTGCTTGCTCTGGCTTAGTCACTGACTGGCTGACTAATCAACTGAAAACTACTGTCGTTCCTTCGCGTCCGTAATTTATAACCACAGCGACGTAGCCTCGAAAGTTCGAATTCGCGATTCTTCCACTTCGACGGATTTCTCGGCCTCTCTAGGCAAGCAGAAGATGCGCGCGCAAACTCCCTCGCCACGTAGGCCCTTTCCCCTCTCTCCGCCGCGCCGTCCATCAGTGCTCCGCGCGATCTGCTTTCTTGCGGGACGCTGGTCGTGAGTTCGAATCTCACGTTGCTGTCACAATATTTTTAAAATTGCAAATACAATATATTTTGCATTGAAAATTTAGAGCAATATTATTCCAAAGCCTTCGCAAAACTGCATTGTAATGGTAACTAAGTAACAATAAATGCACTGTAATGGGTCAACTTCGTGTTATTATTCGGTTGAGAAGCTCTTATCATTCAGTCTGCTGTCCAAAAACCTGAAAGTTAGAATTTATAAAACAGTTATATTACCGGTTGTTCTGTATGGCTGTGAAACTTGGACTCTCACTCTGAGAGAGGAACATAGGTTAAGGGTGTTTGAGAATAAAGTGCTTAGGAAAATATTTGGGGCTAAGCGGGATGAAGTTACAGGAGAATGGAGAAAGTTACACAACACAGAACTGCACGCATTGTATTGTTCACGTGACATAATTAGGAACATTAAATCCAGACGTTTGAGATGGGCAGGGCATGTAGCACGTACGGGCGAATCCAGAAATGCATATAGAGTGTTAGTTGGGAGACGGAGGGAAAAATACCTTTAGGGAGGCCGAGACGTAGATGGGAGGATAATATTAAAATGGATTGGAGGGAGGTGGGGTATGATGATAGAGACTGGATTAATCTTGCACAGGATAGGGACCGCTGGCGGGCTTATGTGAGGGCGGCAATGAACCTTCGGGTTCCTTAAAAGCCATTTGTAAGTAAGTAATGGGTCTATTTCAGTATAGTTTGATGTTATGAAGAATGGTTTCCCTAGCAACAAGTTTCTGTGTGGGAATTCTAACTTTTACAATAGCTGTAAAAAAAAACACGATCGTGCAAAAAAGTAATTTTGAAGCATTCATTTAGGGCTTAGAACAATAAATTATTGCATTCAGTAGCCGAATAAACTTGTATCTTTCGCAATAAACCAACAAGGACACATTTATTGGTATTTGCTCTACAAAATATCCCGTCATGTCTCAGTTTCCTATTTTCCTGCAATATTCATTCCAAAATTCAATTAAATGCTAATTTTCTCAAATTTTTTTTTTGAGAATTGTGTGTTGAAGTCACGGCCCTGATTCTTCTCTCAAAAGGACCGTATTTAGCCCTCTTCCATTCTGTATATTGATATAAAATACTTCTCAAATATGGGGGAGGAAAAAAGAAGCATAGGACGATCGATTAGCGTGTGGTAAGCGTCCAGCATGGTTGCCAGATAAAGAAATCGAAACCGTCGTATTAACTTATGAAAATTGTCGTACTTCAGCATAAAATTGTCGTACATTTCGCAACTTCCTAATATATTTCTAGTCCACCGCTGTGTAGTAAAATCAAATCTTGGATGAGACGAATTATCTGGTTGAGATTGTTACGGGTTTTCCCTCAACCCATAAAGAGCAAATGATGGGTAACTTTCGGCGCTGGGGTCATTTCGCTGGCATTATCACCTTCATGTCATTATGCAGTTGATAAAGAATCGCAAAATATGTGGACTATATATATATATATATATATATATATATATATATATTGTGAATTTTATTAGTAACAACAATGTAATTTATTCGTCACAACAATAATTCCTTTCTACAATTCGCCTTAAACGCTCTCGTCAACAATTGGATTTTCACTCAACACAGTATTCGTTATAGCACTCCACTGATGACAATGACAATTTACTTGGACTAGTACGAACAACAATGAACTGTTAATCTTAACTAATATTTACAAAGCACTATTTACAAATCAGAACTATCAGTTCTCAGTTCACAGTTCTTCTATCTCAGTCACTCGAGTTCACAGTATCTCGAACCACAGACCTTCAGAGACGGTTCACTGTACTCGAACTCAGGTCCCTCCAACTGCGGTCCACTGCACTCGAACTCAGGTCCCTCCAACTGCGGTCCACTGCACTCGAACTCAGGCCTTCGGATGCTGACGCAGTTGCGGACGCACACTCGAGTCGAACTCCGGTACACAAGACTGGCTTGCTTGCTCTGGCTTTCTCACTGACTGGCTGACTAATCAACTGAAAACTGCTGTCGTTCCTTCGCGTCCGTAATTTATAACCACAGCGACGTAGCCTCGAAAGTTCGAATTCGCGAGTCTTCCACTTCGACGGATTTCTCGGCCTCTCTAGGCAAGCAGAAGATGCGCGCGCAAACTCCCTCTCCACTCTCTCGCCGCGTAGGCCCTTTCCCCTTACTTCTCTCCGCCGCGCGCCGTCCCCGCGCGATCTGCTTTCTTGCGGGACGCTGGTCGTGAGTTCGAATCTCACGTCGCTGTCACAATATATACTGTATAATATATGTCTACCAATAAATTTTAGTTCCAATTAGAAATACTAATTATTGTTCGCATCCACAATGACATTCATCATTGAAACAAATCACCACCCATTTCTTCATCATCAACACTGTCAGTGTCGCAGTAAGGCGTGACGTTTGGTTAGAATCAACTTTGTTATATGGTCGTGTGAATGAAAGAACTAGGTAACTCGAAATTTGCGTTTTTTAGTTACCTCTTTTATAGCATAGCAAAAATCGCACAAAATGTAATGCAAGAACTAGGTAACTGATCGAACGATAGCAGCGACATCTATTTTCCAATATAACAAATAGGTAAATGAAAACGAGACATATTCCTTAGTGCAATAAATAAGTAAACAGGCAATGTCACAAAATATGAAAAATCAAGTTACCTAGTTCTTGCATTCACACGACGATATTTAAAATCAACAGAAATTTGATCTTTGGCCGGCGCGGGGACAGCTAGGCCTATAAATGCTGCGGCTGAAAATTATATCAAATTAATTCATCTGCAGTCGACTCAAACCCGACACCTCTATAATGTCGGCGAGTTTGGACTTCTTAATGCTACTGCGGTACTGTATAATTGATAAAAGATTTCCTTTATCGAACAAACAAGGAAGTTAATACAATTAAACTCGTATTATTTTGATGTAACTGCGCCGTCTACGTGAAACCTAGAGCTCAGGATGACAAATTATGACTTGCATGGCAAGCATGGTTACCAGATCGATTTTCAAAGCATTCCCCCCTTAAAAGCATGTTTTTTTTTTCAAATTAATCCAAGACATACTAAATGAAGAAAACTTATCTAAAAGGGACGAATTAACCATCAATTTTATGTTGATTATAAACCAACATTATAAATTCCCAATTATTTTTTCCCTTCAGTAAAATAGTCGTACAAAATTGCTTACGACATAGAGTGCGGTCGTACCTCGTACAATTAGTCAAAATAGTCGTATGGCAACCCTGGCGTCCAGGAATGCGTTGATAGTAACGCTTGACGCTTGAAGATTATAAACGACTCCACCTTTCAATATGATAACGGCATTACAAGGCTTAATGCACCACAGTGAGGTGCAAGGGAGGGTCGGTGATTGTCTGCAGCGGTAGCGCCTTTGTTGTGCAGAAAGAGATTGTGTTTCAGTTTGAGCCACATAACACCACGCAAAGTGGAGAAACATCCTAGTCACTAAATGTGACAACACTTTTAGCGACTTTTAGATGTAAAGTTACCATCTTGCAACACACGACCAGTTGGCTAGGTCAGGGATGAGTAAAGTTTTCAATATTTGAGAGGGATAGGTGACCAGACGTCCTCTTTTGTCCGGACATGTCCTGC
Organism: Periplaneta americana; assembly: GCA_025594305.2. Taxonomy (NCBI): domain Eukaryota; kingdom Metazoa; phylum Arthropoda; class Insecta; order Blattodea; family Blattidae; genus Periplaneta; species Periplaneta americana. The sequence continues at coordinate 3,605,392 of JAJSOF020000011.1, forward strand.
TTTTTAGGCTTTTCTCCGGGGTCCGGGTGGATTTTAAAAAAGCAAGAAATGGCCTCCTTTTCGTAACTTGTATGCCTGATATTTTTTAAATTGTCTGATTTGACATCTTTTACAAGTAGTTTGCCTGTAGGTGGGAGCAGCATCGACGGAATATACTCTTTGCCAACGATCATAACTTTCTTTGCTTCTACTTGTTATGGTCGTTGCTTTCATATGTAGCTTACTGTAAAATGATTTTATATCATTAAGTTTTACCGTAAGTATGCTAATAAAAATTGGAAATTTATCCTTTGAAGAGGTGGAAAAATTCAAATATCTTGGAGCAACAGTAACAAATATAAATGACACTCGGGAGGAAATTAAACACAAAATAAATATGGGAAATGCCTGTTATTATTCGGTTGAGAAGCTTTTATCATCCAGTCTGCTGTCAAAATATCTGAAACTTAGAATTTATAAAACAGTTATATTACCGGTTATTCTTTATGGTTGTGAAACTTGGACTCTCATTTTGAGAGAGAAACATAGGTTAAGGGTGTTTGAGAATAAGGTGCTTAGAAAAATATTTGGGCCTAAAATGAAGTTACAGGAGAATGGAGAAAGTTACACAACGCAGAACTGCACGCATTGTATTCTTCACCTGACATAATTAGGAACATTAAATCCAGACGTTTGAGATGGGCAGGGCATGTAGCACGTATGGGCGAGTCCAGAAATGCATATAGTGTTAGTTGGGAGGCTGGAGGGAAAAATACCTTTGGGGAGGCCGAGACGTAGATGGGAGGATAATATTAAAATGGATTTGAGGAAGGTGGGATTTGACGATAGAGACTAGATTAATCTTGCTCAGGATAGGGAACAATGGCGGGCTTATGTGAGGGCGGCAATGAACCTCCGGGTTCCTTAAAAGCTATTAAGTAAGTATTAACATACTTTTAAGTATGATATAAGCCTAAAACTGTAAATATTTTGTAATGAAATAGGTAATGTAATTTAAAGTATAATATAGGCCTAAACATAAATCTAAGTACATAGGCTATTTTCTGTCCTCTTTTTTTTTTCTTCGAACAATGTTCTCCTTTTTGAAGCTTTGTGTCCTCTTTTTTTTTTTATCGATGTGAATCTGGTCATCCTAGAGAGGGATCATCACCGCATTTACAATTTAAATGACGGAGAAAAAGCATGTTATCTGCTCATGTCGTTAGATCTGAGGGTCCCAAAGTGTGGGGCGCGGGACTCGGAATGTTTGAACGAAATGTCAAGAAACGTCGAAATACATTAATTCATTGGAAATCACACTGACACCACAGGAATTAAATCACACATTGATCTAATAAGAAAGCGATAATTTTTAATTATTACAAGTTGTGTATCGTAGATTTATAAAATACTAACACGTTTATCTTCATTTAGAGATGAGCAATAACACAATCTCTTTTGAGTCGTTCTTTGTACACCCCTGATTTGGATTCTCACTGCGTCTCCATTGTTGTGATTGTCGCGACAAAGTTGGCCTCGCAAATAAAATTCTCCGATTTCAAATGGTGCGAAAGAAACCTCCCATTGAAACTTTTAGTTCCCGGAATAGAATCAGTTTCCAACAAAAGAAAAAAAATGCTAGCGGTTGTTATGGTAATAGGTGACATCAGTCAGCTCTTCCCCACGGAAGCATTCCTTCCTTATCTGGACATGCCCTTCTGCGGGAGGGATGTTTTCCCAAAGGTACTAAAATAAAAGTAAATAAGGTTATGTGAGGGGAAGGACTTGATTTGACTCTTCTTTTAAAAGAATGTATTATTTTGAGGGGACGATTTCGGAAGAGTACAATCACAGTCTAGTATATAGCCACGAAGCTTGAGTTGTGAGGATGCTAGGAACAATAGACTGTGCCGGTGTTATTTCGCATTGTCTGTAATGAGGCGTTATTAGCGATCCTAGTGGTTAGCAACTATCTATGGATGCATATTTACTACGTATTGAGCTTCGTGACTGTATATACTAGACTGTGGTACAATTGCAAAGGAATCCGTTGGATTTCATTTGTTTACGTTTCCTAGCAACGTCAGTTTTCATCTGCAAGTTTTGTCATTAATCGTACACATGGTCAGCTGTCCGCTTTACGCCTTTCTTGTTTCGACGTGAAGAGTACAAAATGGTGTTATCATCATTTAAATTTCCGCTAGTCGTTTCCAGTCCCTTATCTCATGTCATTTAATGAAGTTATACGTTTCATGTTGTGTATTTCATGCACACTTGCTTTTATTAGAAATCCCAGCAAATTTTACATCATTTCTCAAGGACTCTTGCAAACATGGCAGAGTAAAAAAATAATTAAGTCTGAAAAATTATCAAAATATAACTGGATTACATTCCAACTTCATTTTAATTATTAATTTTCTTTGATTTTAATAATATCAGTGGAAAAAAGGAATGCTTTCATATAGGGTAAAGGTTATTAATACTGTGATATGGGTAATATTGCGATAATTCTATTTGAGAATTTGTTACAATTTTACTGAGCGAGAGGAAGATCGTTTTTTTGCGTCAACATATTAAGGGAATGTTCGTGGACAAGTTTCTGCACAAAAGCAGTTCTTCTCTCGCCCAGTAAAATTGTAATAAATTCTCAAAAAGAACGATCACAATATTACCCGTATCACAGTATTACCAACCTTTACCCTATTATACTTAGTGACCTGTACGGTCTCTAATGGTCTTTCTAAAGATCTTTTTCCTCTTGCATGGTAATTAAGAATCTGACGAGGGATGCGGGTTCGATCCCTGCGTTGATATTGCTGATAGCTAGTCCTGTATGTAGATATGTGGTCCATAATTGAAGATATTTTGAGTTCATGAAGAATTACTTACTTACTTACTTACTTACTTACTTACTGGCTTTTAAAGAACCCGGAGGTTCATTCCCGCCCTTACATAAGCCCGCCGTTGGTCTCTATCCTGAGCAAGATTAATCCAGTCTCTATCATCATATCCCACCTCCCTCAAATCCATTTTAACATTATCTTCTCATCTACGTCTCGGGCTCCCCGAAGGTCTTTTTCCCTCCGGCCTCCCAACTAACACTCTATATGCATTTCTGGATTCGCCCATACGTGCTACATGCTCTGCCCATCTCAAACATCTGGATTTAATGTTCCTAATTATGTTAGGTGAAGAATACAATGCGTGCAGCTCTGCGTTGTGTAACTTTCTCAATTCTCCTGTAACTTCATCCCTCTTAGCCCCAAATATTTTCCTAAGCACCTTGTTCTCAAACACCTTTAACCTATGTTCTCTCTCAAAGTGAGAGTCCAAGTTTCACAGCCATACAGAACAACCGGTAATATAACTGTTTTATAAATTCTAACTTTCAGATTTTTTGACAGCAGACTGGATGATAAAAGCTTCTCAACCGAATAATAACAGGCATTCCCACATTTATTCTGTGTTTAATTTCCTCCCGTGTATCATAAAAAGTACTTAAGTAGCATGAATGAAATTTTGTAGCATGTAGAGGAACATGTGTGCAAAAAATAAAGTCTCTAGTTAAATAAATTGTGAAAGTTAGAATTTTCACCCATCTCCTTCGTTAGTTTGTTCAGGGTCGAAATTAAAGTGGCTGAGAAATTACCGACAATTTTACCTAGAGGTCTGGATTAGCAACGGAGTGGTTTTACGTTTTATAAATCTACGATACACAACTTTACTTGCCTACTGAAGGAAGCCATGCTGAGATTTTATCACCTTTATTTAATCACTCTCGTCTAGATATGAACTCACGAATCTCGGACCCAATGACTAGCTGTAATCCGATTAGAACTGGAAATGTGTAGTTCTATAATACTTTCGAAATCGATTTATGCAGGAGTACAGTTTTCTCTCTAGTGTAGGGGAGAGTGGGCACAGTGAGACACAAAATATTAAGACATATGTATCCAAGTGATAATTCAAATATTCTTAAAATCAAGTGCAATAGAAATAGACATTAAAACATGAAGTATAATAATACATAAACAGAAATGTTAATAGATAAAGGACATAATATACAATACGTGTTTGTCAAAAAAATGCAAATGTCTCACTGTTCCCATTCAGGAGGGTACAGTGAGACATCACAATGTCTATTAAGGAACATTGAAATGATTTACATTTATTTCAAAAGAAAACAAAAACTTGCTGTCTCTCTATCTTGACTTGTTATGTAGGCTTATTTAGAATCTTTTGATGTCTGACTTCGAAACCATTGAAATATCTGGAACATTTGGAAAAGTGAATTTTCCATGACATTTCAAACTTTTCCGAAAAAATGAAATTAATTTTTGGTGACAACAAAGCTTATAATTATAAGAATTTAATGTAATTCTTTGTTATTTTTTAACATTTTCTTAAATTTTGTGAATATTTTTTTATTTATGAAACCATTAAAACGTAATGTGTTCATTATTTTAAGCTACAATTCCTAAATTGGTTACTAGTATGTTCATTTTTAATGTTAGTTACTGGTAAATGTAATATAATTACAGTTTGTTTTTGCAAATCATTGGTACATGGGAACAGTGAGACGTCTCAGTGTACCCCTCAATGGCATGTCTCACTGTTCCCTTTACGCATAGTTCATTTAAAAATGACGCCTTCACTTCAAAATTAAAACAAGAAAGACGAAACCTTGCCAAACATAATCTCAAATACCATAGTATTAGGTAACAAAACATTCATATTTATATCTCATTTGTATATCCAATATAACCTTCATTAAATACAAGCCAAAATTTTACTTCTAGAGTGAAAAATCACGAATTATTTTTTCATCACTCACCTTTATAACTTGAATCAAGTCAAGTATAAAATACTGTTACTTTACTCATGCAACACAACTCCACTGTTACCAACATCTCAACATCAAAATTTACCATCTAATAAAAAATGTTCTCCCTGTCTTACTGTACCCACTTCTCCCCTACTTTGTAAAGAGAGAACGTTTAAACAAAAGACAGGCATAAGCTATTTGTTAGTCGGTTCTGATACCAGCTTTGCGGGCACAATCCAGTCAGTGTCTGGGGAATTGCTCGCTAAACTCTGGGCTACTTTCCCATCCCCAATATAAGGGAGCTGAGGGGAGATCAAGAAGTTTGTGAGAACTGATATAGTAGAGAAGTTTGTGCACATCTAGCGAGGCCGTAGTTTAAATTTATAGACCGCGACTCCAACGACGTGTGCCTGAAAGTTTTATGTCGCCCTCGCTGATGCCCCGACGTCGTATAGGCCCAGGTCTTTCTGGAAACATAAATCGTGTTTTGTTTTGCATTCAGTCGCCATGGCAGCGACGAGCCTTCTAAAACATGAAATAGGTTGGGAGTGTGTTTATAGCTTAAAAAGGGAGCAGTTCTTGCGTGAAATGTTGTTTGATGTCTTGTCATTTCAACACGGCTACAGATTTCCTCCGCTATTTTAGAATTTCCTCTAAAACAAACAACTCTTTTAACGGGAACCCAACAGTCACGCTTTTAAACTAGTTTTCAAAGGAAATAAAGTCTTGTAAAATAGTTAGATCTCTGTTTTTTCTTACAACTTTTGAAGTATTCATGAGTTTCTGCGTATCTTTATATAAATTACGAGTTAAACGTCATTTCATTCAAGGTTGTTCTCTGATATAAACAGAGAAAAGAGGCAATACTGATTTAATGCATACTGAATGTAAAATTTATTTCCTCTGCGCTAAATTGTAAGCCAAAGGTTAAATTTCTTGTCCTTTATCTTCGATTTATGGTACAGAAAGAGAATAATACTATGGATCACATACATACATCATCTTTTATTTACTCTGGTGACGTTAAGGCCATCATTCCTTGTCTTCCACATTACCAGGGGCCCATTTCACAAAGGAGTGATGTTGTCCAATGCAAGTTATTGATGAAAGTTGTTGTAAAGTATGGAGTTGTATCTTTACGTTCCACGAAAGAATTAAAGTGTCTTGTACATTACCAGTAAATCACTACAAGTGACTTCATATCAATAAACAAACCACGTCATAATATGAAACAGCTGTTTATCATCATATTTCATCCTGCCAATTAGGTTATATTTTTCTTCTTAGTCGTTATTTCGTATTTTAAAGTACATTACAGTATAGCCCAGACCTGCAGAACTGTAGCTCCTGAGAGCGACTGCTATACTCCCCTTTCTTAGCCCACCCACCTTTTCTACCAGTGCGGTCATGACGTTCTAGTTACGCTCGGCTGCATTAACATTGATTCTCGCGGCGGCAGGTATACAATACGCTATCAAGAATTACAAATGAACAGATAATAAAATCCTTAGGAACATACCTTTAGAAAGTAAGAGCAAAATGAATGAGAGAAATAAATAAATTAAAATACATGTAAAATAAATTTTAAAATGCATGTGTGCATATAATGTAAGAAGGTCTACCTATGTATATATCGTCCTATTACTAGTAAAGCCGATTAAATTCACTTTTTGTGTAAAATTAGTTAAGTACAGTCCCCGACTTGTCTTTCTGTGCTCTGCATTCTGCTAAAATGAAATAAATCCGAAATGTTGCATGCAGGCAACAAACCAATTACTTTATTTGAAGAATTTATTATGATTTTTCGTGCATTAATAAAGTTTTAATTCCTGTTTTTACCAACTTGTATTACTGGTCTTAACTGGTTTTAGTAGTAATAGGACGATAAATAAATTGTACGTTGATAAGTAAGTGATAGCTATATGACCGGATGTCAATGCTGTCATTCAACATTGTAACGCACTGCAGCTAAATAAATAAATCAATAAGTAAATAAATCAATAAGTAAATAAATCAATAAGTAAATAAATCAATTAGTAAATAAATCAATTAGTAAATAAATCAATAAGCAAGTAAATCAATAAGTAAGTAAATCAATAAGTAAGTAAATCAATAAGTAAGTAAATCAATAAGTAAATAAATCAATAAGTAAATAAATCAATAAGTAAATAAATCAATAAGTAAATAAATCAATAAGTAGTTAAGTAAATCAATAAGTAGTTAAGTAAATCAATAAGTAGTTAAGTAAATCAATAAGTAGTTAAGTAAATCAATAAGTAGTTAAGTAAATCAATAAGTAGTTAAGTAAATCAATAAGTAGTTAAGTAAATCAATAAGTAGTTAAGTAAATCAATAAGTAGTTAAGTAAATCAATAAGTAGTTAAGTAAATCAATAAGTAGTTAAGTAAATCAATAAGTAGTTAAGTAAATCAATAAGTAGTTAAGTAAATCAATAAGTATTTAAGTAAATCAATAAGTATTTAAGTAAATCAATAAGTATTTAAGTAAATAAATAAGTAATTAAGTAAATAAGTAGGCCTAAATAAGAAAATAAATAAATAAGTAAACAAACCAACAAATAATACGCGTACTGCAGTTTAAAGAGAACTGGAACATGGCAAAATCTAAACCCGTGAAGGAATACTACTTCCAAAGTAAATAGTAATATGATTATTTTGTTGTTGAAGACGAAAGAATTGCTTGTTTACTGTGTCCCATCCAATTTATTTCCACGTCATTTCAATATTAAACCACATTTCAACAAAGTCCATATTAAGAATTATGGACTGCACAAACTTTCGGGTAAGTTCATTATTACGAACTGTACATTGATTATTTATTTATATACTGTAAAATTAAGGACTTCACTCGTTATGTTCATTTTGAATTGAAATTAATAATGACTTTCAAGGTTCATTACTTAAATGCTATAAATTTACGTTTCCGTAGGTGATGATAGGGGGAAAGTTTTCGAAAATCTAAAACAGGTTAGGTGCAAAGAAATCTCAAAGAAACTACCGACAGGAAATCTAGCATATTTGTAAAACTTGAAACGAGATAACACATTATAAATACAATGAATTTATTACAATCCTTTTTGAAAATTACATGCTACCACTGATGGACCTTTGACGACAAGAGAAGGTAAATAACTCTACGCGGAAGATGATCCCCAATAGAAGTGGAGTGAGGCTGACGTCATATTTCCCCTTCTTACGAGTTCTGCAGGCCTCTTCTAAACGTTAGAATGAAACTCAACCATGCCATACTCTGCCAATGGAATGATCCGAACGTTAATTTGTAACTCCATTTTCCTTGTCGAACTATCAGTTCGATTCATCTGACAGGGGCGGACAAATTAAAAATCAGTGCAATGGGTCTCACGAAATGGAATGCTTCTGTCAGCTCAGTAAACATTTGATATCATATTGATCTGTTGCAACTGATGTTAACTCTTCTCTTTACTGAATCGCTGTTTGGATGTGTGACGTGTCACATAGAGTGAAAATATTTGAACGTTTGAAATACGACACAGCGAAACATTTCGAAAGTGCATCATTTCATAGCCGTCATTTCTGACAACGGATATGCACACATTATGAGTCGTGTGCTTTGCAATCAGGTCCGGACAGTTGCGTTCATAAATGATCATCACAGGGGTCGGGGAAGGAGAGGAAGTGGAAGAGGGTTGCTATGGTTGCGTGACTGTAGCCCCAGCACCCCTCGCCTTCTGTTGGGGTAGGTTCTACAACCATATGTGATTCATATTGTGGGGCACATATCTGTTTTCGGCATATGGTCCATGAAAGGGAGAGGAGAACAGGATTTCAACTGTTCCCTTCCCTTCGCTTGAGTCAGGTTTGAAAGTCGTGGAGCAGGCAACGAGAAAACGGGTCTAACTGCTTCAGAGGCTCTGCTTTCTTTCTTATGGCCCCTTCATCATCGAAGACGTATTTTCACGTGGTGAGAAATAAGTCACAGGCAGTGAAAGCACACAGGGTGTGTTTTTGACGTTTTTAGAATTATAAGAGTCCTTTAAGTGAGATGGTGATCTATGGAACAGCGATTTCCAATATGCGGCCCGCGGGTCACATACGGCCCATCACATGTTAAGTTCTGGCCCGTGGTACAAACGTTAGTGAACAAAAAAAAAAGTTCAATCAGATGATGTAGTTGCGAAATAAGGAATGTTTAGAAAAAATATTATGTAGGTAGAAATCTTCAGATATTTTTCCAAATACGTTTTATCGGCACAATTGAATAATACTAGTAGTAGTAGTAGTAGTAGTAGTAGTAGTAGTAGTAGTAGTAGTAGTAGTAGTAGTAGTAGTAGTAGTAGTAGTAGTAGTAGTAGTAGTAGTAGTAGTAGTAGTAGTAGTAGTAGTAGTGTAGTAGTAGTAGTAGTAGTGTAGTAGTAGTAGTAGTAGTAGTAGTAGTGGTAGTAGTAGTAGTAGTAGTAGTAGTAGTAGTAGTAGTAGTAGTAGTAGTAGTAGTAGTAGTAGTAGTAGTAGTAGTAGTAGTAGTAGTAGTAGTAGTAGTAGTAGTAGTAGTAGTAGTAGTAGTAGTAGTAGTAGTAGTAGTAGTAGTAGTAGTAGTAGTAGTAGTAGTAGTAGTAGTAGTAGTAGTAGTAGTAGTAGTAGTAGTAGTAGTAGTAGTAGTAGTAGTAGTAGTAGTAGTAGTAGTAGTAGTAGTAGTAGTAGTAGTAGTAGTAGTAGTAGTAGTAGTAGTAGTAGTAGTAGTAGTAGTAGTAGTAGTAGTAGTAGTAGTAGTAGTAGTAGTAGTAGTAGTAGTAGTAGTAGTAGTAGTAGTAGTAGTAGTAGTAGTAGTAGTAGTAGTGGTAGTAGTAGTGGTAGTGGTAGTAGTAGTAGTAGTAGTAGTAGTAGTAGTAGTAGTAGTAGTAGTAGTAGTAGTAGTAGTAGTAGTAGTAGTAGTAGTAGTAGTAGTAGTAGTAGTAGTAGTAGTAGTAGTAGTAGTAGTAGTAGTAGTAGTAGTAGTAGTAGTAGTAGTAGTAGTAGTAGTAGTAGTAGTAGTAGTAGTAGTAGTAGTAGTAGTAGTAGTAGTAGTAGTAGTAGTAGTAGTAGTAGTAGTAGTAGTAGTAGTAGTAGTAGTAGTAGTAGTAGTAGTAGTAGTAGTAGTAGTAGTAGTAGTAGTAGTAGTAGTAGTAGTAGTAGTAGTAGTAGTAGTAGTAGTAGTAGTAGTAGTAGTAGTAGTAGTAGTAGTAGTAGTAGTAGTAGTAGTAGTAGTAGTAGTAGTAGTAGTAGTAGTAGTAGTAGTAGTAGTAGTAGTAGTAGTAGTAGTAGTAGTAGTAGTAGTAGTAGTAGTAGTAGTAGTAGTAGTAGTAGTAGTAGTAGTAGTAGTAGTAGTAGTAGTAGTAGTAGTAGTAGTAGTAGTAGTAGTAGTAGTAGTAGTAGTAGTAGTAGTAGTAGTAGTAGTAGTAGTAGTAGTAGTAGTAGTAGTAGTAGTAGTAGTAGTAGTAGTAGTAGTAGTAGTAGTAGTAGTAGTAGTAGTAGTAGTAGTAGTAGTAGTAGTAGTAGTAGTAGTAGTAGTAGTAGTAGTAGTAGTAGTAGTAGTAGTAGTAGTAGTAGTAGTAGTAGTAGTAGTAGTAGTAGTAGTAGTAGTAGTAGTAGTAGTAGTAGTAGTAGTAGTAGTAGTAGTAGTAGTAGTAGTAGTAGTAGTAGTAGTAGTAGTAGTAGTAGTAGTAGTAGTAGTAGTAGTAGTAGTAGTAGTAGTAGTAGTAGTAGTAGTAGTAGTAGTAGTAGTAGTAGTAGTAGTAGTAGTAGTAGTAGTAGTAGTAGTAGTAGTAGTAGTAGTAGTAGTAGTAGTAGTAGTAGTAGTAGTAGTAGTAGTAGTAGTAGTAGTAGTAGTAGTAGTAGTAGTAGTAGTAGTAGTAGTAGTAGTAGTAGTAGTAGTAGTAGTAGTAGTAGTAGTAGTAGTAGTAGTAGTAGTAGTAGTAGTAGTAGTAGTAGTAGTAGTAGTAGTAGTAGTAGTAGTAGTAGTAGTGGTAGTAGTAGTAGTAGTAGTAGTAGTAGTAGTAGTAGTAGTAGTAGTAGTAGTAGTAGTAGTAGTAGTAGTAGTAGTAGTAGTAGTAGTAGTAGTAGTAGTAGTAGTAGTAGTAGTAGTAGTAGTAGTAGTAGTAGTAGTAGTAGTAGTAGTAGTAGTAGTAGTAGTAGTAGTAGTAGTAGTAGTAGTAGTAGTAGTAGTAGTAGTAGTAGTAGTAGTAGTAGTAGTAGTAGTAGTAGTAGTAGTAGTAGTAGTAGTAGTAGTAGTAGTAGTAGTAGTAGTAGTAGTAGTAGTAGTAGTAGTAGTAGTAGTAGTAGTAGTAGTAGTAGTAGTAGTAGTAGTAGTAGTAGTAGTAGTAGTAGTAGTAGTAGTAGTAGTAGTAGTAGTAGTAGTAGTAGTAGTAGTAGTAGTAGTAGTAGTAGTAGTAGTAGTAGTAGTAGTAGTAGTAGTAGTAGTAGTAGTAGTAGTAGTAGTAGTAGTAGTAGTAGTAGTAGTAGTAGTAGTAGTAGTAGTAGTAGTAGTAGTAGTAGTAGTAGTAGTAGTAGTAGTAGTAGTAGTAGTAGTAGTAGTAGTAGTAGTAGTAGTAGTAGTAGTAGTAGTAGTAGTAGTAGTAGTAGTAGTAGTAGTAGTAGTAGTAGTAGTAGTAGTAGTAGTAGTAGTAGTAGTAGTAGTAGTAGTAGTAGTAGTAGTAGTAGTAGTAGTAGTAGTAGTAGTAGTAGTAGTAGTAGTAGTAGTAGTAGTAGTAGTAGTAGTAGTAGTAGTAGTAGTAGTAGTAGTAGTAGTAGTAGTAGTAGTAGTAGTAGTAGTAGTAGTAGTAGTAGTAGTAGTAGTAGTAGTAGTAGTAGTAGTAGTAGTAGTAGTAGTAGTAGTAGTAGTAGTAGTAGTAGTAGTAGTAGTAGTAGTAGTAGTAGTAGTAGTAGTAGTAGTAGTAGTAGTAGTAGTAGTAGTAGTAGTAGTAGTAGTAGTAGTAGTAGTAGTAGTAGTAGTAGTAGTAGTAGTAGTAGTAGTAGTAGTAGTAGTAGTAGTAGTAGTAGTAGTAGTAGTAGTAGTAGTAGTAGTAGTAGTAGTAGTAGTAGTAGTAGTAGTAGTAGTAGTAGTAGTAGTAGTAGTAGTAGTAGTAGTAGTAGTAGTAGTAGTAGTAGTAGTAGTAGTAGTAGTAGTAGTAGTAGTAGTAGTAGTAGTAGTAGTAGTAGTAGTAGTAGTAGTAGTAGTAGTAGTAGTAGTAGTAGTAGTAGTAGTAGTAGTAGTAGTGGTAGTAGTAGTAAGTAGTAGTAGTAGTAGTAGTAGTAGTAGTAGTAGTAGTAG